>JAUIMM010000007.1:600000-1180000 GCA_031769625.1 Taudactylus pleione
TACAGTATTATGTAGCAGATTTTTTGATCAGCCTGTTGCACGTACTTTTGCAAGTTCCATAATTTTCATAAAGCAGAGGTTATTGATCTATACATGAGATTCAGTGGGACCAGTGTTTTTTTATTAATAAAATTCTACTTTCAATTCATAAAGATAAAACTTTTTGTCTTTTTATAACAATATAAACTTCAACAAAGACAAATACAAACAGGGACAGGTTGTCAGCATTATGTCATATTGGCATTTATTATAGAACTGAACCCACTGTTATGCTGGCCATACACCTATGCAAATCCCGGGCTGATTGCCCGATTTTCGAAGCGCCGTACGATCATGTGGAAATTGTGTGTTTTTTTAGGTAGGATATGTTGCGATGTGCGCTCCCATAGCCGTCAAAACGTATCGTGTGATCAGATGTGCAGTCCATCTTATCCGTCGTGTTCTTATGCTGATTGTGCCGTTTTTTCAGCATGCGATGCATCGTGAGTCCGAGCGGCTTCTTTTGTTAAGAAAAAAAGACTGATGCACGCACAGGGAGATCCGTGATGCATGCATCTGTCTGCAATAAAATAAGCACAGATGCAGGGATGGTTCAGTGAGAACCATCCGTGCATCTGTGACAAAAAAAAGCCACGTATGCATCCCCCCCTCCCACAGAGAAACCGGGTCCGGGCTTTTAGGGACCCAGTGCTGGTTGGGCAACATACGGGGATAAATGACGTAGGGGTCCCCCGTATGTAAGCACAACCAGCACTGGGCTAGTCAGAACCAGCCCTGGTTGCCAAAATACGGGGGACAAATGACGTAGGGAGCTGGGAACCCCCCAATAAAGTGGTCCCCTCCTCCAGGGCACCCCAGGCCCAGGCGGGGGTTGAACATCCTGAATTCCATGCTGAAGATCTAGAACAGGGGTGGCCAACCAGTCAGAGGCAAAGAGCCAAAAAATATCTGTAGTCAAGTTGCATGTGCGCACTGTGCATGTGCGCACCGAAAACGCGTGCGCAAAAATGGGGTGTGGCTTAGCTGATACAAGGCCACGCCCCATTTTTGTGCGCACCTCTTTGGTATGACATTCGCAGGAGCATGACCTTGTGTCACACCTCCGTTTTTAGTCACGCTGGAGGCAAGCCCAGCACATTGAAAATACACAATTTATGTAAAGTTCCCTATATAATTTTTCACTGTTGAAGTGAAAGAAAAAGCCAGAGCAATATAGAAAACATTGAAATAGCCACATTCACATAAAGTACACAGAAACAAGCCAGATCCACATAAAATACATTTAAAATACACATCCAAATAAAATACATAACCACATAAAAGCCAGTGCCCATAATGCTGTGCCCCCTGTAGTTGTGCCCCATATGCAGTGCCCCCTGTAGTTGTGCCCATTAAGTAGGGTTGTGCAGGCTCGGATAGGTTCGAGTTTGCACGTGGAGTTCG
This sequence comes from Taudactylus pleione, assembly GCA_031769625.1. Lineage (NCBI taxonomy): Eukaryota > Metazoa > Chordata > Amphibia > Anura > Myobatrachidae > Taudactylus > Taudactylus pleione. The sequence goes on from JAUIMM010000007.1 coordinate 601,444, forward strand.
GATTTTTCCCTCCAAAAAAACGGAACTCAGAAAGAGGCAAAACGTCATCTTACATGGACGATCATCATCATTCCTGGACAAAAGTCCAGGAATGATGATGTTCGTCCATGTAAGATGACGTTTTGCCTCTTTCTGAGTTCCGTTTTTTTGGAGGGAAAAATCCGAACTCCACGTGCAAACTCGAACCTATCCGAGCCTGCACATCCCTACCATTAAGCAATACCCCCAGTAGTTGTGCCCCTTCTGCAATGCCCCCTGTAGTTGTGCCCATTAAGCAATGCCCCCAGTAGTTGTGGCTCCCTGTAGTCGTACCCCCTAAGGTAGTGCCCCAAGTACTCCTCCTCGCCCACACTCCTATGTAAGAAACTTACCTTTCTTCATGCTGGTACCGCTCCATGCCATCAAGGCTCCTGAGTCCCGCCGTCGCTTCCGCTGCCTGCTGGATCTAACTGGATCCAGCAGGCACGCGGGCTCCTCACATTGCGGTTGATGTCATGACGTCACCCGCACACTGCAATACTGGGAACGCTGGCCTCTGAAGTGAACAGTGGTTTCTGTAGTCTCTGATCGCTTCAGAGACCAGCATTCTCAGTACTAGTGGGGGTCTGCCGAGACGGGAGCCACATCGGAAACTCAAAAGAGTCGCAAGTTTGCCACCCCTGATCTAGAGGCAGTGCAAGTTTATGATGAAATGGATGGCTCTGATAGCAATATCGCAGAGTGTGGAAGAAGAACAGCAAATTGAATTGCAGGATGTAGAGCTAGAGGAACAACAACCTGCTAATAATGGAATGGAAGCATAGAGGAATTTATGATCCAATGTGTGGAAGAACAATGAACTATAGATTACCAATATAAGAGAGCTGACAGATCCAGCAGATGAAGATGAATTTCTAATGGTGACCAAAGAGAATGATACATTACAAATCGCTGATTTACAATCGTTGGAACCCTTATAAAAGCTGGAGTAAAATGCAGATGGAGTATGCTTTAGTATGGACACACAATGAAAGGCCACAAAGTGATACCACTGGCTTAGGTGAACTTGTAGGTGACCTAGGGGAAGACAATAGGAACAGCGACAACGGCAGCCTGGTTTCAGAGACCCATGACAAGGGGTTGGGTATGGGATGCCGGCAGTCAGAATCCTGACACCGGCATTCTGACAAGGTTAGCATACCGACACTAGTTGTTCGGTATGCTAACCCTCCGCCTCTCCCTACCCTAACCCTCCCTGTTTGGTGCCTAACCCTAACCTCCCCTCTAGTGCCTGAACCTAACCTCTACCTCCCCGCACCCTAAACCTAACCCCCCCCTGTGCCTAACCCTAACCCTCCCCCTAGTGCCTAACACTAACCCCTAACCCTCCCCTCCACCCCGCTACTTACCTTTGGCATCCTGGCAGTCGGGATACCGGCATCGGTATTGTGGGAGGCATCAGGATTTCAGCGCCGGACTGTATCCTATGACAAGCAGGAGATAACCATATAATCTGCTCCCAATGAAGATACAGTAGAAGCAGAATTGAAAGAACTGCGGGAGCTAAAGGAAAACATCAATGAATGACGCCAGGAAGAGACTGCACGCTTTGGGTGACGCCGCATAATCAGAGTCAGAACATCGGTGATAAATGTGTTTAGCAGGCGCAATCGGGTCATCGGCCTGTTGCATAGAGTGTTGGGGGTGAGCTCCAAAATCTTACAATCAACAGTCAGCCTGCAAAACTCACTGCTGTCCCCAGGTCCTAGCGCTGTCACCAACACCCAGCACTGCCTGCAAAACTCATCTCTGTCTCCAGCTCCCTGCGCTGTTACCAACACCCAGTGCTGCATGCAAAACTCATCTCTGTCTCCAGCTCCCTGCGCTGTTACCAACACCCAGCGCTGCATGCAAAACTCATCTGTCTCTAGCTCCCAGCACTGTCACCAACACCCAGCTCTGCCTGCAGATTTCACTGCTGTCTCCAGCTACCAGCACTGCCTGCAAAACTTATCGCTGTTCCAGCTCCCAGCGCTGTCACCAACACCCAGCACAGATTGCAGAACTCACTGCTGTCTTAAGCTCCCAGCGCTGTCACCAACACCTAGCGCTGTCGCAGCACTCATTGCTGTCTCCAGCTTCTAGCGCTCTTACCAACACCCAGCGCTACTTGCAAAACTCACTGCTGTCACCAGCTCCTAGCGCTGTCACCAAAACCCATCGTAGCCTAAAAAACTAACTCTTGTTTCAGCTCCCAGAACTGTCACCCACACCCAGTGCTGCCTGATGTCTGCAGTCACCCATTTAAATGTATATAAATAAAAACATATAGTAAAACAAACTACACCAGTGAATGTTTTTCTATAGAAATCTATAATGAAGCATGCAGGGGATGATAATGCGATTAGCTAAGAATCATGGCACTGAGTATTGGGAGCTTCGAGAGAAGGTATAAAAATATTGGAGCCACTTTACCTGGCCATCCAAGTTATATGGCATCTGACAATGTATAGTTTGACCCAGGAGCGTCCTTAGAAAGGAGGGGGCCCAACCACTGCAGAGTCTATTGCGCATGCGCAGATCGCCGGGGAAATGGTGCAGTGCCATTCTACCGGTGCTTTCCTCACAGCGCATGCGCAAAACACTGGCAAAATGGCAGCGACCATTTTCCGGCGTTTGAGCAGCACTGGGAGACCTGACGCAGGACCTCGGAGAGGTAAGTTTCACATAATATATGTGCAGGGTGTGCGGTGCGGGCCCTCCCTGCACCACACACCCTGCACACATTAAAGATACGCACCTGGTTTGACCCCTGTCATCCTCTGAGTAAAAATGGTAATACAGGCCTCCACCTCCTTCCCCAGCTGGGTCACTTATGCCAGTCTATGGACCGTATTCAACTAGCAGTGAAAACGGATGTTTTTTTCGCCATTGTCGAAAACGGCTGTTTTTCGACAATAAAACTGTGGAATTTTCGTAAAAAAAAAAGGCAAAAACGGGAACAGGCGAAAAAAAAACGGAGAAAAGTTTTCTCCATCCCAGACCAGGAGAAAAAAAATGCAAAATCCTTATATTTGGCAAAAAATGTGGGGATTTCTTTCAGAATCCTTTGGACACCCCCCCTAATGAAAATTACCGGAAATAAAAATCGAAAGTTGCGTACTTTGCCGAAAAACGACCGCGCACATTTTGGCCGAAAAGAAAATTGTTGAAAATGGTTTTAATGTATTGGGTCTAATTTTTCAGGGGGCGGTATGGATGTGTCAAGTGTTTTAAACATTGCACGTGGTCGCAGCAGGCATTTTTTTACAGTTTTTAAAATTGCGTTTTTACGACACGAAAATATACTTGCACCCATTTTAACGTACCCCCAATTTACGTGAAACAGTAATTTTCTGGACAAAAAATAGCTTTCTATCTTTTTTAAAAGATTTTTTTTTTTCGCCCAAAATTTGCGCGGTCGTTTTACGCCAAAGTACACAACTTATGATTTTTTTTCCGGTAATTTATCATTAGGGGGGAGAGTCCAAATATCCCCACATTTTTAGCCAAAAATAGGGATTTTGCTTTTTTTCTCCTGTCTGGGATGGAGAAAACTTTTATTTTTTTTTCGCCTGTGGCCGTTTTCGCCTGTTTTTTGGTGAAAATGTGGGCATGATAAGGTTAAGGCACCCAAAAGCCCTACTTTGGTCGAATTTCTGCTCGCATCTCAGTAGGCTGCGAGCAGAAATCGGCAATAAGTAATGGGAACCCCAGCAGTCGCGCCCAGCAGCACAAACAATTGCCTAGCTCCTGACGAAATATGGGCACCCAAAAACAATTTCATTCGCCCCTTAGCGTCTGAGAAGATCCTAGTTTTCTACTGTTTAGATTTTTTTTTCATGTTATAAAAGCAATGGGATTCTGATGATAGAATGTTGGCATTTAGCACAAAAATAATAATATTAACAGAAGGATCATTCAAACATTGTTGGTTATAGACTCCATATTCCCAAAGAAAATAGTGTTTAAATAGTTACCCAGTACAGTGGCAAACGCAGGATTTCCAGAGGGGGGTTTCCAAATGCTTCATTTTAGAGCGAGTGTGGCCTGTCAATTAAGACGGCAGAATTAGTACTTAACCAGCTTTAATAAGCGTCATACAAAGGGTATTGTGTGTATTAATTCCAGGACATACAGGACCAGAGATCACAGTAAGCCAATTAGATGCGTCAGTAGGGCCATCTTGCCTGAGCTTAACATATTTATATTAGATGTGGGCACTATTCCAGACTATTGGAGCAAGTCCGGGAGTCTAGGAGCAGCAGAAGAACCTAGCTCTGCCCTGGACATATATGTACATATTGGGCTCTATAGCAGTGCATCTCTAACAGTGCATGTTTTCCAGATCTTCTAGTTGGTACACAGGTTATTTATTACTGGCTGATACATGTTAAAAGATCCACAGGTGGTGCTATTTATTTCATTTGTGATGCTGAGAAGAACATGCAGCACTAGTAACAATCTATTATATTACTATTTCTATTGTGGTCATGTTCTGGGCTGGGGAGGGGGGTTTCCAGGCAGACGGAAACCCCCCCTGCGTTTGCCTATGACCCAGTATATAGTATGCATTGTAAACAGTAGGAAATATACCCATTTGATAAATGTATCAGATTCTCTGCAGCAATGAGGGTTAAAGAAGTGCATCAATGCTGTTTCAACTAGGGGTGTGCACCGGCCACTTTTCGTGTTTTGGTTTTGGATCTGGATCTTTCTTCGTGTTTTGGATCTGGATTGGTTTTGCCAAAACCACCCTTCCGTGTTTTGGGTTCTGGGTTTTGTGTTTTGGATCTGTATTTTTTTGAAAAAAAGCATAAAAACAGCTAAAATCACAGAATTTGTAGGTTTTTCTGCTCCTATGCTATTATTAACCTCAATAACCTTAATTTCCACTCATTTCCAGTCTATTCTGAACACCTCACACCTCACAATAGTGTTTTTATGTCCAAAAGGTTGCACCGTGGTAGCTGGATGACTATGCTAAGCGACACGAGTGGGCGGCACAAACACGTGACCCATCTAGGCGTGAAACTGCAGTGGCAGACAGGATGGCAGTTTGAAAAACTAGGCCCCAAACTGTACATAATGCAAAGAAAAAAAAGAGGTGCAAGATGGAATTGTCCTTGGGCCCTCCCACCCACCCTTATGTTGTATAAACAGGACATGCACACTTTAACAAACCAATCATTTCAGCGCCAGGGTCTGCCACACAACTGTGGCTGAAATGATTGGTTCGTTTGGGCCCCCACAAAACAAGCTGGCAATTAATCTGTCCCTGCACAAACTGGCTCTACGGAGGCAAGATGTCATCCTCATCCTCCTCATCCACCGATTCCTCACCCTCTTCAGTGTGTACATCCTCATCCTCACAGAGTATTAATTCGTCCCCGCTGGAATCCACAACCACAGGTCCCTCTGTACGTTCTGGAGGCTGGTCTCCCTGGAAGAGTTGATAATTCATTTTATGAACATCATCTTCTCCACATTTTGTGGAAGCAACCTCCTACGCCTTTCGCTGACAAGGTTCCCGGCTGCACTAAACACTCTTTCGGAGTACACACTGGAGGGGTGCAACTCAGGTAAAATAGAGCCAGTTTGAACAGGGACCTCCAAATTGCTTCTTTTTCCTGCCAGTACAGGTACAGACTGTCTGACATGCCTACTTGGATGCTGTCACCGATGTAATCCTTTAACAGACAGACGCACACTTGTCGCTGCTGCTTTGAGGATGCAAGTGCGGCTACAGCCCACACAATTCACAAAGACAGAAAAAAAAGAAGAATATTTTATTGTTTGTGGAGCGCACTTTGAGGGTTACACCACCCTTTAACAGACAGACGCACGCTTGTCGCTGCTGCTTTAAGGATGCAGGTGCGGCTACAGCCCACACATTTCACAAAGACAGAAAAAAAAAGAACAATATTTTTATTGTTTGTGTAGCACACTTTGAGGGTGTCACCACCCTTTAACAGACAGACGCATGCTTCTCGCTGCTGCTTTAAGAATGCAGGTGCGGCTACAGCCCACACATTTCACAAAGACCGAAAAAAAAGAACAATATTTTTATTGTTTGAGGGTGTCACCACCCTTTAACAGACAGACGCACACTTGTCGCTGCTGCTTTAAGGATGCAGGTGCGGCTACAGCCCACACATTTCACAAAGACAGAAAAAAAAGAACAATATTTTTATTGTTTGTGTAGCACACTTTGAGGGTGTCACCACCCTTTAACAGACAGACGCACGCTTGTCGCTGCTGCTTTGAGGATGCAAGTGCGGCTACAGCCCACACAATTCACAAAGACAGAAAAAAAAGAACAATATTTTTATTGTTTGTGTAGCACACTTTGAGGGTGTTACCACCCTTTAACAGACAGACGCACGCTTGTCGCTGCTGCTTTAAGGATGCAGGTGCGGCTACAGCCCACACATTTCACAAAGACAGAAAAAAAAAGAACAATATTTTTATTGTTTGTGTAGCACACTTTGAGGGTGTCACCACCCTTTAACAGACAGACGCACGCTTGTCGCTGCTGCTTTAAGGATGCAGGTGCGGCTACAGCCCACACATTTCACAAAGACCGAAAAAAAAGAACAATATTTTTATTGTTTGTGTAGCACACTTTGAGGGTGTCACCACCCTTTAACAGACAGACGCACGCTTGTCGCTGCTGCTTTGAGGATGCAGGTGGAATCTAGACGGGATTTGGAACCGGGGACACACTACCTCCATCAATTGTCTAAATCCCACTGCACTAATGGCGGATACCGGACGCACGTCTAACACCAACATAGCAGTCAAGGCCTCAGTTATACGTTTTGCTTCAGGATGACTGCTGTTGTACTTCATCCTCATCGCTAGGGACTGCTGGAGGGTCAATTGTTTAGTAAAAGTAGTGATGTTCCTACTTCCTCTCTGGGATGATGAACAACTCGCAGCAGCAACAGCACTAGGAGGAAGTGGTTCTTGATCTTTCCCTATTTTATTTTTATCGGAGAAAGTTTGGTCCTCCATTTATGTTATATTGATATATACGTGCGGCTAAAGCGCACACAAACACAGAAAATATTTTTTTATTTTTGCTGGAGAGTAGTGCACTTTGTGGGTTACACCACCCTTTAAGAAATGAGCCAGCCTGCTCTTTACTTATGGGACACAGGCGCACGCTTCGTGCTGCTCCTTTGTTGATGCACGTGCAGCCACAGTGCACACAAGTCACAAACACAGAAAATATATATTTTTTTGGTTTGGACTGGAGTGTACTTTGGGGGTTACAGCACCCTTTAACGGTCAAGCCAGCCGGCCCTTTACTTATGACACAGGCGCACGCTTGGCACTACTTTGTTGATGCACGTGCGGCTACTGCGCACACAATTCACAAACACAGAAAATAATTTTTTTTTTGGTTTGGACTGGAGTGTACTTTGGGGGTTACAGCACCCTTTAACGGTCAAGCCAGCTGGCCCTTTACTTATGACACAGGTGCACGCTTGGCACTACTTTGTTGATGCACGTGCGGCTACTGCGCACACAATTCACAAATACAGAAAATAATTTTTTTTTGGTTTGGACTGGAGTGTACTTAGGGGGTTACAGCACCCTTTAAATGGTCAAGCCAGCCGGCCCTTTACTTATGACACAGGCGCACGCTTGGCACTACTTTGTTGATGCACGTGCACACAATTCACAAACACAGAAATTTTTTTTTTTTTTGGTTTGGACTGGAGTGTACTTTGGGGGTTACAGCACCCTTTAACGGTCAAGCCAGCCGGCCCTTTACTTATGACACAGGCGCACGCTTGGCACTACTTTGTTGATGCACGTGCGGCTACTGCGCACACAATTCACAAACACAGAAAATAATTTTTTTTTTGGATTGGACTGGAGTGTACTTTGGGGGTTACAGCACCCTTTAATGGTCAAGCCAGCCGGCCCTTTACTTATGACACAGGCGCACGCTTGGCACTACTTTGTTGATGCACGTGCGGCTACTGCGCACACAATTCACAAACACAGAAAATATATATTTTTTTGGTTTGGACTGGAGTGTACTTTGGGGGTTACAGCACCCTTTAACGGTCAAGCCAGCCGGCCCTTTACTTATGACACAGGCGCACGCTTGGCACTACTTTATTGATGCACGTGCGGCTACTGAGCACACAATTCACAAACACAGAAAATATTTTTTTTTTTGGTTTGGACTGGAGTGTACTTTGGGGGTTACAGCACCCTTTAACGGTCAAGCCAGCCGGCCCTTTACTTATGACACAGGCGCACGCTTGGCACTACTTTGTTGATGCACGTGCGGCTACTGCGCACACAATTCACAAACACAGAAAATATATTATTTTTTTAGCACTTGGGGGGAGCACCCCTGATGGACAGAGCACCCCCTGGACAACACTACAGCACCCCTTTAGGACTGGGACACTGCACAGGACTTTGGAGTGGACACAGCCCCTATGGAGAACTGACTGCACAACACAGTCCAGCCAGCCCCTATGGACTTTGAAGTAGTGGACACAGCCCCTATTAACAACAGCAGCACAGCACAACACAGCCAGCCCCTATGGACTTTGAAGTAGTGGACAACAGCAGCACTACACTACACTACACTACACAGCCCAGCCAGCCCTAACTCCCACCCTCCCTCTTCACTGTCCACAGCCGAGTGAGAAAATGGCGCCGACGCGGGTACCTTATATAGGATCCAAAACCCGCGAGACTCGGAAGGCGGGATGATGACGTTTTGCCTCAATTTCAGATCCGAGTCAGGCGGGAAAAGTCGAGCCGGACTCGGATCGGACTCGGATCGGGGGGGCTCGGGGGGGTTCGGATTTCAGAAATCCGAACCCGCTCACCCCTAGTTTCAACAAAGTTAAGAAAACACGTTTTACCACCTGATGAGCAAACGTGGTCTGATATTCATATGTCTATCTCAAAAACATCTATTTCAACTTTGGTTAAGCAAATGCCTATAAGATTTTTTACAGATGGTACTTAGGCCCTGATTCAGTTTCAGACGGAATAGCTAAGATGCTCGCAAGCAGCTTAGCCATTCCATCCGTGCTGATATAGTAATGCATCAGGAGACATCATGCCTCCTGCTGCATTACGCATCCAAGTTGCGTTGTCCAACGCAGCATCGGATACTCTGCGGGCCATCGGCCGGCTAAGGGGACCCATGGAGTCATGCAGCCGGCCGTCGCAGCTGCGAGAAAGAGGCCAGGAAATCTCCGTCAGCCGACGGATATGGTGGCCACTTCCATCCCCCTCAATGGTGGCGACACGCCTCCGTTTCAGGAAACTGAGGCCATCGCCACCCCCAAACGGCATCAGACTGTCAATCAGTGACAGTCTGCTGCCAGTTTACGTGCGGGCTCGCAGACCCGTTCTGCACATGTGCATAACGGGTCTGGCACCTGCGCAGATTCCGGAACACCGGTAATCTGCGTTCAGCAGTGCACGTTAGAATTAGGCCCTTAGTTCTCACTAGATGGCATAAAATGTTTCCTTCTGTCCCTCCTCAGTGTTGGAGAGGTTATGGCGCTAAAGGGACTTTTATATTTACATATGGTGGTCATGTCCCAAAATAACATTATACAGCACTTGGATATTATTGCGAATTTGATAAGTAAAGTGGTCAATGCCCCTATACTTTTCTCTTGTGTCTACCAATTACTACACTAGATACAATCACCAGTAAGCTGGTGGTTCAGATATTGAATGCTGCCAGGTGCCTAATTGCATTACATTGGAAGCGCTTGGAGGGCCCTCCTCTTCGTCTAGTTATTAATAAAATTTGGTACCTGGCAAGTATGGAGAAGATTACTGCATATCTTAATAGAACCTTTAGATTCCTACAGATTTGGGTCCCGTGGTACCGCTTTCAAAATTCCTCACATAGGTCGTACTCGACTGGTGGACTCTCAGCCCTTCTGTTTTGACCGTTTTTTCTAATGTGTGCCTATGAGCACTCTCTTAAATCTACATTAGTACCATATACTATTTTTCCATATTTTCTCAGGGCGCTGTACCAGCAGGCCCCCCCCCCCTTTTTTTTCCTTTCCTTTTTCTCTGTTTTCTGGGTAGCTATTTTTAACCAGTTATGTGCAATATATTTCTATATTGTATGTATTCGTTTTCTTATTTTAGCGATACTGTTTTTGATACCATTGTTACATACTTGCCTACTTTTGAAAAAGCATTTCAGGGAGACTGTGAAAGCAGCACCTATGAGCGCGTGTTACAGTGGGCGTGTACTGATAAATCTGAGAGGCGTGTCCTAAACCAGCCCAACAGCAGTTAGTAAGATCTGTTTGTTGATCAAAACACACTAATACTTTGCAGAAATTCATAGGGATCATTGTGCCTTATACTAACCAATGCAAGGAAATGACACTAATGATCCCATTGGAATGTATATATCTCTATTTTTTTATATAACAGCTTCATAATGGGGGTAAGGATGAAATGTGGGAGATTGCTAGACTCTTCAGGGAGACAGGGAGATTACTACTATTTCAGGGAGTCTCCCTGACAATGAGGGAGAGTTGGCAAGTATGCATTGTTATTACATGCTCCAGATGTATACCTGATGCTATAATGTTTGCTTACCCTCATCTGGATGTTTATGTTGTTATTGAAAAGTGAGAGGGACATAACGTAATACTATGCTACTTTCTCAGCAGTAAAAATACTGTAATTGACATTTGTTTATTATCTTATTGGAGATATGGGGGATTTTACTTATATAGTGAAGTAAAGTATTTCTCAGAAAATGATGCTAAAGCAAGCAATTCTACTGGGAGAGATGATGTTCACAAACTTTAGTCCTAGATGGTTCTAAAGACTGCCTAGTGCATGGGAAAGTGAGAAAGATATGAAGTACCATAGAAAGAGACCAAAGTTTACATGAAGTCTAAGGATTTCTACCACATATACTTATCTTTTTAATTTAACATAGCTGTATGCAGTAAAAGTTAATAACATATTCCAAAATATCTTTATTCTGAAACTTGAGTGATGTGACCTGTTGATGACAAATCAGTTGGATAACGGTAGCACATTTCCCAAGGTGAGAGATAGTATAGGGGCACTGTGAGACCCTCTTATTTCACAGTCTATAAAAATCATTTCTATAAGCTTGCTTTACTAGGACCCCTGACGATCGGTAAAGTATCGCACTGCTTCATAGCAAGAATGAAAATGTGCAGTGAGACTAGCTGCTGAGCATAAACATCTCTGACAGTTCAAATATTGCATTTTGTTCTTTCTTAGCTCCTGTAAAATAGGGTAACCAGAAACCGATTTGAGATTTATTTTTCATATGTGTTTAAAATGTATCTTTCAAACAAACAAACAAACAAACAAACTTACAGGAGGCCAGTGTTAAACCCTATTTTTTAAAGGCTATGGTTCTTAAATATAGATGGCCAACTGCACTGTATTTTTTAAATCCTGGATTGGGATGTTTTTAATGAAGTTGGACTTTCTAATTATAGACCTGAATAGGAGTTGTACAAAAGTCTGCTCTGTAGACGGATCTCTCAATTGTTATCAACTATGCATACGTTGGAGCCAGTATGTGTGACTTTGAGCCAGGGGTGTCTTAAGAGAGGAGGGGGCCCATGTGCATTCCCCATCCAGGGCCCCCTCCTCTCTCCCCGGTGGCCGGCAGCCTGCTGACATGACAGGCTGTCCACCGCAGCATCAGTAGACTCTGGGCACTAGAGTGTGCCCAGAGTCTACTGTGTATGCGCAGATTTCCTCACTGCGCATGTGCAAAACGCCGGAAAAATTGCCACGGCGGCCATTTTCCGGTGTTTTGAGCAGCGCTGAGACACCCGAAGCGGTACCTCGGAAAGGTAAGTTTTAGAAAATATGGGTGCAGGGTGTGTGGTGCAGGCCCCCACCTGGACCCAGGGCCCGTGTGCACCTCACATCCTGCACCCATTATAGAAACGCCCCTGCTTTGAACATATAGGGTCTTTTCAAAGTCATAGCCATCTCATCCAAAAATCTAATTAGTTCTGAGTGGGGCTAACTGTTAGGATTTACGGTTAGCAGATCATCTTGATTGCAGTTCCCAGTCTTAGTTGCTACTGGGAGACTGCATTTTTTCTTGTCAGTCTGTGTGCTGATCTCATGTATTCATTAATTACTATCTGTCTGTGTGCAGTATCAGCTGCACACTATTTAATTGTTCTATCTGTGTGCACAGGTGCACACTAGTCTATCATTGGGAGGCTTGCAGGGCTTGCTCTGATTGGACCCTGTATCTGTTAAATTACAGCCAGCCCTTCACTCTGTGCTGGTGATAGAGTATTCATGTTTCCAGTTCTGGCTTAGTCTCCTGTAAACCAGTCAAGCTCCAGTTCTCCTGTCTATTGTATTGTGTTAGTCTGCCGTTTGTGTCATCCAGGCAGCACGGTTCGCTTATCATCTACCTGCCGTTAGTGTCATCTTGGTGGTACGGTTCGCATACCTGACCTCTGCCGTTCGTGTCATCCAGTCGGCACATACAGTACTCTGTGTCCAGAGTACGCAGCCCAGCGTGCGCTGCTTGTGTAAACCCAGCAGCACAGGCCGCACTACAGCATCAGCTGCTTGTGTCAACCTGGCGGCACAGACCACACTCCAGCGTGTTCAGTATGCCATCCGGTGTACCAACGCCAGTGGCTTTATTAATGTACAGATCTTCATCTGCCACATCTTGCCAAGCTTATTCAGCCCTCAAGGCTTGCTGCACGGCCCAAAGGTGGTTGCACCATATCCTACGGCCCACCGGCCACAGCTAGCCAAGATATACCAGCTCTCAAGGCTGCTGCATGGCCCAATGGCTGCTTCATATTCTACGGCCCACCGGCCACAGCTAGACAAGATATACCAGCCCTCAAGTCTGTTACTCGGCCCAAAGGCCACTTCATATCCTACGGCCCACCAGCCACAGCTAGCCAAGTAGTTCCAGCTCTCAAAGCTGCTTCACTGCCACATCTAGCCAAGAAATTCCAGCCTGTAATGGGACTATACCCTAAAGAATCACGTACGTGGCATAACACTAACTTGGTGGCAGCTGGACATTCGCACGTAGGATAAGTGTATTGTGGGCATGTAGACGGAATTACGGCTACTCAGAGTTGTGTATATACAAAGATCTGTCTGATTTCAGGTGGATCTTTTGCACCATAGAAAGGACTAATTCAAATCCACACTAATAGTGATGAAGGCTACTTCACAAGCAGGTGGATGGGGAAGGTGCAGTTGCATAGAAGTGCCGAACTGTAAATACTGGTAGATATTCACATTTATTTCTGAGCACACAATGCAGCCGCAGATATGTCTGTTTTGCGTGCCACTCTGAATCAGGCCCAATGTGTGCAATACAGTATATGCCGCAAAGGTACCAGCGCAATATGTTCATATACTGTAGACCAAGAAAATAGGTACTCCAATGCTAGTTTATTGGCAGGAAGAATTCACCATGCAAAAGTGGATCTTCCAACTGTACAGGCTGTGGGAATATACCATACTGATGCTGTGGTATTGTTATAAACTATTAACAGTTTCTCGAGGGGAAAATGACTATTGACTGAAAAGGGGTGAGTAACCTCTTCAAGCTGTCTGTTACCTGCTAAAGCACTAAACAAATGTGCTTTTTCAATATACTTTCAAAGCTGTCCATTCATTGGTCATCGTCATTATTCAGTATGGGGTCTATTCATCATGACTTAATTTCAACAAAAGTAGGTGAAAATTAAGATTTTCACCTATTTTTGTGGAAATTAAGTATCAGTGTTATTCATCAAACATGTAACTCAGGAGATATCTCCTGCTTACAATTGTCTCCCGATAATTTTTACTGTCCCCATACTTTAGATGTGGAAACTATAAAATACATCAAGTTCCGAAAAGGCATTTTTTCGGAACTTGACAGTAATGCTGTACGCCACTCTGAGATGGTGTACAGCATCTGATACAGCAGAGGGATCTAAAAAGATTCCTTCCTACTGTGTCCTCTTACCTCAATAAACTCCCTCCCGGCTCGCAGAGCAGTCCTTCTGTGAGCCGGGGCCAGGAGAGGGCACAGCAGCGGCAGCGATGGACCTGCACGGAGCTGCAGGTCTGACTGGGAGAGAAGGGGGCGGGTCAAGTCTGCAGCGGTGGATGCAGGAGCATTGCAGAAGATGAAGGGAGGTGTCGGACACCACACAGCCGCACGGGGGACCAGGGCTGCAGGTCTGAGGTAGGTGGGGGGGCTCACTCTTCAGCAGCAGTGGCTGCAGCAAAGATGGGGGAACGGGACAGACAGAGACCGGTGACGTTGGTGGACGGGCGGGCAGACAGGCAGGGGGGAAGGAGGTGTCTTCTGTTGCAACTCAGTCTTCGCAGCCTGTAAGTTGCGCATGCACAGCTTGAAGACAGGCAGTGAAAACTGACCAGTCACAGGAGAAAAGTTTTTCACTTCCGAAAAACTGCTTCGTAAAAACAGCAGTTTTTTGGAAGTGATAGTTTAGGGCAGGAGGCATGATAAAAAAGAATATACAAAAAACAGCAGTATAAAAAGCAAATAAAAATAAATAAAAACATAAATAAGAGACAAAATATCATATAAATATAGCAGTTGCTGATATTAGCAGTGAAATGCAAAAGTTTGCAAGCGCATTGTGATCACAGCTTAGCATATGGACGCCCACTTCCCCTTACACACATCCGTATACTTGGGCAACATAGCTAAAAAATGGGTTATATCGAGTAACATCGAACCCAGATGCACAGTTAAGGCAGGTCAGACCTCACTCAGGATTTGCTCACTTCTGGTCACGCTATGAGGCCTCAGGCTGTGTATGGAATTGCATTGGATAATTTATGCATGCCCCTGCAGTGCCGTCCCAAGGCACTGGCATGCCTGCGTTTGCCCGACCACCCCCCCGTCACCACCCACAAACTGCACTTCCTGTCAGTCACTGTGCTCAGGGTCTGCGTAGCCTCTGCAAATGCATTTCCCATCGCAATTGCTAGTTCGCGCGCGCTGTGATGCATACGAATGCGCAATGTGAAGTATTCAACCGATTGCATGCATCTTTGCAACTGTGATCCTTGCTGAATCAGGCCCTAAGTCCACGATATATAAATAAACCAACACATTGTTTAAATGAAACAGAATATATAAAATCACATCAGTTTAGAAAACAAATTAAATTGCATATAAATCAACAAGAGAGGGAGACAAATATATAGGCTCCAGATATTCAGTCGGGCCAGGCCTCAGCCTCCTGCATGGAAAAAAACGAAAGAAATCGTCCCGCCACATCCCGCCTGAGAGTATACACAAAAAGGTAGAAAACATATGCAAAAGATATCCTGAAGATTCACCTTAAATACTAAGACCGGGAAAAGGATGTTTAGGCACGTTAGAGCAGAATCTTGGTGGCCGGAAACAAAATGGTAGTCGATCTTGGATTGTACCAGGACCACTGGAACAGAAAACTGGACTTGAACAAGAGAATCAAAGACTTCGGAGTCAGGGGTCAGAGGCACCTCCACGTGACAAGGAGGACAAGAATCCATCTGTAACTCTCCAATTCTGTCCACAAGTCTCTGGGTAGAGGCACCAATTGCCAGAAGGATCTGTTGAAAAGGAGTCATGATAGAAAATGGATAGCCAGAGACGAAGAGCTCACAGAAATGGGAAGCTATGCGTGTTGAAGGACAATGCAGGCAGCACATCTCAGGAGCCGAAGAGGACAGGGAGCCGGAATACACCGCACGTCACCTCATCAAGATAGTCGTCTGCATTAGGAGAAAATACCAGCACTGAAAGGATCACCACAGGAGGTAATAAGCCCGAACTCCACAACCCAGGAAATCCAGCACAGCAGGGAGACTGTAACAGGATCCCAGCAGCAAGATGGCAGCGGCTAGCACCCCGCTCACCCCATCCACCGGAGCTCACCGGCAGGAGTTGAAGAGAGGGCAGGCAGCGGAACTCACGCCCAGGAATATAGCTGGTAACCCGATGAGGAAGTGCAGGTAAGAGCACTTCAGCACACAGCCGTGGGAGCCAGAGGAGGAGGTGTGAACATCACGGAGCTAAGAGGCAGAGGACACAGCTGCACAGTCAGACAAGGAAACATCAGTTTCATCGATCGGGATAGTGAACATCTTGACAGATGGCTGAAGGGTGTACCGAAAAGCCAGTTAATTCGGGTCAAAAGAAATTGCAGTGATCTGAAGGTTTGCGATGAACAAATGGACGAAATGGAAAGGAATTTCTTGGCAAGAGGCTATGAAAAAGGACAACTTGAACAGACGAAACAGGTTGTGAAAAATATGGACAGAAACCTTTTTTTAAAACCCAAAAATGATACACACCAAAATAAGACAAGTGAATGGTCCTTTATCACTGAATATGGAAGCCATTATTAAGAAATTGAACAAGTTTTTAAACGTCATTGGCATGTTTTAAAAGATAAACTTCCAGAAAAACCGTTTTTTATTTATAGAAGAGCGGACAATTTAAAGAGTAAATTGGTACGAAGTGCATTTGATTTCTCAACCAATAATCCAGTACGTATAAAGGGGTTTCACCGCTGTGGTAGTTGTAGTATGTGCATCAATGTCCCCATATCCTGTTCGAAAATCACAGAGTTCACCGTGAAAGGCCAAACTTTTAAAATTATGGATTTTATCACGTGTCATACCACCAATGTTATTTATTTGGTGGAATGTGTATGTGAATTATATTATGTGGGACGAACATCCAGGGCCTTGAAAACTCGGATGGGGGAACATGTGCGTAATATCAAGAAAGGTATGGAAATGCACGCCCTTTCAGAGCATTTTAAGAAGTTCCATAATTGCTCACCGAGGAACATTGTGAATTTTATGGGGATACAACATATTAAATCGACATGGAAAGATAGAGATGTCGAAACTAACCTGGAAAAGAGCGAGATGAGATGGATTTTTAAATTGAAAACACTAGTTCCTGATGGATTGAATAAAGATTTCGAACTTAAGTGGTTCATCCAATAGTCTTTCTCCTCCTTTTTTACATATGTATTTTTAATGTTTACTTCACATTTTTCACTATGCATTTTATTATCCATTATAAATCATATATGTATTTTTCATATATTTTTATGTGTAATATTTTTTATTATATATTTTTATCATATTTTTATTATATATATATTATTATCTATGTATGAATTTTACACCTTCAACTGTGCCCACATTTCCCTTTAAAATGTATTTTACAACCTCTGTTTTTTATTTATTTATATGGACCATATGAACGGAGGGGATTGTTTCCAGGGACTCCTTAAGCAGTCACTTCAGTTACCATGACAACCAGAATGACAACTTCCGGTTGTTGAGGAGAAAAAAACGGATGTTTACATACATTATCTTGATGAATGACGCTGAGGAGATGGTATAACTAGGAACAACATTGGAGGCATCCTATAGAGGGGAACAGAGGAAGGAAGTACTGGGAGGACTATCTAAGTGAAACTTCAAGTTTTTTTACCTCAGGATTGGAGCCGCGAAACCGGAAGTTGCGGGATGCGTCACTTCCGGTTTCGTCATTTCCGGAGTTGGAAAGGACTTCCTGTGAAAGGGGTATATAAGAGCGACATGGACACAGACTCTGCATCCTTCTGAAGAAGAGCCAGGTGGGCTTGAAACGCGTTAAGGACAGCAGAGCGGAGACATTAAGGAGAAGGACCTGAGACCCAAAGTACCAGTATATGTTTGTTAGTCACTGTTTTGACTTGGTCCGGACTGTCGGCAGTGCACCCACAACGCTATTTATCATCTGGGATCTGGTACGCAGGGCCTATGGGCTCCCCTCCTTTCTTAATATAAATCTTCAATTTTGTGTGTTTTGACTAATAAATCTATTTGTTGTTATCAATATCACACTATTGCATATATTTCCTTTTCTCCGCATATTGGGAACCTTCCTGACACACTGCTTAAGGGAAGGACAGAAAAGGAAAGTAGCCAAATATTTTGTGTTTTATTTTTTGGGATTTGTCAGACATAGCGCCACACAGTGGTTATACACGTTATTATATATCTTCATTCAACAAGGAGATATGTCACAAATGACCTGGGGCTGGACTCCAGGAACACAGGAGAGGATCACAGCACCGAAGCAGGCACACCCGGGGAGGAACTTCCAAAGGTACAGGATGGAAAGCAGGATTTTCCACAGGAGAGCTGGCTGAATGCGACCTACGCCATGCCCCAACTAGAGAAGTTTTAAGATAACTTTGCACCCCTAGTGACATTTTTTATAAAGTATATGTCTGTAAAAAAGTGTGGATTTTGCTATGAAAGTGCTGGAAAGCACAGCGAGTAATGATTTGCCAAGATGTAGTCGGCATCCTGGCGTGTGGGATGCAGACGATCAGAAGACCGACGCCGAAATCCCATCAGGTCGGGATCCGGCACCAGTATCCGGACAGCCGGCATCCCGAAGGTAAGTATGGGGGTGTTAGGGGGAGGTTAGGGTTAAGTAGGGGGGTTAGGCATTAGGAGGAGGGTTAGGGGTAGGCACTGGGGAGGTAGTGTTAGGATTAGGGTGCGGGGAGGGGGGAGGTTAGGTTTAGGCACTAGGGGGGCAGGTTAGGTTTAGGCACTGGGAAGGGGGTGTTAGGTTTAGGGTAGCGGGGAGAGAGGGAGGTTAGGTTTAGGTACTAGAGGGGAGGTTAGAGTTAGGCACCGAGGAGTTAGGGTAGGGGTTAGATAAATACTTACCGCTGTTGTCTATGGGTGTCGGAATGCCACTGTCTGTATTCTGACCAGCGGCATCCCGACAGCCGGGATTTCATACCCAACCCGATTTGCCTGGTGGAAAAGTTACTAATGTTCATAATGCATCCGCTGTGCTAATCCTGGAAGAGCTGCTTTAAAAATTACAAACATAATAAAATATATATAATTGTCCTGCGTATAAATCAGCCCCATTGTATAGAGTATAATACATGTTCCATTTTTCCAGAATATGAAAGTCTCATTGAACAATGTTTACTACAACCCCTAATTTTTCATCATGCATAACCCCAAAGAACAGCATATGATAAAGCATTCAGTTGTCAGCATTTCAGCCCCCATCAGCATATTGCCACAGCCTTAGAGGTCAGTATTACTATTCCCATACCTAGTTTTGCCTTGTTTCCACTAGGGATCAGGATGGCCAGCTAGTAGCCGACATTAGCAGGCAGCATTCTCATTGAATAACAATCACATTATGGTTATGTCTCCCATGACAATTGCTCACCAGGGATGTGCAGTCAGGGTAGGCAGGGTAGGCGGAGCCTCCCCTGTCATACTCCCTCCCCTATCATACTCCCTGTCATGCTCCAAAGGTTTGATATAAAAACTGTGTTTCTTCAGGGTCCATAGGGCTATACAGGGAGACACTGGGGTGTAGGTAGGACCTGGAGGACCGGACACCAACAGCAAAGCTTTTCAGTCCCAGGATGCTCTGGTCCTTCCCCCTATGCCCCGCCCACAGCCTTGAGGCAGGAGCTGGACCACCATTATATCGGGCTGCATTTAGCAGCCCAAGCTTTTATTTTATGATTTAATTTATTCTCTATTTTTTACTATAATGGGCAAGCTGCCCCATCACCCCTCTGTGGCGCCGTGACTCCAAGCCTGTGCTAGGTACTCCCTACAGGGCACAAGGGGGACTAGCTAGCAGACTCCTCAGACCCCAGACTGCAGCCCGGAATTCAGGGGACAGGTAAGGCAGAACCCCGTTTGTGGGGACCTGCAATGTTGTGTAGTCTTGACTCTGGTCTCAGGAGATAGACCGAAGGTGCTGATGTGGACACTAGTACACCAATAACTCCACTAGACCACCGGGGCATTAACATACTGGTGCAGGCCAGGGGACCCTGTGGTTAATGTCAGCAAGGGGAGAAGGCACTCTCCCTGCAGCCCCTCCTCCAGTCCAGGTCGCCATTCCACTGCGGTCTTGGTGATCTTTGGGCTGCTCCTCCCTCACCCTCCACCCCCCCAGAGATTTGGTCTAGAATTGGATAAAATTATGACTACTTTGGTGACTAACAAGACGATGTTCCTGACATCTGCATATAATACAAAGCCATGGTTGTCATCATTTTGGTCCTTTCGCCCTCAAGGCAAAGTCAAGGGTCAGTCCTTTCCACGGCAACAGACATCAGCCAAGGTCTCCATGCCTAGGGCCAAAGAAGCCTGGGCTACTAGATGTCCACCTGCCAAGTCTGAGGACAAGCATGTAGCCTGACAGTGCAGGCCCCTCCCTGGGGGCTCCCAGGGAGGCAGGCCGACTTCTTCAATTCACCCAGGTTTGGCATCAAACCACGTCAGATGCATTAATGAGGGAAGTGGTCACCCATGGATACGCTCTCTCATTCCTGAGGTGACCCCCCTAGCAGTAGTTTTGCATAGGACCTCCATTGGACCCAACCAAGGCCCTGCTGCTCCAAAAAGCCATTCAGTCTTTACTGAATTCAGGAGTAATAATTTGGGTCCCCTCCTCACAATGGGCCAAGGGCTATTATTCTACCATTTTCTTAGTTCAGAAACCCAATGGGTCTCATCGGCCTATCCTCAACCTCAAATCTCTGAACAAGTGTATCAAGGTGCCCAGGTTTTGTATGGAAACCCTCCATTCTATTATCCTAGCTATGGAGCCTGGAGATTTTATGGTATCCCTAGACATTCAGGATGCTTACCTACATGTACCTATAGCGCCTTCTCAGCAACAATATCTTCGGTTTGCTACACTGCAGCAACATTACCAGTTTCAGTTTCTGCTGTTTGGCCTCTCAACAGCCCCTCTGGTCTTTACAAACATCATGGCAGTTATGGCGGCCTCTCTTTGCCATCAAGGGATCAGACTGCTCCCATACTTGGATGATCTCTTGCTGTTGGCCAGCTCCCCAGAGACTCTTCACCGCCATCTGCAGGTAACCATTCCCTTTCAACAAATGCATGGCTGGCTGATCAACTGGAAAAAGTATTCCCTAACAGCCTCTCAAAGGATGGTACATTTGGGAGCCCTCCTGGACTCTCGAGTTCAGAGAATCTTCCTAACGGCGGACAAGATTTCAGGACTGCAGCACAGACTACGCAGACTGCTTCACAATCGCAGAGTGTCAATTCACTCTGCAATGCAGGCATAGGGATCAATGGTGTCCACCTTCAACATGGTGGAGTTCGCCCAGTTTCACTCCAGGCCCCTACAACAACTGATTCTCTCCAGGCTACCCCATCTGCTCGAATCCCAATGAGCCTCCCCCCAGAGGTTCACCTGTCCCTAGCCTGCTGGCTACAGACTTCACATTTGAACCAGGGTCAACCCTTTTGGATCCTGGACTGGGCTCTCCTCACCATGGACGCAAGCCTCCGAGGGTGGTGTGCAGGAACCAGCCAGCACTACTTCCGATGGTCTCCAGACAAGGCAGTGTTGC
Source organism: Taudactylus pleione (assembly GCA_031769625.1). Taxonomy (NCBI): domain Eukaryota; kingdom Metazoa; phylum Chordata; class Amphibia; order Anura; family Myobatrachidae; genus Taudactylus; species Taudactylus pleione. Next base: position 622,938 of record JAUIMM010000007.1, read on the forward strand.
CAATCAGCATCCTGGAACTTTGAGCCATCTACAGAGCTCTCACTCTGGCTCAGAATATTCTGAAAACCAGGCCAGTACAAGTACAGTCCGACAAGAGCACGGCTGTGGTCTACCTCAATCACCAACGGGGCACTCGAAGTCAGTCAGCAATGACAGAAGTGTCCTGCATTTTCACATGGGCTGAACGCAATCTCCCAGCAATCTCCACAGTGTTCATCCCGGGGATTCTCAATTGGGAAGCGGATTTCCTCAGCCATCACGACGTCCATGCAGGAGAATGGTCTCTAAATCCAGAAGTCTTTCAGCTTCTGGTAGACATATGAGTTCTTCCAGAAGTGGATCTCAAGACAGAACACCAAACTTCCAATTTATGAAGCCAGAACAAAGGACCCCGATGCGGCCTTAATAGATGCCTTGTCGTAGAATGGAACTTCCATTTGGCATATCTCTTTCCTCCAATATCCCTGCTTTCTCAAGTACTTCAGATTTTCAGACAGGAGGGGGGCACAGTCCTGTTGATAGCTCCGGCTTGGCTCAAACGTCATTGGTACTCGGATCTTCTAAGGCTTTCCATAGATGTTCCTCTTCAACTTCCTCTATGAATAGAAATGTTGTATCAGAGTCCATGTCTACATCTGGACCTAGCCCTTCTGTCTTTAACGGCTTGGCTCTTGAGACATCCATCCTAACAGCATAAGGGTTTCTCTGGTTCTGTGGTCCAGACCATGCTCAGAGCACATAAACTGGCCTCAGCCAGGATTTACCACAGAATATGGCATACGTATTTCCAATGGTGTGCTCCAAGAAATTATGACCCTCAAGTCTTTAGAGTTTCTTGAATTCTTGACTTTGTTCAGGCTGGACTGGATCTAGGCCTCCGCCTAGCATCTCTCAAAGTGCAGGTTTCTGATTTGTCTATCTGGTTTCAGTGCAGAATTACACTTATATTGGATATTCACACCTTCATGCAAGGTGTTCTAGGGATACAACCCTTTGTCCCTCCTGTGGCTCCATGGGATTTGTTAGTGGTGTTCAAAGCACTTCAGGAACCTCCATTCGAACCCAAGGAATCGGTGGATGTCAAATGTCTCACTGCGAAGGCTCTGTTTTTTCTGGCTATAGAATCTGCTCGTAGGGTATCGTATTTAGGGACGCTTTCTTGTCGCTCCCCTTTTTTATATTTCATCAGGACAGGGCTGTTTTTCTAACACGCCCAGGCTTCATTCCCAAGGTGGTTTCTCGCTTCCACCTGAATGAGGAAATTGTGGTTCTGGCCTTTAATTCACCAGACCTCTCGGCAGGTGAGGCCTCTTTGGATGTGGTCCACGCTCTAAAGATCTACGTGGACCATACTACTTCCATCAGGAAATCAGACTCCCTCTTTGTCCTATATGGATTCCACAAGAAGGGATGGCCAGCTAACAAACAGACTCTGGCCAGATGGATTCACATGACTATCTCACAGGTGTCGAAGCTGGATAATTGGCTGAGACAAGATCAGCTTAAAATTAGATCGAAACGACGCCAGTTTGTGAATGGCCGCCCAGCGCCATTTTAGCTAACTCACACTTAAGTACATATGGCGATACTATTATTAGCATCAGGTGATCGCATACTTTACCATACCCCATACACACATTAATACACACAGTTGCGCTGTTAACATGTCGCACATTAGCGAATGCATAATACCCCGAATGCGAACGCTGTTTATTAGCTTTGTGCATACGCATCTGCCCCAAGTTAACTAGTGTCTTTTCCCAAACCCCTAATACTTATACAATGCACACTCACATAAAAGGTTCCATAGCTTTAAAGTGTAAGATTCAAGTTTTATTCATTTATTACAAATACTGTGAAAAAAAGGCTATTTGGTATCTAAGGTTTAATACATGATAAGTAAGCCGTGTTTGGTGTTATACTGATCTGCACTTTCTCAACAGCTTTCCGGTATCATCGGTGTGAAGATCGCAACATGCATTCTCAACTTCTGGACCGTAGAAAGTTAAAGCACCAAAATGTACTTTGTAAAACCAACAGCCTAGATTTGCATGAGGCGGGAAAACGGAGATAACCAGCTGTCGGAGGCTGGTCTGTGTCCATTTGAATCAACCTGTTAAATGTCCTGTAACAGAAGCACCGTGATGGGGAACCAATGGGATCGCAACGAACCTCTCTATTGTATAGGCTATTTCTGTAAGGGTATAAATGTGTGTTCTGACCGCAGTCTTCAGTCTTCATGCTGATGCTGTTGATGGAAGTTTCTTGTTGATGCCAGAATCTGGTCCCAGAGCGCGTGCGTATGTATAGCTGTATCTTGGGTCTGTGTAATTTCTTTGCGCTAAATTGTACATAGATCACAGCGTGTAACTATCTGTACTTTACTTGAATAATACTTTGTGCTTTGGAAACACATGTTCAAGGTCTGAAGTCTTTATTTTACTGTATGACTGCGTACCCAAATAGCGTCAATTTTAGAAGGTATAGGCAGGAGCGTATAGAGGTTCAAATTCAGTATCCTTACAGGCTTACATACAGATGGGCCTTCCTGTGCGACTATAGCCTTTGCTCATTCTTCTTGCTCTGTAGGTCCCTCGTGGGCAGCCCGGTGTGGTGCCTCAGCTGAACTTAGCTGTTAACTCACTTTCTTCGAAGTCCATAGGGTCCACAGTTCACCCGTCCTGACGCACCTGGCTTCTTCTCTTGGTCACTTGTTTCCTTATCTGTGTGAGAGTGTGATTCCTCAGTGTATCAGTCTTCCTTCTCTCCTGTCCTGCTCCTGCCTTGGGCTTGTTAACAAAACTGAAGTGCCCTCAGGCTGTGGAAGGGGTATGGGGGAAAGACCGGAGCATCCTGGAATTGAAAAGCTTTGCTGTTGGCGTCTGGTCCTCCAAGTCCCACCTACACTCCAATCTCTCCCTGTAGACCCTAAGGACTTCAAAGAAAGAGAGTTAATGAAGGTAAGTTTTACCATAACTCTCCTTTTTTATACATGTCTGCCTTGCCAGCCATTGACCTCACCGCGCATCACTGTTGCAGCCATTGATTTGCTTAATAACCAATAAGTGCAATAGCTAATTTTACCTTTTTTTAGTGTCCACTCAATCCTAGCCTAGGTGCCAGTTAGCTCAAGTTCTCTGGATATATACATGTGATAGTGGCAAATTTAGATTTTGGAGTTGCATTGGTTGCGTATTATTGATATGAATTCTGATGCCTACTCCATGTGACACCACAAGAACCCAGCTAGTGACATCTTCCGCCAATAACAACCGCCCGATGTTCCCTTAGAACTAGGATACATTCATCGGTACTTAGGCGGCCGCCTGGACTTATACTTGAGGTAGTAGCGGCTCACATGGAGATACAGGGGAATTCAATAGGTAAAGAATGTACAGTTAGGACTGACACAGTAGGTGATGATAAGGATATCGATGGTACGGATGTTGTGAGAGTACAGTTTGGTTTTTTGGACAATAGCTTGGGAGCCGATGGTGTGGCAGCTGTGCCGATGGTGCAGCAATGGTGCCGAAGGTGCGGCAATGATGCCGATGGTGTAGCAATTATGCCAATGGTGTGGCAATGGTGCAGATGGTGCGGCAATTGCCGTAGATAAACAGTCTATGGTTTGATAATGGCTTTGAGAGCTGATAGTGCAGCAAGTGTGCCGATGTTGCAGCGATGGTGCCAATGTTGCGATGATGGAACTGCTTGGAGCGGATAAGAAGCCAAATGAGGAATGGTGGTAGCACGGGACCTACTTGGTGCAGCTAGGAAGTCGTATGGTGAACATTGGCAGCACGGAAGCTGCTTGATGCAAGCCATTTGGAGATTGGTGGTAGCATGGAAGCTACTTGGAGCAGCTAGGAAGCCGTATGGTGATCGTTGGCAGCACGGAAGCTGCTGGATGCGGCTAGGAGGCCGTTTGGAGATTGGTGGTAGCATGGAATCTACTTGGAGCGGCTAGGAAGCTGTTTAGACAATAGCTGAGCAGACAGCAGCACGGGGGCTGCTGGATGCTGCTAGGAAGCTGTGTGGGAGTTCAGTGAACAGGAGAACAGGAACTACCTGACTCTGCAGCCAGGCCGAGGGAACTCACAGACACTCTGTAATGCGGCCCGTGTCGCCCGGTTGACACAAGCAGCTAAGATGGTCTAGGCAGGGTCCTAAACAGAGGATAGGTGGATTCAGATGTTGCAGTAACACATAATGGAGGCAGTGAGGTGGAAACACTGCAGGTAACTAGATGAATGCAGCCAGACGGGACTGTGGTATAATACTGCAGGGCTGAATGGAGACAGGATCCAGATACAATAACCAAAGTACTCAGTAGACCGGCAAGCACTAGGAACTGAACACAGCAAACATACACTGGTAGTGACACAGTATAACCGGCAATGAGATCAGGGCTGGGTGTATACTTATGAGATGCAGAATCCAATCAGAGACCATTCCTGGAGAGTGATTCATAATTAAAAGACATGTGTGTACCTGCTCTGCAAGGAGAGAGCTAGTTAATTAGTGAACACATGAAACAACACAAACACAGACAGACCTGAATGACAGGCTATGAATTGACACAGACAAGACAGGATTTCCAGCTTCCTGCAAAAAGCCAGAACAAGGACAGGACATGATGCAGTATCCCAGTAACAACTATGACTGGGAACTGCCACCAAGATGATTTGCTAACAGCAAATCCTAACAGTACCCCCCCCCCCTTGAGGGTGGACCCCGGACACCACAATGTCATTAAGGGGAGCATGAATCTTGGTGTAACAGAGAATGATTAATGTCTTTTACGAAGTCTCTTTTTCTTCCCAACTTGTTTAGGCTTAACAATGGGGAGCATAAAGATGTTACTATCGTCCACAGGAAGTTCCTCTAAGAATCTTTCGTCTGCTACTGGAACGTAGTCAGAACTAGAGCCATCATCTACAGGCTGAGCCATACACTTTTTATTAGAAATGGCTTGCTTCACAGATAGAGAAGCTAATGACTTCCTCATTTCCAAATTCATTGGAGATCCTATCCCTGGATAAGTTAGCAAACATCCAGAGTGGAGTTATGTAGGTTGAGTGTCCTGTAGAGACAAGGAGATACTATAATCTTGAGGAGGTCAAAATTTGCTGGCTGATTTAGCAGATCTTGATTTGGGTAGTCTTTTGGAGGTACAGGTAGAACTTCCAGAAGGTTTAGCAATCACAATGTCTGGACCCCCAAACTTCCTAAGGACAGCACAGATAAATAAATCAAGATCATGGAGAATGGAGTCATTTGATCTAATATAGGGTTCAGCCCATCTCTTAGCTTCTCCTTTAAATGACAAGAGCAAGAACAGTATTTTTTCAGATTGTGAAAGATCTGGAGGAAGCACCTGGAATTGAAGCATTAGGTCTCGGAATTGTTCCAATTCCCCATTTAAGATAAGGCAATCAGGGTCCTGGTCCAGCTTCACCGATTGAGGATCCCCAGCTTGAATAGATTAATTGGGCTCTCCTCTTGGTAATGGAACATCAGACTTCCCTCTTGGTGTCGCTACTTAACACCACTCCTCTGAGGTTGGTACATCAAACTACTCTCCTGGGAGCGGTACTATGGAGACCTTTTCTGAGGGCGGTACATCAGGCACCTTTTCTGAGGTCGATACATCGGATTCCCCTGCTTGTGTTGGTACTTCACAACTCTTCTCTGAGGTTGGTACAACAAACTCCTCTTCTGGGAGCAGTACTATGGAGACCTCTTCTGAGAGTGGTAAATCAGGCACCTTTTCTGAAGTCGATACATCGGACTCCCCTCCTGGGGTCTGGGTGACTGAAACATCGGGAACCCCTCCAGGAGTAGGTACATAGGACACCTCACTTGAGGTTGAAACATCGAAGTCCCCTCCTGGGGTCTGGATGACTGGAACATTGGGAATTGCTTCAGGAGTTGGAACATTAGACTCCTCACTTGAGGTCGGTACATCAATCTCCCCGATTAGAGTTGGTACTTCTGAGGTTGGCATATTGAAGTCCTCTCCTGAGGTCTGGATGACTGAGAAATCGGAACCAGAACAGGCAGAATCCGGGACAGGGCCGGAACAGGCAGAATCCGGGACGGGACCGGAACAGACAGAATCCGGGACGGGACCGGAACCGCAAATCCTAACAATTATCTTAAGGTGTGGTGAGACTAGCATTCTAAGCGGAATCGGTATGATATCCCGGCTGCTGCATGGCCGGGAGTTCGAATCCCGGTAGCGGCAGCCCGGCAAAACAGCAGAGCCCGGCAGCGGAAGCCCGACAGCGCTGGAAATCCTGATCGTGGTAAGGTAAGTATCAACTAATCTAACCTAACCTCCATAACCCTAACCCTCCTTAGGGGTGCCTAACCCTAACCTCCCCCCCTGTGCCTAACCCTAACCTCCCCCTTCCCCGCTGCCTAAACCTAAGTCCCCCGGGGGGTGCCTAACCTAAGTCCCCCCGGGGGTGCCTAACCCTAACCCTCCTGGAGGGGTGTCTAACCCTAAGTTCCCCCGGGTGCCCTAAACCTAACCCTCTCCCCGCGGCTGTCCGCTCGCGGCGCCCGGCATCTCTTCGATCGGGGTGCCGGGCGCTGATCTCCCGGCATCGGGGAAATGACAGGCGTCTAGCCGGTCATTTATCCCACGCTGGGATAAAGCAGTCGGGAAGCCGGCTGCCAGCTTCCCGATTGTATACCTTCTAAGCAATGGTTTTCATTTGATGGACTATTCTCATAACTTTGGTGGATAGATTATGTTTCTAATTAGTTAGGATCTATATATACCAAAATTGCCATATAGATTGATCTACTTCACTTCTCCTTTTAACACCATCAATTTCTCTAATTTTGGGAAAATAATGTGCATTGCTAAGAATGAGATCCAATAACTGTTAACACATGCTTTTATATCGTTTTAGCATATTGCTGATATATGTCAAACTGTGACATATTTTATTCCACTGAATGCATTATTCCAGCCATAACATCATCATCCATCTGCACATGTGCGTGACACGGGGACCCGGTAGTGCACGGAAGGCTTTGCCGGAAATGGGGCCCGCCTTGCTCTCGCCATCTAAAAGATGGCGAGAGCGATGCTTGACAAACAGCGGTAATCTTAGATTACCGCTGTTTGTGAAATACAGAAATCTGGCATAACCCCTTTAACGAGCGCTAAAGGGGTTATGCTTCGATGATAAATGGGGGCATATGTGTGATTCTTTGCACTTTAGAACCTTCATGTCTAACTAGTTTGAGTACCACATTATAAGAATGCCAAGCATCTTCATGAGCAGAGGCATATATAAAAAATACACATGGGACATTGACAGGGAAGATATCTGCTCCTCCCCCCCATTATTAATGCTCTAGTACAATTTTACCTAAGCCTAAACGTGTCTATATGGGAAGCAAACGGGAAGCCGACTGCCTAAATACCGGCAGCCGGCTTCCCGACTGTCATATCCCGGCAAGGGTGAAATGCCGGGCGTCTAGATGTAGACGCCCGCATTTCCCAGACGCCGGGAGACTGGCGCCCGGCATCCCGATCGTAGTGATAACGGGCGCCGTGAGCGGACAGCCGCGGGGGGGGGGGGGGCAGGGTTAGGTTTAGGGCTCCCGGGGGGGGGGACTTAGGGTTAGGCAACCCCCCGGGAGGGTTAGGGTTAGGCTAGGGGGAGGGAGGGTTAGGGTTAGGCACCCCCCCGGGGGACTTAGGTTTAGGCAGCGGGGAAGGAGGTGGTTAGAGTTAGGCACTTAGAGGGGGGATTACGGTTAGGCACTTGGGGGGGAAGTTAGGGTTAGGCACCCCTAAGGAGGGTTAGGGTTGTTAGGTTAGTAGATACTCACCTATACACGATCGGGATTTCCAGCGCTGTCGGGCTTCAGCTGCTCGGAACTCTGCTGATGTCGGCCTGCCGCTGACGGGAATCGTAATTTCTTACCCATTCCGTCTATATGAGCTTCTTTTCACATCTGTTTTAGTTGACACCAGAGGTATTATTCAGGGCACTGGCTAAACTATCGTAGGTGTAGGGGTTGCATTGCTGACCATCAATGGTTTTCTTGTGATGGTAGTGTTTTTACTATTCAATGGCGACATTCCGATGTTTGCTGCCATCGAATGGTAATGATTTGCTGGTGTTGTGATGGTTATTATCTAGGGGGCCTTAGGAGGGCTCGTGAAAATTTTGCTATGGGGTCCCCTTAGGTCTCGTTATGCCCCTGATTCAGGGCATCATGCTAAAATTAACAAGCTGCTGCGCTCATTAATCAAGAGGTTGCACTTTTGACAAAAGATTCATAAATTATTTGGAGACTGATTTTCCTTTCCCTGAAATTCATGGTGGCTACATTACCTAATTTCCTCAGCACAGTTAGACACGTAAGGTTTGCAGCTGCCTTTGTGTGGCATATCACATAAATGCCTATTTATTATACTGAAGGTGGGATATTGATCATTTATCTAAGGTGATAATTTATTGTGTCAAAATAGTTGTATTATAAACTGGTAAGAAACCTATCAGAGCGATCATACATTACATCTTCACATCCTTAACATCACATCCTTGTATGTCCACTTTTGTCACATAAATGGGAAACTAGTCATGCATAGTATTCCTTACACACCCCTCAATAATGGAACAGTTGTAAGGACAATATGAGTTCATGCAACTTCACGCACTTCTAGCCTTTGGGAAGACTTTTTAAAGGTTTTCAGTACTGATTCCTATCGGGCACTGCTTGAGCGGACCTTCAACACTGAAAAAGTGACGAAAACACTCATTTTAAGACAGCTAAACTAGTGGAAGAAAAGGTTAGGGGCCTACGGCCAAAACACATGGCAAGCATAGTTCAGTTATGTGGGGTAAAATTTCCTGTCATGGGTGTTACTAATCGTTACTTGCTGTCCCAGAATGTCTTGGAGACACTCGAATTTGGATTAGTTCTCCTGTGTCCTGGGAGATCAGGCAAAACTTCCACTTCCTGCCTACTTTGCTATGAATCCCATAATCGCTGCTCCTTTCTCTGTGAGGCAGTGCTGCAAATCGTGCATTACTTTAAAGGAGGCAGGTCATGATTACGCGATTTGTAGCACTCCTGTCCTGCGTTCCTAGATCATCACTTTATTTTAAGTATGGTGTTACTCAAGGAGGGAATTTACTGCTGACTTCTGGTCTGACATCAACACAATATTAACAAAAGATGTTGGAGGAATTTAAATTAAAATACTCCTCAATTATCAAAGATATTTGTTGTGCATATGGGTTCATATGACCACACATTGGTCCTGATTCAGATTTGGGAATAGACTAAGATAACGCTGTACCTGGACAAACCATGTTGTAAAGCAAGGGATGCAAATACATAACTTTTATTTTTGCATGTCTGGTAAATACTGGTTGCTTTTGCATGTAGCGCACAAATGCTGGACAGCTTTATTTTTACACTGCACTTTAGGGCCTGATACGGATAGCAACTGCGATTTGCAATAGCGATTACGCATGCAGTTTCACTGCGATAGTATGCTAATTCATTGCGATTGCTATGCACAACATAAGGACGCCCACTTTACCTTACACACATCCGTAATCCTTAGCAAGACTGCGAAACCGTCAGTAACATTGAGTACAATTGTAGCCTCACGCACACTTGAACAAGCTCTGACCTTACTCAGGAATTGCTAACCTTGTCGCACGCTATGAGTACTCAAGCTGCATAAGGCATCAAAGTGGATAATTCCTGCACGCCCATGTAATGGCATTCAAACGCACTGGCCCGCCTGCGTTTTGACGACCACCCCCTGTCACCGTCCACAAACGGAACTTCCTGTCAATCACTCTGCAATGGGTCTGCGTAGTCACTGCGATCGCAGTCCCAATCACAGTGGCCGGTTTGCGCACTGCTATGTATACGCAGAACGCAACAATCTGCCGATTGCGTGCGTATTATCAGTTGCGATCCTTGCTGAATCAGGCCCTTAGATGTCAGTTTGGACACACCCCTCCCAAATCGAAACCTCTGCACATTTTAAATCTGCCCCACCTGCAGTGTAGATGCAGCATCATTTTACCAAGATGCACAGTTACTTCGTTTTTATTACTCTACTACCAACTCTGAATCAGGCCCATAGACAGTGACAGGGAACATCTTTGGACCCTGAGTCAGGCAAGACTTTACAGAGTTATTTGCAAACCTCTATGCAAGGCTGCTACATGTTTAAGGATGAAGTTCTGGTAAAGGATGAATGGAACCAGGACATTATTAGAAATCTGGTGGTACCTGCTAAAAGCAGAGGACCTGATTCAGAGGTGCTCGCTGTTTGAGAGCGCTCGCTCTGAATCAGGGCATTTTTTTTGTTTCGGCCTCCAGGCCGCTCGCAAAGCTGTGGGTGACCACCCACAGCTAGTGCGAGCGGCCTGGCGATGGTCGCGATTATCGCGACCATCGGGCTTGCGTCGAGACCCTGCGGGAGGGTCCCGGCTCCCGCAAGCCCGAGTGGACTTCCTGCTCTAATAGAGGGCCGCCCACAAATGGCAGGCGTTCCTAAGTGAATGCCTGCATTTGTGCAGCCACCCCCCTCCCCGCCTACAAAATGGGGCGAGTTGTCAATCAACATCGACAGCCGCCCCGTCTTGTAGTGAGCCCCAGAGCGACAAAGCTGCCGTCGCTCGCTAGGGCTCGCGCATGCGCACGCCGGAGGCGGCGCATGCGCAGTGGGGGAACATCGACCCACTTGCGAGCGCTGTCCACTCACGAGCGGGTCTGAATCAGGCCCAGAGTTCCATGCAAGATGCTTGATATAAAGTAGAAGCTTGAGCTAATACAATTGCATGTTGATTTCCAGATGATTGTTGTTGGATTATAATCATAGTTGCCTACCTTTTGCTTGTCCTCCCCAGGAGAAACCTGGGGAGGACAAGCAGATGGGCTGTGATGGGTGCCGGGCCTGACAGTTCACACCATTAAGCCCCGCCCCCTCCATGACAAATTGATGCAATCGGCTTAAATTTAAATAGTGGGCGGGCTAAATTACGCATTTTATGGATAATCGCATCATTAAGCCCCGCCCCCTACATGGGGATCTGCGATCTCCACAGAAATTCTCCCCATTCTGCCCACTTCACTAGGAAGTGGGCAGAGTGCGGGAGAAATGCCTACCCTTCCTGGGGTGCGGGGGGTTACCCGAAAAATCGGGAGCCTCCCGCAAAAACCGGGAGGGTAGGCATGTATGATTTATAATTAAGTTTTTATGCTTAATAAAAATTTTAATTGAAAAAAATAAATAAAAGCACCCCATGATTATAAATTTGTTCTGCTACCCCAATATGGAAGCGGGTATCATTTTCAAAATGACTCCACACTAAATGCAAAAAGGATGCATCTTCTTTACTCTGGGCCTGGTTCAGAGTTGTGCGCTAATGTTGCAACTTTTGTTGCAGCCGCTACTGCAAATTTATGTTAATGCTGCAACCGATAGGCTTCCTGCTGAGACACCCTCTATAATCCTGTGCAAGAATAGTCGCACCATCAATCGGACATCGGCCGCGCCATTGGACATTAGAGCATCCCTATGGTTGCTCAGATTGTATGATAGTACATGGCCATTGGTGCCAGTGGAACTGCGTCTTGCAATGCAGTCCCTGACACTGACACATCCCCAGAGGATGCATGGAGGGAGCGAACACACTGGGCAGAGGATGGTGAGCACACTGGACAGAGGATGCGAGGAAGGAGCGGGCACACTGGACAGAGGATGCAGGGAGGAAGCCAGCACACTGAGCAGAGGATACGAGGAGGGAGCGAGCACACTAGGCAGAGGATGCAGGGAGGGAGCCAGGGCCAGATTAACAATGGGGCGGATGGAGCTACAGCTCCAGGCCTTCACCCAAAAATAGGCCCATCAACACGACAGCATGATTACCAGCTGCTTAACTGGACATACATTTTAAGCATTTAAATAACTTTTCTAGTCCCCCCCCCCCCCCCTCCAAAAAAAATGAATTATGCAATTTTTCTATTTCTATGTAGTTACGGAGACATTGGGTTCATAGTTTAGGGGGTGTATAAACCAGGGTTGCTCTGACTACACCCACACAGCACCGAGCACAACTCTTCCCCTTCTCAGTATAGGCCCTTGAACATGTTCAGCTCCAGGCCCATGTGGGTCTTAATCTGGCCCTGGAGGGAGCGAGTACACTGGGCAAAGGATGAAGGAAGGGAGCGAGCACACTGGGCACAGGATGCAGGGAGGGAGCGAGCACACTGGGCAGAGGATGCAAGGAGGAAGCAAGCACACTGGGCAGAGCATACAGGGAGGGAGGGAGCGAGCACACTGGACAGTGGATACAGGGAGGGATCGAGCACACTGGGCAGAGGATGAGAGGAGGGAGCAAGGACACTGGGCAGAGGATGCAGGGAGGAGTGAGCACACTGGGCAGAGGATGCGAGGAGGGAGTGGGCACACTGGGCAGAGGTTGCAGGAAGGAAGCCAGCACACTGGGCAGAGGATGCGAGGAGGGAGCGAGCACATTGGGCAGAGGATACAGGGAGGGAGCGAGCACACTGGACAGAGGATGCAGGGAGGGAACGAGCAAACTAGGCAGAGGATGCAGGAAGGGAGTGAGCACACTGGGCAGAGGATGCGAGGAGGAGTGGGCACACTGGGCAGAGGATGCAGGGAGGAAGTCAGCACACTGGGCAGAGGGTGCAAGGAGGAAGAAAGCACACTGGGCAGAGCATACAGGGAGGGAGCGAGCACACTGGACAGTGGATACAGGGAGGGATCGAGCACACTGGGCAGAGGATGAGAGAAGGGAGCGAGCACACTGGGCAGAGGATACAGAGAGGGAGCGAGCACACTGGGCAGAGGATGCAGGGAGGGAGCGAGCAAACTGGGCAGAGGATGCAGGAAGGGAGCGAGCACACTGGGCAGAGGATGCGAGGAGGGAGTGGGCACACTGGGCAGAGGATGCAGGGAGGAAGTCAGCACACTGGGCAGAGGGTGCAAGGAGGAAGCAAGCACACTGGGCAGAGCATACAGGGAAGGAGCGAGTACACTGGACAGTGGATACAGGGAGGGATCGAGCACACTGGGCAGAGGATGAGAGGAGGGAGCAAGCACACTGGGCAGAGGATGCAGGGAGGAGCGAGCACACTGGGCAGAGGATGCAGGGAAGGAGCGAGCACACTGGGTAGAGGATGCAGGAAGGGAGCGAGCACACTGGGCAGAGGATGCGAGGAGGGAGTGGGCACACTGGGCAGAGGTTGCAGGAAGGAAGCCAGCACACTGGGCAGAGGATGCGAGGAGGGAGCGAGCACATTGGGCAGAGGATACAGGGAGGGAGCGAGCACACTGGGCAGAGGATGCAGGGAGGGAGCGAGCAAACTGGGCAGAGGATGCAGGAAGGGAGCGAGCACACTGGGCAGAGGATGCGAGGAGGGAGTGGGCACACTGGGCAGAGGATGCAGGGAGGAAGTCAGCACACTGGGCAGAGGGTGCAGGGAGGGAGCGAGCACACTGGGCAGAGCATACAGGGAGGGAGTGAGCACACTGGGCAGAGGATACAGGGAGGGAGCCAGCACAGTGGGCAGAGGATGCGAGGAGGGAGCGAGCACACTGGGCAAAGGATGCAGGGAGGGAGCGAGCACACTGGGCAGAGCATACAGGGAGGGAGTGAGCACACTGGGCAGAGGATACAGGGAGGGAGCCAGCACACTGGGCAGAGGATGCGAGGAGGGAGCGAGCACACTGGGCAGAGGATGCAGGGAGGGAGCGAGCACAATCAGCAGAGGATGCAGGGAGGGAGCAAGCACACTGGGCAGAGGATGCAGGAAGGAAGTGGGCACACTGGGCAGAGGATGCGAGAAGCAGGGCCGGTACAAGGTTTAGGGCGCCCTAGGCACTAGGTTCACAATGCCGCCCCTGTTTTCCCCCAAACCCTCCACCCAGCTCACAGACACATACACATACACAGCGCCCTAGTAATATTCACATGACCCAAATTAAAGGGATGATCCCCCCTGCAGTGCCCCCAGTAGTAAGGGCCCCTGTAGTGCCCCTAGTTGTAATGCCCCCAGTAGTAATGTTCCCTGCAGTGCCCCCAGTAGTAATGCCCTTACAGTGCCCTCAGTAATAATGCTCCCTGCAGGCCCTTGTAGTGCCCCTAATTGTAATGCCCCAGTAGTAATGCCCCTTGACGTGCCCCCAGTAGTAAGGGCCCCGGTAGTAGTGCTCCCTATAATGCCCCCATATGATGCCCCTTGAAGTGCCCCCAGTACTAAGGGCCCCTGTAGTAGTGCTCCAAATAGTGCCCCCATATGATGCCCCTGTAGTGCAGCCCTGTAGTGCCCCCATATGATGCCCCTAGTAGTACCCCCTGTAGTAAGCCCCCACCCCCCCACACACACACTTGCACAAAAAATAAAATAAAATAAAAAATACTTACCTTAAACCCCGCTCCAGAGCCTGCAGCCGTCCGTCCCCGGCGCCCACTCTTCAGAACTATGGGAGTGACGTCATTACGTCACTCCCATAGTGCTCTGCGGGACCCGAAACCCGGAGCTCAGGAGTGAGTTCCGTCTTCCGACTGCCACTGGCGCCGGGGGTGGGTGGTGGGAGGAAGAGAGGAGCCGGGCGCCCGCTGGTAACACAATCTCAGCGGGCGCCCGGCAAATGGAGGGAGCAAGGGGTGCGATCGCTGGGTCCCATAGCAATCGCAGCTCCTGCACCCTCTGTAGGCGGACTGAGAAGTGCCCTCTAGTGGCCAGCATCCCTAGGAAGCTGCATAAGCATGCCTAGTGGAAGCGACGGCCCTGGCGGGGAGGGAACTCCGGAGAAACAGAAGTATCTCACACTTCCGAAAAGCTGTCTCTGCAGAAAGAGCAGCTTTTCAAAAGTGATAATTAAGTAAAGGAGGCATGATAGTTAAATCCATAATTATCACCACACACATTTATTTCATCATGAATAGGCCCCTTGATCTCATAGGATTTTAGCTGGATAAAGCCTAAAATAATGTTATTTTAGTATAGAGAAAAGTGTGGAGATATTTCTACTATCAGATTCCTGTAGGTAATAATGGGGGCTTCACAGGAATGTTATTTATAAAAATGTCCTTTTAACTTGGTCTGTCCCAGCATGGCTTTTTATATGAATACAGTGATATACTGTACAGATGATGAATAGCTCCAATATTTTTCTACTGTTTGGAGCAATTTTTACTAAATACTGTAGAGCCACTAGTGTTCCAAAAGTCCTCCACAATCAGCTTCACTGAAATCTGTGTATTGCAATGTAAGCCATGAGATTTGCGGCTACTCTGTATGTGGCTAGCTCTGGCTGTAGGATAATGGGTATCAGGTGGTAGAGATAAACCAGTGCGGGCACCAAAGTGCAGACTTGAAACAGATTTCTTGTGACAGATAATTTTTTTCTCCAGTGCATCCCTTTCCAGTACAATTCTCTGTCCACTGTCACCAAGCCTAAAATGATTGAGACTGACAGACATTTCGGTGACAGTACTGGCCCTGGAGCAGAAGATCCCCTCCTCCTATATTGTGAAGGTCACAGCACATGCTACACACAAACTGAGACACATGTATGTTTATATACAGTACCACTAAGCAACATGTGGAAGCTGCTATCAAATGTGATGCCATCACTAAAAGAAAATATAGAAATATTAGAATATTTTGAACATTATGGAATACTCATGTTTTATTTTCTATTACACAGCAGATGGACCTAATCTCTCTGATCTAGAATATTTATCCCTACACAACAAACATTTGTGTTAATGCTGTGTTCATTATAATAGACAAATATTGTTACTTTTTATCCTTGTGAGAAAATGTATACAAACTGGCATAGACGCTGGAACAGGGAGGGCAAAGGGGCAACTTGCTCCTCCCCAATCTTTTAAAGTAGCGCCAGGAGCATACAAGTACCATTCTTTATTCATGGCTGTGTTCTTAGGCAAAATTGTGAGTGAGCATGACACAGGACTGATGGTAGCGCTCACCTTTCCTTCTCCGGACAAGCGTTTTTCCAGATGCCCCAAACAATCTGAAAAGGGATTCATCAGAGAAAATAACTTTACCCCAGTCCTCAGCAGTACAATCCCTGTACCTTTTGCAACCTTTTGGCCTAAAAACAATATTGTGAGGTGTGAGGTGTTCAAAATAGACTGGAAATGAGTGGAAATTAATGTTATTGAGGTTAATAATAGCATAGGAGCAGAAAAACCCACAAATTCTGTGATTTTAGCTGTTTTTATGCTTTTTTCAAAAAAATACAGATCCAAAACACAAAACCCAGAACCCAAAACACGGAAGGGTGGTTTTGGCAAAACCAATCCAAATCATACTTGCCTACTTTTGAAAAAGCATTTCAGGGAGATTGTGAAAGCAGCACCTATGAGCGTGGCGGTAAAGTGGGCGTCTACTACTACATCTGAGAGGCGTGTCATAACATTGATTTACATCCACATGTAAATGAGCCCCAAAGCAGTTAGCAAGATCTACTTGTTGATGAAAACACACTGACACTTCTCAGAAAATACATGTAACCATAGGGATCATTGTGCCTTATATAACCAATGCAGGGAAATTATACTAATGATCCCATTTGAATGTATATATCTCTGTTTTATCTTTTATATAACAGTGTCACATTGGGGGTAAGGTGAAATGAGGGAGATTGGCAGACTCTTCAGGGAGACAGGGAGATTGCTGCTATTTCAGGGAGTCTCCCTGACAATGAGGGAGATTGGCAGACTCTTCAGGGAGACAGGGAGATTGCTGCTATTTCAGGGAGTCTCCCTGACAATGAGGGAGAGTTGGCAAGTATGATCCAAATCCAAAACACGAAGAAACATCCAGATCCAGAACCAAAACACAAAACACGAAAAGTGGCCGGTGCACACCTCTAGCAGGTGACGTGTACAATGACGCTACTTTGCTAATTATGCACGCCCTTTAAACAGCGTTTTGTTGGTCTGACACGCCTGCGTTCGCAACACCACTCCCCTGTTTACAAGCACCTTCCCCTGTTACCACCTATAACTCAAAGTAGCGGGCAGTCTGTGTGCTACGAGCGCACGATTCCCCATCACTGAGACTGACTTGCGCACGCAATTATACGTATGCACACTGAGCAACAATCGCAGTGAGCGATCGCTCCTTAGCCATGGAGAGAGATAAAGTGGACAGGCTGTCACTTTACAGGCTGTTTTTGAAAAATTGGTTGGTACTTTATCTCCATCCACTTTATCTCTCTCCAAGGCTTAGTACATAGGGCCTGATTCAGCACGGATCACAACTGCAATTGCAGCTGCGTAATCGCATGCAATGAAGCTGCGAAAATATGCTAACGTCTGCCACCGCTCAGGCACAACTGCCTTCTCACATCCATAATACCTTTCAGTCCTGCATATACAGAACATCGGCCCATCATTACAGCAGATCTGACCTGTTTCACCCTATATGTTGGGGCGAAACCGGTCAGAGGACCCCCTGTTTACAGCACTTTTGAACCTGAGCTAAAGACACTGGAGTGTTGTGCCGAATACGGACTTTATTAAGGAAGTGCAGCGAGCGCTCAGTATAACACAAGGTGTTTACAAAAGACCCCTATGGACACTTAGTGCTGGATCAGAGCTGGATTACACAGGAGCCCGACGATATTGTTGGAGCAGGGCTGCCTGAGTCTGGCTATCTCCCAGAGCATTATAGTGACCGATTGTACAATACAAGGCATATTCTAGTGATCTAGTGATCTCTATACAACCCCTAAGGGGTCTATTTACTAAGCCTTGGATGGAAATAAAGTGAACAGAGATAAAGTACCAGCCAATTAGCTCCTAACTGCCATGTCACAGGCTGTGTTTGAAAACTGACAGTTAGAAGCTCATTGGCTGGTACTTTATCTCCGTCCACTTTTTCTCCACCTAAAGCTTAGTAAATAAACCCCTAAGTTTCCCACTGTGACCACGGCCTTAACATCCATTCTTGTTCTTGTGGAGGTAGTCACAGGCTGGTAGGGACTACAGATCCCTGTCTCTCCAGGATTACCCCTTGCTAAAGCTACTTGCACCTGAGTATTTCTGAGTGAAGCCAAAGGAAGGGAACATAGTATATCTTGCTGTTACCACTTAGTTATCTCACTCCCTTTAATCTTCCCACTCTCCCCATCTTGCTTCATGGCCACAAATCCCCTGTGTCATCCATTTGTCTCCCATGTCTCTTTAGTATGTAATCTCCTTAGAGCAGGACTCTCCTCCCTCCTGTCTCATTATCCACTACTTTTGCTCACCAACTATTCGACACCTCCTCTTTAGGCTCTTTGCCCCGTGGCTCCACCCTCTGTCTCTGCTTCACACCCCTTTCAGCATCTATAAACCGGTTAGTTGCACCCTAGCCTATGGGTACAGGTCCCAAGCTGCGGCGACCATTCCCCCTGCCCCACCTGTATCAGTGGCTGTGAGTTGCATTGCTATTTATATACTGTATTGTACTGTAATACCATGTACTATCGTATTGTTTGCCCTTTGTATGCCGCTGCGGACAACATGTGGCACCCTATAAATTAAGTTTCAAAATAATAATAATATGTTCATTCTTCTGTAGAGAACAGGAGAAGTGACTCCAGGGGCTATATTTACTAAAGTACGTGTTTTTTTAAGTGGAGATGTTGCTCATAGCAACCAGTTAGATTCTACTTAACATTTATCTAGCACCTTCTAGAACATTATAGCTAGAATCTGATTGGTTGCTATAGGCAACATCACTTCTAAAAACCTGCACTTTAGTAAATATACCCCCAATTGTCCATAAAATTGTCTATAGGCGTAGTACATGGTTATCTCTCTTCCTGCTGCCGAGTCCTAAAGAAAGGTGTGAGTGTAGGGAAGCAGCAGTTCTCAACAGCAAGGAACAGTAGCCCAGGTTAGTACAGGTAATTTATTGCTTTAACTCACTAGCCTTACACCTTGAAAGTGGGATGGCATGCATAATTAGACAGTGTTGGGCCAGCACTGTCTCTAGAGGTCTATGGAGCTCATTCAGACCTGCTCGCAAGATGCGGTTGCTCGCTGGTAAAAAGGGGCCGGATATTCAAATTCCACGCTCGCACTGCGTGGCGTAAGGACGCCCTCTATGTCTTAGCGAGCAACATCACTGAGCGTTCGCTAGTGTATAAAGACGCCCCTTTCCCCTCGCAACACACGTCATCTCCTGGAATTGTTTGATTAAGCGGTAACATCGAGAGCCATTGGAGCTGCTCGCAGCCCTTGAGGTAGCCTTACCCCGCTGCAAGCCCTGCGATCAGTGCTGGCTGAAATTAGTGATGACCGGGTTCGGATTTCTGAAATCCGAACCCCCCCCAAGCCCCCCGATCTGAGCCAGGAACCGAGTCCGGATCTGAAATCGAGGCAAAACGTCATCATCCCGCTGTTGGATCTTGCGGGTTTTGGATTCTATAAAAGGTCCCGGCGTCAGCGCCATTTTTCACTCCGGCTGTGGACAGTGAAGAGGGAGGGTGGGAGTTAGGGCTGGCTGGGCTCTGTTGTGCTGCTGTTGTCCACAGGGGCTGTGTCCACTCAGTCCATAGGGGCTGGCTAGGCTGTGTTGTGCTGCTGTTGTCCATAGGGGCTGGCTGGGCTGTGTTGTGCTGCTGTCATAGGGGCTGGCTGGGCTGTGTTGTGCAGTCAGTTGTCCATAGGGGCTGTGTCCTCTCCAAAGTCTATAGGGGCTGGCTGGACTGTGTTGTGCAGTGTCCCATAAAGGCTGTAGTCCTAAAGGGATGCTGTAGTGTTGTCCAGGGGGTGATCTGTCCATCAGGGGTGCTCCCCCCAAGTGCAAAAAAAAACAATTATTTTTTACTGTGTTTGTGAATTGAGTGCACAGTAGCCGCCAAGCGTGCGCCTGTGTCATAAATCAAGGGCCGGCTGGCTCATCTGTTAAAGACTGGTGTAACCCCCAAAGTGCACTCCAAAAAAAATGTTAAATATTTTTTTTCTGTGTTTGTGAATTGTGGGCCTGATTCAGAGATAGACGCTCTGAAAGAGCGCTCGATCTAAATCAGGGCATTGTTTTTTTTGGGAGCGGCCTCCTGGCCGCTCGCATAGCTGTGGGTGGCCACCCACAGCTATAGCGAGCAGCCAGGTTGATGGTCGCGATGGTCAAGACCATCGCGACCATCGGGCTTGCGACGAGACCCTTGTGATAGGGTCTCATGGCCGCAAGCCCTAGAGAGCTTCTAATAGATGTCAGTGGGGCCGCCCACAAACAGCAGGCGTTTGCTTGGGAACGCCTCCATTTGTAAAGCCACCCCCTTGCCACACCTACCAAATGGGGCGAGCTGTCAATCACTATCGACAGCCCGCCCCCTTTGGTGCGAGACCCAGAGTGACGGAGCACCCATCGCTAGCCGGGTCTCGTGCATGCGCACGACAGAGCCGGCTCTGTTGTGTGCATGCCCAGTGGGCAAACATTGACCCGGTTGCGAGCGCTCAGCGCTTGCGACCAGGTCTGAATCGTGCCATGTGTGTAGTAGCTGCACGTGCATCAGCAAAGTAGCAGCGCCAAGCGTGCGCCTGTGTCATAAGTCTGTTAAAGGGTGGTGTAAACCCCAAAGTGCACTCCAAAAAAATAAAAATTCTTCTTTTCTGTGTTGTGAATTGTGTGTGCTGTAGCCGCATGTGCATCAACGAAGGAGCAGTGCCAAGCGTGCGCCTGTGTCATAAGTCTGTTAAAGGGTGGTGTAACCCCCAAAGTGCATTCCAAAAAAATAAAAAATTATTTTCTGTGTGAATTGTGTGGGCTGTAGCCGCATGTGCATCAACAAAGTAGCAGCGCCAAGCGTGCACCTGTGTCATAAATAAAGGGCCGGCTGGCTTGTCGTTAAAGGGTGGTGTAACCCCCAAAGTGCACTCCAAAAAAAATAAAAAATTCTTCTTTTCTAGTTGTGAATTGTGTGCGCTGTACCCGCAAGTGCATCAACAAAGTAGCAGCGCCAAGCATCCACCTGTGTCATAAGTAAAGGGCCGGCTAGCTCGTCTGTTAAAGGGTGGTGTAACCCCAAAGTGCACTCCAAAACATTTTTTAAATTCTTCTTTTATGTGTTGTGAATTGTGTGCGCTGTTGCCGCACGTGCATCAACAAAGGAGCAGCTCCAAGCGTGCGCCTGTGTCATAAGTCTGTTAAAGGATGGTGTAACCCCCAAAGTGCACTCCAAAAAAATTCAAAATTCTTCTTTTCTGTGTTTGTGAATTGTGTGGGCTGTAGCCACACGTGCATCAACAAAGGAGCAGCACCAAGCGTGCGCCTGTGTCATAAGTCTGTTAAAGTGTGGTGTAAATTGTGTGGGCTGTAGCCGCAAGTAGCAATGCCAAGCGTACGCCTGTGTCATAAGTAAAGGGCCGGCTGGCTCATTTCTTAAAGGGTGGTGTAACCCCCAAAGTGTGCTCCAAAAAAAAAAATTCTTCTTTTCTGTGTTTGTGTGCGCCTTAGCCACACGTATATATCAATATAACATAAATGGAGGACCAAACTTTGGGCCTGAATCATACCCGCTCGCAAGCGGGTCGATGGTGTACCAGTGCGCACGCGTGAGCCCCGGAGCGAGCGCAAAAATCACTTGCTCTGGCGCTCGCATTGAAAAGAGGCGGCTGTTGATGTTGATCAACAGCTCGCCCCATTTGGAAGGCGGGGAGAGCGGAGTGGCTGGGCAAACGGAGACGTTCCTGCAAGAACACCTGCCGTTTGTGGGCGGCCCTACTGACATCACTCATGTGTCAGTAGGTGGACTTCCTGCTCTATTAGAGCAGGAAGTCCACTGGGGCTTGCGGCCACGAGACCCTACCTCAAGGGTCTCGTCGCAAGCCCGATGGTCGCGATGGTCTTGACCATCATGACCATCACCTGGCCGCTTGCATAAGCTGTTGGTGGTAACCCACAGCTATGCGAGCGGCCAAGTGGCCGCAACTAAAAAAACAAGCGCCTGCCTCTGAATCAGGGCCTTTGTCCGATAAAAATAACATAGGGAACGATCGAGAACCACTTCCTCGTAGTGCTGAAGCTGCTGCCTGTAGTCATGACATAGACGATAAAATGCCATCAACGTCGTCTGCCAAGGCCGATACCCAATGTCATAGTAGAGGGCATGTAAAATCCAAAAAGCCAAAATTCAGTAAAATGACCCAAAAAAAAAAATTAAATCGTCTGAGGAGAAACGTAAACTTGCCAATATGCCATTTACGACACGGAGTGGCAAGGAACGGCTAAGGTCTTTCCTTATGTTCATGACTAGTGGTTTAGCTTCACATGATGATGGAAGCCCTCCTCCCGCTAAAAAAATCAAACGAGTTAAGCTGGCAAAAGCACAGCAAAGAACTGTGCGTTCTAAGAAGATATCACAAATCCCCAAGGTGAGTCCAACTGTGGCGGCAGTTGCGATGTCTGACCTTCCCACCACTGGACGGAAGAGGTGGCTCTTTCCACCATTTGCACGCGCTCTGCAAGTGCTGAAAGGAGCACCCACAGTCCACTTGCTGATATTCAAATTGAAGATGTCACTGTTGAAGTAAAACATGATGAGGATAATGGTGTAGCTGGCACTGAGGAGGAAGTTGACGAGGAGGATTCTGGTGGTGATGTGGTTTGTTTAAATCAGGCTCCGGGGGAGACAGTTGTTGTCCATGGGATGAAAAATCCCATCACGGTCATGCTTGGGCAGAAGACCAAACATTGGTCTGGAAATATTTCTATCCAAATCCGGACAACAATTGTCTTGCCATTTGTACCATACGAAAAGGTGTAATAAGTAGGGGTAAGGACGTTAACCACCTTGGAACATCCTCCCTTATACGTCATCTGCAGCGCATTCATAAAAAGTTACTGTCAAGTTCAGAAACTTTGGCTAAGACCGTAAGCAGTCCAGGGACACCTAAATTCCTTTTTCCTGTTGTATCCAAGTCACCTGTAAACCACACCGTCAACTCCCTCCTCGTCAATTTCCTCCTTAGTCAGGATCGGAAGTAGTCCTGCAGGCCTTGTCACTGGCATGACTGACTGTCCTATCCGGGATTCCTCCGGAGGATCCTGCATTACTCCGCCTACTGCTGCCGCTGCTGCTATTGCTGCTGGGAGTCGTTCATCATCCCAGAGAGGAAGTAGGAACACCACTACTTTTACTAAACAATTGACCCTCCAACAGTCCTTAGCGAGGAGGATGAAGTACGACAGCAGTCATCCTGAAGTAAAATGGATAACTGAGGCCTTGACTGCTATGTTGGTGTTAGACGTGCGTCCGGTACCCGCCATTAGTGCAGTGGGATTTAGACAATTGATGGAGTAGTGTTTCCCCAGTACCAAATCCCGTCTAGATTCCACTTCACTAGGCAGGCGATACCGAGACTGTACAGAGACGTCAGAAAAAGTGTCCTCAGTGTTCTTAAAAACTGCGGTTTTACCCAATGTCCACTTAACCACGGACATGTGGACAAGTGGAACAGGGCAGACTAAGAACTATATAACTGTGACAGCCCACTGGCTAGATGTATCACCTTACGCAGCAACAACAGCAGCGTCACCAGTAGAAGCAGCTCAGAAATGCCAGCTCGTTCCAAGGCAGGCTACGCTGTGTATCACCAGTTTCAGTAAGAGGTACACCACCGACAACCTCTTAGAGAAACTGAGGGAAATCATCGCCCAGTGGCTTACCCCACTTAGACTCTCCTGGGGATTTGTGATATCTGACAACGCCACCAATATTGTGCAGGCATTACATCTGGGCAAATTCCAGCACGTCCCATGTTTTGCTCACACAATAAATGTGGTGGTGCAGAATTTTCTGAAAAACGACAGGGGCATGCTGGAGATGCTTTGGGTGGCCCGAAAAATTTCTGCCCACTTTCGCCATTCAGTGACTGCGTGCCGAAGACTGGAGCACCAGCAAAAACTCTTGAACTTGTCCCGCCATCACCTGAAGCAAGAGGTTGTGACGTGGTGGAACTCAACCCTTCTATATGCTTCAGAGGATGGAGGAGCAGCAAAAGGCCATTCAAGCTTATACATCCACCTATGACATAGGCAAAGGAGGGGGTATGCACCTGACTCAAGCACAGTGGAGAATGATTTCCGTGTTGTGCAAGGTTCTCCAACCCTTCGAACTTGCCACAAGTGAAGTCAGTTCAGACACTGCCAGCTTGAGTCAGGTCATTCCCCTCATCAGGCTTTTGCAGAAGCAGCTAGAGAAAGTAAAGGAGAAGCTGAGATGGAGCGATTCCGCTCGGCATGTGGCACTTGTGGATCAAGCCCTTCATTCGCTTTGCCAGGATTCGAGGGTGGTCAATCTGTTGAAATCAGACCACTACATTTTGGCCACCGTGCTCGATCCTAGGTTTAAAGCCTATGTGGTGTCTCTCTTTCTGGCCGACACAAGCCTGCAGATGTGCTGGTGAAAACACTGTCAGCTGAAGCGGAACGTGACACGTCAACAGCTCCTTCTTCATTTTATCCCGCAACTGGGGCTGCCAGGAAACAGCTTAGGTATTCTAAGCAACCCGCTGGCGGTGATGCAGGGCAGGCAGGACCAAGTTTGGACATCTGGTCCGGACTGAAGGACCTGGCAACAATTTCTTACATGTCTACTGTCACTGCATATGATACTGTCACCATTGACAGAATGGTGGAGGATTACAACGGTGACAGCATCCAAGTAGGCATGTCAGACAGTCTGTACTTGTACTGGCAGGAAAAAGAGGCAATTTGGAGGCCCCTGTACAAACTGGCTCTATTTTACCTAAGTTGCCCCACCTCCAGTGTGTACTCCGAAAGAGTGTTTAATGCAGCAGCGAAAGGCGTAGGAGGTTGCTTCCACAAAATGTGGAGAAGATGATGTTTATCAAAATTAATTATCAATTCTTCCAGGGAGACCAGCCTCCAGAACGTACACAGGGACCTGTGGTGGTGGATTCCAGCGGGGACGAATTAATACTCTGTGAGGATGAGGATGTACACAACACTGAAGAGTGTGAGGAATTGGTGGATGAGGACGACATGTTGCCTCCGTAGACCCAGTTTGTGCAGGGACAGATTAATTGCCAGCTTGTTTTGTGGGTGCCCAAACGGACCAATCATTTCAGCCACACTCGTGTGGCAGACCTGGTGCTGAAATGATTGGTTTGTTAAAGTATGCATGTCCTCTTTATACAACATAAGGGTGGGTCGGAGGGCCCAAGGACAATTCCATCTTGCACCTCTTTTTTTTCTTTGCATTATGTACTCTTTGGGGCCTAGTTTTTCAAACTGCCATTCTATCTGCCACTGCAGTGTCACTCCTAGATGGGCCACGTGTTTGTGCCGCCCGCTTGTGTCACTTAGCATAGTCATCCAGCTACCTCAGTGCAACCTTTTGGCCTAAAAACAATATTGTGAGGTGTGAGGTGTTCAAAATAGACTGGAAATGAGTGGAAATTAATGTTATTGAGGTTAATAATAGCATAGGAGCAGAAAAACCCACAAATTCTGTGATTTTAGCAGTTTTTATGCTTTTTTCAAAAAAATACAGATCCAAAACACAAAACCCAGAACCCAAAACACGGAAGGGTGGTTTTGGCAAAACCAATCCAAATCCAAAACACGAAGAAAGATCCAGATCCAGAACCAAAACACAAAACACGAAAAGTGGCCGGTGCACACCTCTAGCAGGTGACGTGTACAATGATGCTACTTTGCTAATTATGCACGCCCTTTAAACAGCGTTTTGTTGGTCTGACACGCCTGCGTTCGCAACACCACTCCCCTGTTTACAAGCACCTTCCCCTGTTACCACCTACAAACGGCACTATCTGTCACTCAAAGTAGCGGGCAGTCTGTGTGCTACGAGCGCACGATTCCCCATCGCTGAGACTGACTTGCGCACGCAATTATACGTATGCACACTGAGCAACAATCGCCCGGCAGTGAGCGATCGCTCCTTAGCCATGGAGAGAGATAAAGTGGACAGGCTGTCACTTTAAAGGCTGTTTTTGAAAAATTGGTTGGTACTTTATCTCCATCCACTTTATCTCTCTCCAAGGCTTAGTACATAGGGCCTGATTCAGCACGGATCACAACTGAAATTGCAGCTGCGTAATCGCATGCAATGAAGCTGCGAAAATATGCTAACGTCTGCCACCGCTCAGGCACAACTGCCTTCTCACATCCATAATACCTTTCAGTCCTGCATATACAGAACATCGGCCCATCATTACAGCAGATCTGACCTGTTTCGCCCTATATGTTGGGGCGAAACCGGTCAGAGGACCCCCTGTTTACAGCACTTTTGAACCTGAGCTAAAGACACTGGAGTGTTGTGCCGAATACGGACTTTATTAAGGAAGTGCAGCGAGCGCTCAGTATAACACAAGGTGTTTACAAAAGACCCCTATGGACACTTAGTGCTGGATCAGAGCTGGATTACACAGGAGTCCGACGATATTGTTGGAGCAGGGCTGCCTGAGTCTGGCTATCTCCCAGAGCAACCCCGTGGTTCAGGTACACCAAGTGCAGCTATAGCTTGTGACATCAAGATCTTTATAAACAAATACTTATGTTTTTTGCCTATTTGGAACTGTTTATGCACGTGTGATTTCCACATAACTTTCTGCACGGGATACTTTCCACATATAAATATGCAAGTGGAGCACCACTTAATTATCAGCAATATTTTTTTTTTCGGGACTGTTTTTATTTAATATATTGAGTGCAAGTACATAGATCGATTTATCCATATTGTGATCTTAGTAATATAAATACTCCTAATGATATTTATTGAAGTGTATTGTGATATATGCATATTTTAACTTGTAATTTGTGATCAAATTAATGTTATTGGGAAACCCGACTGCTATCTTAATTTTCTGCCACATCACAACTGGGCTCTATAAATAAGCGCAGTCCCATCTGTAGTTTGTGGTTTAACTTCTTTTGGGTGTACACACACCCTGATACTGTGGACTAGCAGCTGGTTTGTTACTTACAGAATTTATTCTGTGGATATAGTTAAATAATAGAACAAATATAGAATTTAATAAAGCTAGATTAGCGCCAAAGTCAATTGTTTTCTGTCTCAGAGATTGTAAGTCTCGTCATACACAGTGAGTAAATCTGCACAGGCAAGCTCAGTGGCTAATTATGCACGCTCATGCAATGGCGTTCTAGCGGACAGACATGCCCGCGTTTCTGCAACCACTCCCCCGTCACCACCCCCAAATGCTCACGGCCTGTCACTCATTCTACAATAGATTTCCTGTCTGTGCCTGTAATCGCAATGCGATCGCTGCACACGAGCAGTGCGGTGCATACTCATGCACAGTACGCATGCTGTAATGTATCAATTGGCTGCAGTGTGCATGCCTGACCTTTTGAAAATAATATCGATCCTAGAGAAGAACTAAATTATTTTCATGATTATTCTATGTATAATACAAAGATGCAGATCCAAAAGATCAATACGGGACTGCCGATTGGCCATACAGTACCTACTCCCCCCCTGGTAATCACTTCATGCTGTTCTTCTTTCATTGAGTGCACAGAGCACCCCTAATCCTAACCCTGCTTCCTTCAAATATCAGCTCTTTACATTGTATTTGCCTGATTCTGAGTCACACTCAAAAACGCACGCGGCAGCGTCTATTGGCGGCCGCGCGTATGCGAGTTTTTGCAATTGTTCTACAAACTCCTCCTTTTGTGTACAGCCATTGATGATTTTTTAGAACCCTCTACAAATGTATATTTTTGGATGCTATATTAACAATTAATTATATTAGTTAAACTAGTTGTTGCCCACGATGAAATCACTTCTGCCCAAAAATGTCTTATTTGAGGTGTTCTAGAATAGTGGCAGCAACACTCACACCAGTGTCACTCTACAAGGCTTGGTACATCTTCTATATTCCAAATGGTATTGCGAGATCGAGCGGGATGAAAAAGTTTTAATATCCTTTTAGCCTTTTCCAGGAGGGAGGCAGCCAAGTCGGCTTAGCAGGGGGGCGGGGCTGACAAAAGAGGGCATGAGCGGGACGACACATTGCCATTTGGGGGCAGGGCTATGGGCGGAGCCACATATTCACATAATTTTGGCCCCGCACCCACTACACAATGCCGAGATTTCCGGCATTGTGGAGCAGGGGGCGGGGTCATGATGACGTTATTCAGCGAGAATCGCATCAGCCCCCCCGCTGCGGGTGTTTCGGGTGGTATTGCGGGGGGGAGGGGGACTGGAGGGGTCGGGAGGCATGCTTTTCAGGGAGGTCGGGAGCGGCACCCGATTTTTGGGAGGCTTCCGACCAAATCGGGAGAGTAGGCATGTGTGATGTAATTGTTAGAGTCATGACAATCTTTGCCACACTGGTCACTGTTGCCTGGCAATGTCTCAGCTTTCTGGGTCTCCTAACCTCACAGTGCTGTGGTTGTTGTGCTGGTTACTTTGGAGACTCGGGACAGCGTCTCCTTTACTTCTGGGGCACCTGTTTTCTCCAAGCTTGGAGAGAGATAAAATTGTGAGAGATAAATTATTAACCAATCAGCTTCTATCTTACATTTCTTCTTCAGGGTCCATAGGGCTTTACAGGTGAGACAATGGGGGTGTAGGTGGGACTTGGAGGACCGGACACCAACAGCAAAGCTTTTCAATCCCAGGATGCTCCGATCTGTCCCCCCATACCCCGCCCACAGCCTGAGGGCAACTCAGTTTTGCTGGTGTCCGGCAGGAGCTGGGTCACCATTTTAACAGTGGGGCTGCTATTAAGCAGCCCAAGCTTTTTTATATAATTTACTTTTATTTTCATTTATTTTACTACTGAGTAGCAGCGCGGGACAGTCCTTTGGATGTCTGCACTGCTGTTCCATCACCTCTCTGTGGCGCCATGACACCAGCCCTCAGCTAGGTACTACGCGGCGGCAGGGGCGTTTATAGAGAGTAGGGGGCCCATGTCGGAGACTCCTCTCTGTCCAGCTGAGCTGTGTGTGGCCAGCGCTGGAGTTATAGACTCTGGGCACTAGAGTGCGGCCGGAGTCTATAGAGTATGCACAGGTCACCGGGAAAATGGCCACGGCGGCCATTTTCCCTGTACTGTGCATGTGCAAACGATGGGGAAAAAGGCCATGGCAGCCATTTTCCAGTCATCTTTACAGCGCCGGACCTCCGCTCTGATGTGGGACTCCGGAGAGGTAAATATGCTATGGGTGCAGGGTGTGCGGTGCGGGGCTCCCCTGGACACCCTGCACCCATTACAGATATGCCCCTGCCCGGCGGGGCTCCAAGGGGGACCTAGCTAGTAAGGCTCCCCGGACCCCAGACTGTATCCGGGTGGGAGGCCGACTTCTTCAATCCACCCAGTTCTAGCGTCAGACCACATCAGATGCCTGGGTAAAAGAAGTGGTCTCCCGCAGATATAACCTCTCCATTGTGAAGCGACCACCCCTGCAGTTCTTTTGCACAGGACCTCCATTGGACCCAAGCAAGGCCCTGCTGCTCCAGAAGGCCATTCAGTCCTTACTGCTCTCAGGAGTAATAATTCCAGTCTCCTACTCACAGTGAGGGAAAGGCTATTTTTCAACCCTTTTCTTGGTTCAGAAACCCAATGGGTCTCATCGGCCTATCCTCAACATCAAGTCTCTGAACAAGTTTATCAGGGTGACCAGGTTTCGTATGGAAACCCTCCATTCTATTATCCTAGCTATGGAGCCTGGGGACTTTATGGTGCCTCTGGACATTCAGGATGCTTACCTCATGTAGCTATAGTGTATTCTCATCAACAATATCTCCAGTTTGCTATGCTACAGCAGCATTACAAATTTCATGCTCTGCCTTTTGGCCTTTCAATGGCTCCTGTAGTCTTTATCAAGATCATGGCAGCCTAACTTCATCATCAAGGGATCAGACTGCTCCCATACTTAGACGATTTCTTACTGTTGGCCAGCTCCCCAGAAATTCTTCACTGTCATCTACAGGCAACTATTGCCTTTCTACAAATGCACGGTTGGCTGTTCAACTGGAAAAAGTCTTCATTGACACCTTCTCAAAGAATGGTACATCTGGGGGCCCTCCTGGACTCTCAGGTTCAGAGAATCTTCCTAACAGCAGACAAAATCTCAGTATTACAACACTGGGTGCACAGACTACTACACAGTCACTGAGTGTCAATTCACTCTGCAATGCAGACCCTGGGATCCATGGTGTCCACCTCTGACATGGTGGAGTTTGCTCAGTTTCACTCCAGGCCCCTACAGTACCTGATCCTCTCCAGGTGGAATGAGCTGCCCAATCTGCTCAGATCCCAGATGATGGGCCTCTCCTCAGAGGTCCTCCTGTTCCTATCCTGGTGGCTAGAGTTGACCCACTTAGACAAGGGACGCCCCTTTTGGATCCCAGGCTGGGCACTCCTCACCAAGGACGCAAGCCTCCACGAGTGAGCCACAGTGACCGGCCAGCACTCCTTGCAAGGCCGCTGGACTCTAGCTGAGGCACTCTTACCAATCAAAATCCTGGAACGCCGAGCCATCTACAGAGCTTCCACTCTGGCTCAGGATACCTCCATCACCAAGGAGGCACTCAAAGTCGGACAGCAATGGCAGAAGTGTCCCGCATTCTCACATGGGCCGAACGCCATCTCCCAGTCATCTCCGCACTGTTAATCCCAGGAATTCTCAATTGGGAATCAGATTTCCTCAGCCGTCACGACGTGCATGCATGAGAGCATGTATGGAGCCAGGACAAGGGATCCCAACGCGGCCTTTATGGATGCATTATCTGTGAGGTGGGCCTTCCATTTGGTGTACTTCTTCCCTCCAATATCCCTTCTTCCTTGGGTTCTTCGGAAGTTCAAACAGGAAGGAGGCACAGTCCTGTTGGTAGCTGTGGTTTTGTCCAGACTCCATTGGTACTCCGATCTTCAAAATCTCTCCATAGACGCTCCTCTTCAACTTCCTCTTCGACCAGACCTGTTGTCTCAGGTTCCCTGTCTACATCCAGACCTGGTCCACCTGTCTTTAATGGCTTGGCTCTTGAGACATCCCTCCTAAGTGCTCAGGGATTATCTAGCCCTGTGATCCAGACCATACTCAGAGCATGTAAACTGGCCTTGGCCAGAATTTATACCTGAATATGGTATACATATTTCCAGTGCTGTGCTCCTAGAAACTATGACCCTCAAGTTTTTAAGGTTTGTAAAATACTTGCCTTTCTTCAGGCTGTATTGGATCTTGGACTCCACCTAGCATCTCTGAAAGTTCATGTCTCCGCTCTGTCCATCTGGTTCCAGCACAGAATTGCTCCTCTACTGGATGTTCACACCTTCCTACAAGGTGTTCTACATATACAACCTCCTTTTGTCTTTCCTGTGGCTCCATGGGATTTGTCAGTGGCTCTCCACGCACTTCAGGAACCTCTATTCAAACCCCTGGAATCAGTGGATGTTAAGTGGCTCACTGCGAAGACTCTGTTTCTTCTGGCTATAGCATCTGCCAGTAGGGTATCGGATTTAGGAGCGCTTTCATGTTGCTCCCCCTTTTTATTCTTTCATCAGGACAGGGCAGTTCTTAGAATGCGCCCAGGCTTCCTTCTCAAGGTGGTTTCTCGTTTCCACATTAATGAGGAAATTGTGGTCCCGAACTTTCAATCACTAGAGGCTTCATTGGATGTGGTCCATGCTCTGAAGATCTACGTGGACCGTACTAGTGCCATCAGGAAATCGGACTCCCTCTTCTATGGATTCCATAAGAAGGGATGGCCAGCTAACAAACAGACTCTGGCCAGATGGCTTCGTATGTCTATCTCACAGACTTATACTCAGACGGGCCTTCCTGTGCCGGCTCCAGTATCTGCTCATTCTACTCACTCTGTGGGTCTCTCGTGGGCAGCCTGGTGTGGCATCTCTGCTGAACAGCTATGCAAGGTGGCCACCTGGTGTTCTGTCCACACCTTTGTTAGGTTTTATGCCTTTGATACATTTGCCTCTCAGGATGCTTCCTTCGGGCGCAGGGTTCTCTCAGCTCAGGAGCGACTCTGCCCTTGAACGACTGCTTTGTGACATCCCCATTGTCTCTCCTGTGGAGCCCTATGAACCTTGAAGAAGAAAGGGAGAGTTATGGTAAAACTTACACTTAATTCTCTTTCTTTGAAGTCCATAAGGTCCACAGGGCACCTGCCATGACACTCCTAGGTTCTATGGGTTTCATTTCTTGGTCACTTGTTTCCTTCTCTGTGTGATAGTGTGATTCTTCAGTGTACCAGTCTTTCTTCTCTCCTATCCTGGTTCTGCCTTGGGCTTGTTAACAAAACCGAGTTGCCCTCAAGCTGTGGGCGGGGTACAGGGGGAAGGACTGGAGCATCCTGGGATTGAAAAACTTTGCTGTTGGTGTCCGGTCCTCCAAGTCCCACCTGTACCCCAATGTCTCCCTGTGGAGCCCTATGGACTTCGAGGAAAGAGAGTTAACAAGGATTAGTTTTACCATAACTCTCCTTTTTACAGGCTGTGTTTGAAAAATTACAGTTAGAAGCTGATTGGTTGGTACTTTATCTCTCTTCAAGCTTTGATAAATTCCTTCAAGTGTGTTTAACTCTATTTTGATACTCCATTACCCCAGACTCTCTTGGCATTGGGTGTGAGAAGAGCACTAGTGCTATTGGCACTAGGTCTGATTATACACAGGAGGGGTGAATCCACACCTGACCTCCCCCTGGGGAATACAGCACTGGTGCAAACTAGCCTAGTGCTGGATGCAATCTGGATGGGGGAAGGGAACCATCTATCCACCAGTGTTTGAAAACTGCGGTGGGGTTTTGGTGGGATAGGGGCTTATAAACACGTTGGGAATGGCAAAACACTGTCAAGCCCGCCTGCTTAGTAAATTTACCCCTAATTTGTTTTGAGTGAAACGAATTGTTGGCATATGAGAATACAGTGTTATTCCAAGATCATACAACATGTACAAATGAATAACGGGGGGCTCGAATGAGCCAGGAGTGAATTGAACCAGAAGGCTGGGGGCTGACTTGGGTGATGATCACATGTAGTCGGTTAACCTATTACACAGTTTAGGGGTGTGGCTGTTGCAGAGTTTATTTAAGTGTTGGTTTGCAGGCTTTAGGCCTCTTTCCTGAAGAAAATTTGCCTGCCCGCCCTTCCCTAGTGGTTGTTTGTTGTTAGCTATTGTTATGGGCGTGAAAGTATGGCTTATCATCAGACCGGGTGCAGTTGGAGTATTGGGTGCGCTCACCTTCTAGTAATTGTGGAAAATACTGTACCACCTCTACGGGGGCAGTATGGCCATCTCCGGATGGGATTGTTGAAGGTTTGTGCTTAGTACCCTAGTATTTGGGTTTTGCATCCACTGGGAGGACATCGCCCGCAATGCAGTGTTTGGTTGTTTGGTCTGCATTGTTGTGTGACCAGCAATGTGGGAGGCATGACCAGTGCTGTGGGAGTGTTGTCTGTACAGGGCTAGTACCTCAGTCTAGCTCACCTCTTTGTATACTGTATACTGTGCTTGTCCCTGACCCCACACACATTTTGGAAGGCCGATAGTTACCTATGGTTGTGGGGCACATATTGCACCACCTTTGTGCAGGCACATGTGTAAGTATTGCTGCCTATAAGTCACTACCTCACTCACCACCCAGCGAAATAACTTTTGCTCATCAAACAATGCTGATTACAAAAACTCATACCTACTAGTACTCCCAGATACCATCTATCAAACACTGAAATACCCCTCACTTGCCAACCCCATACAACAGCCATTACCACTCCTTGATCCACTTAAAAACCTCTCAATCACTATCACTCCCTGACCCCATATTTCACCCCCTGTATTTCTTCTCACTGCCACAATCTGATCCAATATCTGACACACAAATACATCTCACTCACATCATGCCCTGCCCACATAATGGACACAGAAATACCCACTCATCTTTATATTCTGCTCTTCCTGCTCTCATCTGTATGTCGATTATTGTGCTTTTCCCCCTCCTCCTCTGTTTACATTATTTTGTTCCCCCTCTTCATCTGTGTCCATTACAGTGTTCTCATCCTCCCTCCTCCTCAGCTGTCCGTTACGCTGCCCCCCATCATCACTGTGTCCATTATTGAGTTTCATTCCGCTCTCCTCTCTGTGTCCATAACTCTTTCTCCCCTCCTCTATGTCCATTACTCTGTGTCATCGTCGTCATCTTCTCCTCTGTGTCCATTACTCTGTCCCCTTCCTCCTCCTCCTCTGTGTCCATTACTCTGTCCTCCCCTCCTCCTCTGTTTCCATTACTCTGTCCGCCCACACCCCCTCCTCCTCTGTGTCCATTACTCTGTCTTCCTCCTCTGTGTCCATTACTCTGTTCCCCCTCCTCCTCCTCTGTGTCCATTACTGTGTTCCCCCTCCTCGGTCCAAAAAGATCAATACGGGACTGCCGATTGGCCATACAGTACCTACTCCCCCCCTGGTAATCACTTCATGCTGTTCTTCTTTCATTGAGTGCACAGAGCACCCCTAATCCTAACCCTGCTTCCTTCAAATATCAGCTCTTTACATTGTATTTGCCTGATTCTGAGTCACACTCAAAAACGCACGCGGCAGCGTCTATTGGCGGCCGCGCGTATGCGAGTTTTTGCAATTGTTCTACAAACTCCTCCTTTTGTGTACAGCCATTGATGATTTTTTAGAACCCTCTACAAATGTATATTTTTGGATGCTATATTAACAATTAATTATATTAGTTAAACTAGTTGTTGCCCACGATGAAATCACTTCTGCCCAAAAATGTCTTATTTGAGGTGTTCTAGAATAGTGGCAGCAACACTCACACCAGTGTCACTCTACAAGGCTTGGTACATCTTCTATATTCCAAATGGT
The DNA here is from genome assembly GCA_031769625.1 of Taudactylus pleione. Taxonomy (NCBI): domain Eukaryota; kingdom Metazoa; phylum Chordata; class Amphibia; order Anura; family Myobatrachidae; genus Taudactylus; species Taudactylus pleione. The sequence goes on from JAUIMM010000007.1 coordinate 657,837, forward strand.
ATTGCGAGATCGAGCGGGATGAAAAAGTTTTAATATCCTTTTAGCCTTTTCCAGGAGGGAGGCAGCCAAGTCGGCTTAGCAGGGGGGCGGGGCTGACAAAAGAGGGCATGAGCGGGACGACACATTGCCATTTGGGGGCAGGGCTATGGGCGGAGCCACATATTCACATAATTTTGGCCCCGCACCCACTACACAATGCCGAGATTTCCGGCATTGTGGAGCAGGGGGCGGGGTCATGATGACGTTATTCAGCGAGAATCGCATCAGCCCCCCCGCTGCGGGTGTTTCAGGTGGTATTGCGGGGGGGAGGGGGACTGGAGGGGTCGGGAGGCATGCTTTTCAGGGAGGTCGGGAGCGGCACCCGATTTTTGGGAGGCTTCCGACCAAATCGGGAGAGTAGGCATGTGTGATGTAATTGTTAGAGTCATGACAATCTTTGCCACACTGGTCACTGTTGCCTGGCAATGTCTCAGCTTTCTGGGTCTCCTAACCTCACAGTGCTGTGGTTGTTGTGCTGGTTACTTTGGAGACTCGGGACAGCGTCTCCTTTACTTCTGGGGCACCTGTTTTCTCCAAGCTTGGAGAGAGATAAAATTGTGAGAGATAAATTATTAACCAATCAGCTTCTATCTTACATTTCTTCTTCAGGGTCCATAGGGCTTTACAGGTGAGACAATGGGGGTGTAGGTGGGACTTGGAGGACCGGACACCAACAGCAAAGCTTTTCAATCCCAGGATGCTCCGATCTGTCCCCCCATACCCCGCCCACAGCCTGAGGGCAACTCAGTTTTGCTGGTGTCCGGCAGGAGCTGGGTCACCATTTTAACAGTGGGGCTGCTATTAAGCAGCCCAAGCTTTTTTATATAATTTACTTTTATTTTCATTTATTTTACTACTGAGTAGCAGCGCGGGACAGTCCTTTGGATGTCTGCACTGCTGTTCCATCACCTCTCTGTGGCGCCATGACACCAGCCCTCAGCTAGGTACTACCCGGCGGCAGGGGCGTTTATAGAGAGTAGGGGGCCCATGTCGGAGACTCCTCTCTGTCCAGCTGAGCTGTGTGTGGCCAGCGCTGGAGTTATAGACTCTGGGCACTAGAGTGCGGCCGGAGTCTATAGAGTATGCACAGGTCACCGGGAAAATGGCCACGGCGGCCATTTTCCCTGTACTGTGCATGTGCAAACGATGGGGAAAAAGGCCATGGCAGCCATTTTCCAGTCATCTTTACAGCGCCGGACCTCCGCTCTGATGTGGGACTCCGGAGAGGTAAATATGCTATGGGTGCAGGGTGTGCGGTGCGGGGCTCCCCTGGACACCCTGCACCCATTACAGATATGCCCCTGCCCGGCGGGGCTCCAAGGGGGACCTAGCTAGTAAGGCTCCCCGGACCCCAGACTGTATCCGGGTGGGAGGCCGACTTCTTCAATCCACCCAGTTCTAGCGTCAGACCACATCAGATGCCTGGGTAAAAGAAGTGGTCTCCCGCAGATATAACCTCTCCATTGTGAAGCGACCACCCCTGCAGTTCTTTTGCACAGGACCTCCATTGGACCCAAGCAAGGCCCTGCTGCTCCAGAAGGCCATTCAGTCCTTACTGCTCTCAGGAGTAATAATTCCAGTCTCCTACTCACAGTGAGGGAAAGGCTATTTTTCAACCCTTTTCTTGGTTCAGAAACCCAATGGGTCTCATCGGCCTATCCTCAACATCAAGTCTCTGAACAAGTTTATCAGGGTGACCAGGTTTCGTATGGAAACCCTCCATTCTATTATCCTAGCTATGGAGCCTGGGGACTTTATGGTGCCTCTGGACATTCAGGATGCTTACCTCATGTAGCTATAGTGTATTCTCATCAACAATATCTCCAGTTTGCTATGCTACAGCAGCATTACAAATTTCATGCTCTGCCTTTTGGCCTTTCAATGGCTCCTGTAGTCTTTATCAAGATCATGGCAGCCTAACTTCATCATCAAGGGATCAGACTGCTCCCATACTTAGACGATTTCTTACTGTTGGCCAGCTCCCCAGAAATTCTTCACTGTCATCTACAGGCAACTATTGCCTTTCTACAAATGCACGGTTGGCTGTTCAACTGGAAAAAGTCTTCATTGACACCTTCTCAAAGAATGGTACATCTGGGGGCCCTCCTGGACTCTCAGGTTCAGAGAATCTTCCTAACAGCAGACAAAATCTCAGTATTACAACACTGGGTGCACAGACTACTACACAGTCACTGAGTGTCAATTCACTCTGCAATGCAGACCCTGGGATCCATGGTGTCCACCTCTGACATGGTGGAGTTTGCTCAGTTTCACTCCAGGCCCCTACAGTACCTGATCCTCTCCAGGTGGAATGAGCTGCCCAATCTGCTCAGATCCCAGATGATGGGCCTCTCCTCAGAGGTCCTCCTGTTCCTATCCTGGTGGCTAGAGTTGACCCACTTAGACAAGGGACGCCCCTTTTGGATCCCAGGCTGGGCACTCCTCACCAAGGACGCAAGCCTCCACGAGTGAGCCACAGTGACCGGCCAGCACTCCTTGCAAGGCCGCTGGACTCTAGCTGAGGCACTCTTACCAATCAAAATCCTGGAACGCCGAGCCATCTACAGAGCTTCCACTCTGGCTCAGGATACCTCCATCACCAAGGAGGCACTCAAAGTCGGACAGCAATGGCAGAAGTGTCCCGCATTCTCACATGGGCCGAACGCCATCTCCCAGTCATCTCCGCACTGTTAATCCCAGGAATTCTCAATTGGGAATCAGATTTCCTCAGCCGTCACGACGTGCATGCATGAGAGCATGTATGGAGCCAGGACAAGGGATCCCAACGCGGCCTTTATGGATGCATTATCTGTGAGGTGGGCCTTCCATTTGGTGTACTTCTTCCCTCCAATATCCCTTCTTCCTTGGGTTCTTCGGAAGTTCAAACAGGAAGGAGGCACAGTCCTGTTGGTAGCTCTGGTTTTGTCCAGACTCCATTGGTACTCCGATCTTCAAAATCTCTCCATAGACGCTCCTCTTCAACTTCCTCTTCGACCAGACCTGTTGTCTCAGGTTCCCTGTCTACATCCAGACCTGGTCCACCTGTCTTTAATGGCTTGGCTCTTGAGACATCCCTCCTAAGTGCTCAGGGATTATCTAGCCCTGTGATCCAGACCATACTCAGAGCATGTAAACTGGCCTTGGCCAGAATTTATACCTGAATATGGTATACATATTTCCAGTGCTGTGCTCCTAGAAACTATGACCCTCAAGTTTTTAAGGTTTGTAAAATACTTGCCTTTCTTCAGGCTGTATTGGATCTTGGACTCCACCTAGCATCTCTGAAAGTTCATGTCTCCGCTCTGTCCATCTGGTTCCAGCACAGAATTGCTCCTCTACTGGATGTTCACACCTTCCTACAAGGTGTTCTACATATACAACCTCCTTTTGTCTTTCCTGTGGCTCCATGGGATTTGTCAGTGGCTCTCCACGCACTTCAGGAACCTCTATTCAAACCCCTGGAATCAGTGGATGTTAAGTGGCTCACTGCGAAGACTCTGTTTCTTCTGGCTATAGCATCTGCCAGTAGGGTATCGGATTTAGGAGCGCTTTCATGTTGCTCCCCCTTTTTATTCTTTCATCAGGACAGGGCAGTTCTTAGAATGCGCCCAGGCTTCCTTCTCAAGGTGGTTTCTCGTTTCCACATTAATGAGGAAATTGTGGTCCCGAACTTTCAATCACTAGAGGCTTCATTGGATGTGGTCCATGCTCTGAAGATCTACGTGGACCGTACTAGTGCCATCAGGAAATCGGACTCCCTCTTCTATGGATTCCATAAGAAGGGATGGCCAGCTAACAAACAGACTCTGGCCAGATGGCTTCGTATGTCTATCTCACAGACTTATACTCAGACGGGCCTTCCTGTGCCGGCTCCAGTATCTGCTCATTCTACTCACTCTGTGGGTCTCTCGTGGGCAGCCTGGTGTGGCATCTCTGCTGAACAGCTATGCAAGGTGGCCACCTGGTGTTCTGTCCACACCTTTGTTAGGTTTTATGCCTTTGATACATTTGCCTCTCAGGATGCTTCCTTCGGGCGCAGGGTTCTCTCAGCTCAGGAGCGACTCTGCCCTTGAACGACTGCTTTGTGACATCCCCATTGTCTCTCCTGTGGAGCCCTATGAACCTTGAAGAAGAAAGGGAGAGTTATGGTAAAACTTACACTTAATTCTCTTTCTTTGAAGTCCATAAGGTCCACAGGGCACCTGCCATGACACTCCTAGGTTCTATGGGTTTCATTTCTTGGTCACTTGTTTCCTTCTCTGTGTGATAGTGTGATTCTTCAGTGTACCAGTCTTTCTTCTCTCCTATCCTGGTTCTGCCTTGGGCTTGTTAACAAAACCGAGTTGCCCTCAAGCTGTGGGCGGGGTACAGGGGGAAGGACTGGAGCATCCTGGGATTGAAAAACTTTGCTGTTGGTGTCCGGTCCTCCAAGTCCCACCTGTACCCCAATGTCTCCCTGTGGAGCCCTATGGACTTCGAGGAAAGAGAGTTAACAAGGATTAGTTTTACCATAACTCTCCTTTTTACAGGCTGTGTTTGAAAAATTACAGTTAGAAGCTGATTGGTTGGTACTTTATCTCTCTTCAAGCTTTGATAAATTCCTTCAAGTGTGTTTAACTCTATTTTGATACTCCATTACCCCAGACTCTCTTGGCATTGGGTGTGAGAAGAGCACTAGTGCTATTGGCACTAGGTCTGATTATACACAGGAGGGGTGAATCCACACCTGACCTCCCCCTGGGGAATACAGCACTGGTGCAAACTAGCCTAGTGCTGGATGCAATCTGGATGGGGGAAGGGAACCATCTATCCACCAGTGTTTGAAAACTGCGGTGGGGTTTTGGTGGGATAGGGGCTTATAAACACGTTGGGAATGGCAAAACACTGTCAAGCCCGCCTGCTTAGTAAATTTACCCCTAATTTGTTTTGAGTGAAACGAATTGTTGGCATATGAGAATACAGTGTTATTCCAAGATCATACAACATGTACAAATGAATAACGGATGAGCCAGGAGTGAATTGAACCAGAAGGCTGGGGGCTGACTTGGGTGATGATCACATGTAGTCGGTTAACCTATTACACAGTTTAGGGGTGTGGCTGTTGCAGAGTTTATTTAAGTGTTGGTTTGCAGGCTTTAGGCCTCTTTCCTGAAGAAAATTTGCCTGCCCGCCCTTCCCTAGTGGTTGTTTGTTGTTAGCTATTGTTATGGGCGTGAAAGTATGGCTTATCATCAGACCGGGTGCAGTTGGAGTATTGGGTGCGCTCACCTTCTAGTAATTGTGGAAAATACTGTACCACCTCTACGGGGGCAGTATGGCCATCTCCGGATGGGATTGTTGAAGGTTTGTGCTTAGTACCCTAGTATTTGGGTTTTGCATCCACTGGGAGGACATCGCCCGCAATGCAGTGTTTGGTTGTTTGGTCTGCATTGTTGTGTGACCAGCAATGTGGGAGGCATGACCAGTGCTGTGGGAGTGTTGTCTGTACAGGGCTAGTACCTCAGTCTAGCTCACCTCTTTGTATACTGTATACTGTGCTTGTCCCTGACCCCACACACATTTTGGAAGGCCGATAGTTACCTATGGTTGTGGGGCACATATTGCACCACCTTTGTGCAGGCACATGTGTAAGTATTGCTGCCTATAAGTCACTACCTCACTCACCACCCAGCGAAATAACTTTTGCTCATCAAACAATGCTGATTACAAAAACTCATACCTACTAGTACTCCCAGATACCATCTATCAAACACTGAAATACCCCTCACTTGCCAACCCCATACAACAGCCATTACCACTCCTTGATCCACTTAAAAACCTCTCAATCACTATCACTCCCTGACCCCATATTTCACCCCCTGTATTTCTTCTCACTGCCACAATCTGATCCAATATCTGACACACAAATACATCTCACTCACATCATGCCCTGCCCACATAATGGACACAGAAATACCCACTCATCTTTATATTCTGCTCTTCCTGCTCTCATCTGTATGTCGATTATTGTGCTTTTCCCCCTCCTCCTCTGTTTACATTATTTTGTTCCCCCTCTTCATCTGTGTCCATTACAGTGTTCTCATCCTCCCTCCTCCTCAGCTGTCCGTTACGCTGCCCCCCATCATCACTGTGTCCATTATTGAGTTTCATTCCGCTCTCCTCTCTGTGTCCATAACTCTTTCTCCCCTCCTCTATGTCCATTACTCTGTGTCATCGTCGTCATCTTCTCCTCTGTGTCCATTACTCTGTCCCCTTCCTCCTCCTCCTCTGTGTCCATTACTCTGTCCTCCCCTCCTCCTCTGTTTCCATTACTCTGTCCGCCCACACCCCCTCCTCCTCTGTGTCCATTACTCTGTCTTCCTCCTCTGTGTCCATTACTCTGTTCCCCCTCCTCCTCCTCTGTGTCCATTACTGTGTTCCCCCTCCTCGGTCCAGTACTCTGTCCCCCATCTCCTCCTCCTCATCTGTGTCAATTACTCTGTCCACCCAGGCCCCTCCATATCCATGACTCTGTCCCCCCTCCTCATCTGTATCCATTACTCTGTCCCTCTCCTCTTCATCATCTGTGTCCATTACCCTGTCCTCCCCTCTTTCTCTTTCTGTGTCCATTACTCTGTCCCCTCCCCCTCATCTGTGTCCATTACTCTGTCCTCCCATTCTCCTCCTCATCTGTGTCCATTACTCTGTCCCCCTCATTCTCATCGCCTTCTCAGTGAGCCACAGTGTCAATGGCAGGCCTCACGTAGGGCCATGCACCCGGCAGCATGGATGTGGCATCACCAGATGCTGAGGCACTTTACGTGGGGCAGGGAAGGACATGTGAAGCCTTCCACTGCTCCACCCTTTCAATCCATTTGATGTTGGCCCGGGACAGAGAAGTTGGTTGTCCTGTGCTGGTGGGGGGCATGGCTGGAGGTGATGGGAGGAGGGGTTTGAGTTAGAGATGTGCGCCGACCCCCGTGTTTTGGCTTTGGTTTGGATTTTGGATCTGAATCTGGTTTGGGATTTTTTTCCTTGGTGTTTTGTTTTTTGGTTTTGGATCTGTATTTTTTCCAAAAAATTATATAAACAGCTAAAACCACATAATTTGGGCCTGTTTTATGTTCCTACAGTATTATAAACCTTAATAACAATAATTTTCAGGCATTTCTAGGCATTTTTAACCACCTCACAGCTCACAATATTGATTGCACTATTTTTCACCGATATAGGTCAAAGGCTGGCTAAAGTAAGCGACAGAGCAGCTACACAAACACACGGCAGTTTTAAAAAATATAGGACATCTATGAAACATTACCACACAGCAGTGGCAGACAGGATAGCAGTTTAATAAACTATAATAATGTCAGTCGGCAATGCCCCAAATTGTGCAAAATGTAAAGAAAAGAGGTGCAGGATGGAATTGTCCCTCCCTACCACTCTTATGTGGGATATTAAAAAAGGACATGCACGGTTTAACAAACCAAGCACTTTAGCGACTAGGACTGACACTTTTGGTTTGTTTGGGCCCCCACAAAACATTTTTTTGAAGGACTACCTTCAATTATTAAGGAGGAGGTTGATGATGGGGATGTTGGTGGTGGAGATTGCATGTGCGGGTCCAAACTGCTGGTAGCTGATACTGGACTGCTTGTTATTAATTTACAAATTATTATAATTTTGTTAGACAGATTGCATGAACTCGCTGCAAATTACGTAACAGGGAGGAGGTGCCTAGATTGTTAACGTCCGTTCCTCTGCTAACTTTGGCTTTACAAATGGAACAGATGTCTTCACAACTGTTGTCAGAATTTAAATTAAAATAATTCCAAACCCAAGACATGGCTTTTCTGGCTTTCTATTTATCATGAGCAAGAACTGCTGCCACTGGTGGCTGATTTATGCAAACATCTTCATCATCAACATCCTCATTAGCATCAGATAGGACACAAATTTCCCCCTCAACCTCCTTTGCACTTCCTTCACACACTATCATCCTCATTTTCTATTATTTCACCATCTAATACTAATACAGCCGTCATGGTGTCAGTGATCTGCTGTGAAACTGGGTGACAGTTGTTATACTTACTTCCTCTGTCAAAGGACTGTTTAATAGTCAATTGTTTTTTTTAAATTACTACTAGTAGTAGACTTCTTGGTAACTTTCTGGGATGAAGATCCACCCCCAGCAGCAGCAATAGACATAGCACACAAGGATCCTTCTGAGGAATCATGGATAGGAGAGGAATCAGTCATGCTTTTGAAATTGGATGCAGGACTACTTCTGATCATGACTGAGGATGTTGATGATGATGCAGGTGTTTTTGGTGGAGATTGCAGGCGCTTGGATCCAGATAGAAGGGAGCAGCTAGGTGACACTGGACTGATTGTTTTTAGGTTTTTTGTCCTGAATTTTCTGTTTCTGAATTTGAAATACCCTTTTCAATTTGATGAATGCACTGCAAGTGATGTAACAGGGAGAAGGTTCCTAGATGGTTAAGGTCCTTACCTCTACTCATTGTTACTTGGCAACGGTTACAAATGGCATGGAAAAGGTTGTCCAGATTTGAGTGGAAATAATTCCACACATGAGAAGTGGATTTTTTGGTCCTTTGCCTAGACATGGTAACAATGGGATTTTTCCCACCATGGGCAACAACTGTTGCCTGATTTACAGTTTTTACACAAACATCCTCGGCATCAACATCCTCATCATCCTTGCTGTTATCGCCGACTACATAAATATCATCCTCATCCTCCTGGTGCAATTCCATAGAAGCATCCTCGATTTCTACGTCAGCATGTTGACTTGTGCTGCATATCCCCACATTTGCAGAGGGCACACAAATGGTGGGAGTAGGATCCTCTTCAAGTACAGTATTAGAAAGGTCAGGCTCACACATGACAACCGTGGACCCACTTGGACTCTCCTCGGGGACCTGTGACTTTTCGGAGACAATTTTAATTTTTTTTGTTCATCTTCTACAAGCAGAAGAGCATAAATCATCACAACTGGAACCACCGGTCATAAATAGAGGCCAAGGCCTTTTCCTTTCCTTGCCACTTCGTGTAGTGAATGGCATATTGCCAATTTCTTGTTTCTCTAAAGCTGACTTAGCTTTATATATTTTTTTCTTTAACAGGGTAAAGTTGATTTTTTATAGCCTGACTTTTTGGCCTGACTTAAGCCCTGGTACATCGGATAACGTTGACGGCCTTGCATCATCATCATGGCTGCTGGCTGCAGCTACAAGACTGGTATGTGGATCCTGCTCTTCTATCATGAGACTGTCCTCCATACTCACTGCGGTCTTACAGCAGTGTCACCAAGCAATTATAGCACGGCTAATGCACACAACCAGCCACACACGCAATAATTGTTTTTATTTTCTCACTGGTGGTGTGGCTTATATGCACACACAAAAAATTGTTTTTATTTTCTCACTGGTGGTGTGACTAATACGCAATTACGCACACACAAAAAATAGTTTTTATTTTCTCACTGGTGGTGTGGCTAATATGCAATTATGCACACCCAAAAAATATTTTTTATTTTCTCACTGGTGGTGTGGCTAATACGCAGTTATGCACACAAAAAAGTTGTTTTTATTTTCTCACTGGTGTGTGGCAGGCTAACACGCACACACAAAAAAAATTGTTTTTATTTTAACACTGGTGGTGTGGCAGGCTAACACGCGCACAAATTTTTTTATTTTTTTTACACTGGGGGTAAAGCGCACAACTGAACGAGGCAGCATCCCCTTGATAAATGAGACATAGGCAGCACAGCACCCCTGCGCACCTACGTTGCTGATAAGTGTGGCAAACAGGCGCACACACACAGAAATAAAAATAAAATACTTATTTTTTTTCACACTGGGGGTTAATAGCACCCCTGATGGACATAGCACACCCTGGATAACACAGCAGCACAGCCAGCCCGTATAGACAACAGCCAGCCACCCCTTATGGAGTGGACAGAACAACAGCCAGCCAACCCAGGTATATATGGATATTATGGACAACAGCCAGCCCCTATGGAGTGGACAGGACAACAGCAAGCCAGCCCCAGTATATGGACAACAGCCAGTCCCGCCCCCTATGGACATAAGCAGCCAGCCCCTGACACAACAGTAGCCTAGCCAGCCCCTATGCACATATGGACATAAGCAGCCAGCCCCTAACACAACAGTAGCCAGCCCCTATGCACACCAGCAGAACAGAACAGCACAGAACAGCACAGCTCCCAGCTCCCTCAGCACAGCTCCCAGCTCCCTCCCTCTTCAATCTCCACAGCCGAAATTAAAAATGGCGGCGATCATGGGACCTCTATAGAATCCAAAACCCGCGAGAATCCAACAGCGGAATGATGATGTTTTGCCTCGTTTTCAGATCTGAGCCAGGCGGGAAAACCTGAGCCGACTTGGATCTGACTCGGATCCCCTAAGTTCGGGTGGGTTTGGATCTCAGAGATCCGAACCCGCTCATCTCTAGTTTGAGTGGGCAGGGCCCGAGTCGGATGGCCGCTGGTGGTGACAAGAATTTTTTTTCCTTCCTGTCTGCAGTGTATCCACTGTGGGACTATTTTCATTGGGGCCTGGAGCTGAAGCTTCACCCACCCCATTGTTAATCCGGCCCTGCTCCCTGTCACTTCTTATACCTCTCTGGCCCTGTATTCTCTATAGTTGGTGATGGTGACTGCAGGGAATTCATCAAGTCATCTTCACCAGTTAGAGCTTGGCTTCTACGCAAAGTGTGACATTGAGCAAGTAAAGGACACATGCTACTCTTAAGTGTGGAGGGTGCTAAGTTCACTTATCACACCTGTAGCATGCTCTGATGAAGCAGATTTGTTAACGCCAGATCTTCCTTTGTAACTCAATAGCAAAACAGGATGCATCTTGTGCAAATGTGCAGGGGACCACTAGTCCTCAAGGATAGCCGCGGGGGGAGGTTTCGGGTCTCCCAGGGAGAATTAGGGTTAGGCTAGGGGAAGCGGGGGTTAGGGTCAGGCACCCCCGGGGGGAGGTTAGGGTTAGTGGGGGGAGAGGGTTAGGGATAGCCTTTATACTTACCCATATCTCCATATCTCGGCCTTCCGGCATCGGTATTTTATCCACCGGGCTGACGTTCGGCGGTATAACATACTGATTCCGGAGTGAACAACATGGGGAACTGGTGTAGGATCTACTTCCAAAATGTCTGTAACAGAAACTGCTATATGAATTAAGTCAGTGGCCCTCATTCAGAGCCGTACGCTCTGAGCAGAGCGCACGCTCTGAATGAGGGCCGGGCTCCATTTTCATGGAGCGTCCTCCTGGACGCTCGTATAGCTGTGGGTCACCACCCACAGGCTATACGAGCGTGCATTGTGATGGTCGCGATGGTCGAGACCATCGCGACCATCGAATTTGCGAGCCGGAGCCTGCGGTTGAGGTTTTCAACCGCAAGCTCCGGAGTGATTTTGGCTCTATCAGAGCCAAAATCACTCCCACTGACATCACTAGTGATGTCAGTGGGCCGGCTTCTGACGGGAGGCGTTCCCGTGGGAACGCCCCCGTCAGGGAGGCACGCCCCCGGCACGCCCACCAAAGGGGGAGTGCTGTCAATCAACATTGACAGCACGCCCCCTTTGATCGGACACAACGAGCGAAGGACTTTCCTTCGCTCGTCGCGTCTGGCGCATGCGCACGACGGAGCTCCCTCCGTCGTGCGCATGCTCAGTCCATAACATCGACCCACTTGCGAGCGGACAGCCGCTCGCGAGTGGCTCTGAATCAGGCCCAGTATCTCTAGTGCCTCTGACTTCTTCACTGCACAATAAGTAATTAGGCAAATAGCAACTGCTCTTGAGATAGGCAAATTTGTCTCCAAGATGTCAGAGTTTAAATCATCAAATTGTCCTTCAAGATGATCTCTTCTACAACCTGTTACGACCAGGAGGCTGCAGAAGCTCTTCCTATGCACTATTGCTGACGATATATCATTCTAAAGCTAAAATCCTTGCCAGAGTTGACAATTTATATAAGTTGGGTAAACTGTGTTTTTGGTTTTGAAATCTTTATATGTATGTATGTATGTATGTATGTATTTATTTATTTATTTATTTATATGTTCGTTTGTTTAGGGGGTTCTCTCTCCATAACTTTCGCTTTGTGTTTTTCTCACTTTCACTTTTTTACACTATTTTTCTCTCTCAATACTTTTGTTTTCTATTTCTGTCACTTCTCCCTTCTATAATTACTCAGGAAATACCATTGCTTTTAAGTCAGTAAGCATATTTCCTAATGTAAATATATATCAGCAACATCATCCTTCAGTAAGCAAACTTGTATGAATAGCACTGTTGCTTATAAGTGACAAGTGACACTGCCCTCCAGTGAAAATGTTCCCCTTTCCTCAGTTAATGGGTGAAATTTTTCCCAATGAGCTACAAAATAGCACTGTTCTCTATTTAGTGATATTTGGCTCAAAAAGTGACACTGTCCTCCAGTAATCCTACTTTTATATACTTTCATATACAGAGTGCCTGTGGGTAACATTGCATTAGTATAAGTATGCCTGCTAAGACTGTTCTAATGAGAGACACTGCCTTCTAGTGACCTCCTCTCAATAAGCAGCAATTTATTCAATCATTAACAACGACATTTGATTACTGATTCTATCCCCCCCCCAAAAATAATAAATAAAAATAAAATAAAATTGATGCTATCCTCCAATGATGAAAAGTGATGTTGCATAATCTGAGCTCTCTCCCAATGAAATGGCATTAACTGGCAATGATTCACACTGTCTTATGAAGATAAGTACTGACTATAATGACTCATTTCTAAAAACTGTTGAGGTAAAAGTTGTTTGAAACCAATAACAACAAATGCTTTATGTAATTGTTCCAGTTCATCTTAAAAAATTAAAGCAAACATTTGATTGGTTTGTACATGTATCTAGTTTAAAGGTTTCATTAATGCATTCCCCCGGCTACCTTAATGCATTAAGATGAATCACACTTACAACAAACTATGGCCCTCATTCAGAGCCGCACGTTACCAACAGTACGCTCGTTGCGTTCCGATGTTGACTAACCACGCATGCGTCGGTGTTACACTGCGCATGTGCGTACGGCAGATTGCGAGCTTTTTTTCTCTCGTTCCTAAAATAGCGTACAGGAAGTGACATGTCAAATGTGATTGACAGAACAGGGCGTTTTGGGGTGTTGACGGGGGTGGAGATGGAAAAACGCTGGCGTGGCGAGGCGTTTTTGGGGCGTACATACATTAGCAGATGCGAACGTCAAATGTGTTCGGACCGTCACATACGTCACTGGAACATCCTCTTTCCCTTCAAAATGCTCGCACAGTTTAGGGTCTGGATTACTCGACCACATTGGCGATGGCCTTCTCCTCCGTCCCGGGACTCCATGATGTTGCAGCGATTAATCGCGGGTGGTCACAAAAGTAATTAGTGTTGTATTGAAAACCGGCTTGGTATGTGTTTGGCAAGCAGTTTATTGGGATAGCACAAAACCGTACGCAGGTGGAAATCATACCTGCTAATGTCAGGATTACACAATCAATTGGCGTACATTTTTTGGGGTTTTTTTTGGCCTCAATTTGTTGTTTATGGCCTATTGTGACAATAATGTCATCATGTTTTAATTAGCTCCCCTTTTTTTTTTTAATGTGGAATTTGCATCGTTATGTGATTTTTTAAACGTTCCTTCAAGAGGCCTTTTTTTTTTACAAATGAAATGGTTTTTTGTGTCCTTTTTTGCCTTTAGGGCCAGGATTAAATGTAACCCATTTGTACAATAATGTCACAATACAATGTCAGATTTTTATCATAAATTTATTGTTTAAACACAAACCAATTGGCATAATATTTTGTTTTCTTTTTTTCTGGCAAAGATACTTTTTATCAAAAATAAATAATCAATAACTGCTAACATAAACGTACAAAAATAAATTAAAAACATTTCACAAGAAAGGAGAGGGAAGTTTTGACCAGAAAGGAATATGAGCCAAGCACAGAAGGAGTGTGGGAAAAGTCGCCATTGCTGTCACCGTTTTTTCGCCCGTTTGGATGGGGGAGGGTGGGCGCCAGACTGGGTCCGGGATGCCATCGGGCTGGCCTGTCCAGATGCAGATGTTGTGGCCTCTGGACTAGGCACAGGGCTAGGCACATTTGGAGGATTGGCTGATGTTGTGCCAGAGGTGGAGGATCCTGATGTTCCGGCAGGAAGGGAGGTCGGCTCCACCATGTGCTGGTGAACGAGCTGCTCCAGGGCATCGGCGATGCGGATGTTGGCCCTGGTATTTTCCGCCAGGGCCTGACCAATGGTCACGTTGGCCGCAGCATTTTGCTCCAGGGCCTCAGCCACCCATATCAGACTGGCGTCCATCCTCTGCAGAATCTCCATATGGAAATCCGATTTTAAATTGAGTTCTGTGAGGAGGCCCACTGCCTGCGAGGGGGCACGCCCTGGACTGGCTTCTGCAGGGTCCTCAGCCGGATGTACTGGTTCCTCCCCAGCAGAGCCAGCAGAAATTCTGCGGCCAAGGCTTCCCTCTGGAGCAGACTCATCCGCCTGTGTCTCTGTTGGAAAAATGAGAAAAGAGTCACATTAGAATCTACATATTGGCACAATAGCATTTCAGAGTTGGTGACATCACAATACTTACCTGGGCCAACATGAGGAGCCGCAAAGTCTGGCATGTCCGTATCCATGTTGGACATGCCAAACACCTCCACAGGCTGCACACACCCCTGTGCCAGCTCTTCTAAATCCATCAACTCCAATGACACAGGGGTGGGACCCCCACCTGTCCCCCTTGCATGCCTAGCCCTGTCCGCGAGTTTTTGCTTTAGGCGATATTTGAAGTCGCCCCATCTGTGGGGAAAAATGGAAGCCATTATCCTTTGGTTTAAAATGGGGTTTGTTTTTAGGGGGGGCAAGGGTTTACTTACCGCCGTTTGACATCCCGGGCTAGACGGACATAATCACCCACTCTATTGACAGCAACGGCTACCTCTTCCCACATTCTCCACTTCTGGCTTAGACTCATATTCCTGTCTGCCTGTGGCAGGATGTCCACACACTTCTGGATCAAAACCTCCATCTCCTTTCTTGTGAAATGTGGCTGCCTTTTTTTTTTGGCCGCTTTGGCTGGAATACTGGGCCCAGCAGCCTCTTCCATGTCATCCTCCTCACCTATTTGTGTAAATTTACAGAATTCACAAAATCACAACTTGCCTAATCTTATGTTTCAAATTAATCATTGATAGAAAATGCATGAAAGACTTACCGCCTGACTCTTGGGCATTTTTTCCCTGGTCTGTCGCCATGTCTGAGGTCCAAACAAGAAATACACCAGAATTTGAATGTGTTTTCGTGACGTATTTATACATGCGTCCTTATTTTGCGGCCGCATCATTGATTGTGCGGCCCTATGATCCCTCCTTAATTTGTGCGGGAAACGAAACACTATTTATGGCTTGGTGTGTCTCAAGTCGAGGTGGCTTTTTTGGATTGTTGGAGGTTATCTTGGCTGGAGTTTATTGATTGCGTAGAAAGGAGTTGGAGGTTGGAGATTCGTTTGTTGGTTAGATTTGCGTTTTTTTTTCCGTTATCTTTGTTGGTTTATATTTTTGGGACCTCGTTTCTTGATTTGGTAAGTTTTGTGAAGTCTAACTTTTGTTCAATTGTTGTTTCATTGTGTTTCGTATATTTTGTAATTTTTGGATCCCTAATTTCTTCTATTTTAGATTTTGTTTATTTTCGACCCCAAAGACCTTTTGATGTTGCATCTTAGATATTTGCTCTTGGTAAGTCCATTTTTTATCTTGTATTTGCAAACTAATTAGCGCATTTTTAGTAGTTACTCTTGTGACTTGTATTAGCGAACTAAGTAGCGCATTTTTAGTAGTTACTCTTGTGACTTGTATTAGCGAACTAATTAGCGCATTTTTAGTAGTTACTCTTGTGACTTGTATTAGCGAACTAATTAGCGCATTTTTAGTAGTTACTCTTGTGACTTGTATTAGCGAACTAATTAGCGCATTTTAAACAGCTTAATAATCATTCTAACTTTTTGGTGGTTTATCTTTTGCTTTTTGAGCCAACATTTCGACCCGTTTTGATGTACTGTGTTAAATGTCGCTTTGCGGTTTTGCTAAATGGGTGTTTGGCATATTTTAACTTTGGTCTAGCACAAAATTTATAAACAAAAATGCACAGAGTGAAATGTGTCAAGTAATTTTGGTGTTTATTTTCAGTTTGGACGTATCATGACAATACCCCGGCATGTAAGCAGCAATGGATGGTATCATCAAGCTAAGTTGTTTTAATATAGTTTTGGGGTGGGTCAAAAGCCTTACTTTGAAATCTTTGAATTTCAGGTTGATCTGGGGCGGATTGTTCTGGCCATGCTCCCGGAAGCCGACCAACTTCAATCTCATCCCAGGCGTAGGCATCATAGGCATGCAAGGCCCCAGATATTTCGAACACGTGTCACCCTTTTTGGAATGCCCGATGATGAGGTTTTAAGACGCTACCGTCTACCTCCCAAAATCATCATAGACACTCTCTCATTAATAGAAAGTGATCTTGAGCGGCAAATTGACAGTCCATCAGCAATACCACCACTGACGCAATTTATGGCGGTGTTACATTTCTGTGCCTCAGGATCGTTTCAAACAACGGTGGGAATAGTGGCGGGCATCTCCCAATCCTCCTTTTCCCGGATCCTGAGGGCAGTGATGGAGGCACTTTTCAAGCACCTCCATCATTTTATTCAAATGCCTTTGGATATGGGTGCCCTTAGTGTGGCCAAGGCCAATTTTTACCAAATAGCTGGCTTCCCACACATCATAGGGGTTGTGGATGGTACTCACATACCACTTCAGCCTCCAGCACGGCTGGAGGCAATATTTAGAAACAGGAAACACTATCACTCCCTGAATGTAATGGTGGTATGTGATGCCTCCCTCCAGATCCTGTCCCTGAATGCTAAATTACCAGGAAGTGCACATGACTCCTTCGTCATCCGGCAATCAGGGATATGGCAGAAATTAACCAACCTACAAGCTGGTGATGCGTGGCATCTGGGTAAGTGGAGACCTTTAGTACATAACAATGTTAAGCTTGATACACAGTGTTCCTGATGTTGTCTCTTATTTTTCACAGGAGACAGTGGATACCCTTGCATGTCCTGGCTGCTCACTCCTTATTTGGCTCCCACACCAGGCCCACAAAGTGAGTATAATTCCGCACTTACAGCCACCAGGCAAGTGGTGGAGCGCTGTATCGGCCTTTTAAAAGGCCGATTCAGATGCCTCCACCGCTCTGGTGGCGAGCTCATGTATTTGCCGAATATGGTGTCGAAAATTGTGGTCCTGTGTGGGATATTTCACAACATCGCCATAAGGAGTGGTGTCCCAATGCAGCCAGAGGATGCCTTACCTGAGGATGGCCCCCCCGAGGTTGGTCGGAGGTCAGTATGTGGGGGGGCCATATGCGATGATGTGGTGGCCAGATTTTTTAGGTAAGTTTGACCAAAACTACAGTGTTTATACCTAATGTGTTTGTGTTTGTTTGCGAACATCTAATTTATTTTTATTTTTTTCACCATCTTCTGTTTGTTCACATAATCTTTGCCACTCCAACGTTCACTACTTCCTGCTACCCTTACCAAACCTGGATCTGGTGATTTTGGGCATATATTCTGGAACCCATATCGCAACGCCATGTTTGTGGAATCATGTTGGCATGGTCCTTCGTCAACCAGTTCTTGATTGTTTTTTTTATTTAAATATTTTATTTGTATGTGTTGTATTTGAGATTATCACTGTTTTTTTTTTTTGGGAGTGACCACTTTGATTTCTCATTTATGTTGTGAATAAATGTTTGGAGAGTGAAATGGTCTTCCTTTTTTTGGACGTTAACAGCAAGTGTAACCAGGTTAACACACCTTACATTTGACTAAGGGGTAATCCAGTACTGACACCAGTTGATGTAAACTGAAATATGTTTTCAGGTTCCCAACCCACACCAAAAGGAAGCCTGTCCAAACCTTTGGATTTTGAAGATTGGCCTAAGCAGCTTGCACACCAACTAGGAACCTGTAAAATGTCGAAATATCTAATTGACACTACACCCAAAAAGGGAAATGACATTGTTACTGTTATGTGTTTCTTGTGGCTGTTTAACATACAAATACAAAACACAATCTAACTTTTAAAAAAGGGAATTCCTTGCAGGAACAGTCTACTTATGTCAGGGAAAACTATTTTTGTTTTGGAAAAAAAGAATGAGCCAGAATTTATTTAGAAAACGAAAATAAACAAAAAAAACTACTGGCGAAGGATGCCAGACAGCCGGTCAAGGCCCACAAGAATGCCAATGACATGTTGGCGCATCTGGCCAACACATTCATCCACCTCTTGTCGATGCCTCTGTTCCTCTGTGGGTGAGAAAAGTGTGTGGATTAATAAAACAATAGGGAATCCACATTAAAAAAACAAAAACACAACGAAATCACTCCTAAACCTAAAAAAACAAAAAAAAACAAAAAGGGGGTGCTGCCAAAAATACAAGGCCTATGTACAAATTCCCACAGGTGTGATATGTGTATGTTGAAATCAGCAGGAAGAGGTAAAGGCAAACTGCTAAATCACCAAAAGTAAACCAAACAAGCACGAATAAAGGCACGACACATGATTACATACAAACAGTTTGTGGTTAAAAAAAATGTGAAAGAAAAACATACCGGGAGCCAAAACGGGAGCTCCGGAAGTCCCTCCATGTTCTTCCTCGGAGGAGCCTTCATTCCCCAAAGAACGGGGAGGGGTAATGACGGACTCCGGGGAGGGGGTAATTGGAAGAGGGGTGGGTGGAGGAGAGGGGGAAGTGGGACGGAGGGGAAGGAGGCCCAACAGTTCCGGGAGAGGGTCTTGGAAGGCTGGGGAGGAGTGGGGTATAGGGGAAATATTTGGGGTGGAGTGTTGGCTGGGGGTTGGGGATAGTGGCCGGGAATGCCGTCTGGCCGGACGGTGACGGCGTAGTCTTGGCTGTCCTCCTAAAATATGTCAAACAAATTGAGGTTAGTTTCTGGGCAAATCCGGGGCCCAAATAAAAAAAAAAAAACCACCAACAAAAAACATGCAAATAGGAGTAGAATGAAAAAAACAGAAATAGAGGGAAAACAAGCACACGCAGATATGAGGACAAATAATAAATAGGACAGACAGGAAAACATGCACACGCAGTTTGCCCCACAAACACAAACATGAAAACCACAATACATAACACTTACTTTCCAGGATCTGCATGCGAAAGCATGCCAGCAAGCGGGGCGTTCGCCGTTGCAGGTCTGACCACCTGCGCTCCAGCTGCCCGATGTTGCGGCGTGAACCCAAGGACCGCAGGCGGGACCGTGCCTCCGCATACGCGGAGCGCTTCTGCCGGTTGGTGATGGGTGGAGTCTGGCTGGTGATACGGCGATCCATCACCTCCGTAAGCACCAGCAGCTCGCGCCTGGTGAATGCGGAGGCTCTCATGATGGCAATGGAGTTTTTCATACAAAACATTTTTGATAAAGTGTGCAAAAAATTTCTGATTGGCTAATGTATTTTGGAAATTAACAGGAGCAATTTTATTGGTTAGTGTATGAGTCATGTGTTCAACAGGGCCAGAAATCTCTGGAGAGTTATGATAGGCTTGATGCAGTGACATGCGTTTGCAAATTTAAATAAAGAAATGAACCCCGGAAAATATGCGGGGATCCACAGCAATAGAACAATTGTTTAATTGTGGTTCACATGTTTTTTGAACAATAAAAGCGAATGTTCCATCCGTACGTATTCTGCGGGTAAACACAAACACGGACAAGAGTAAAGTTTCTTGCATTGTGTTGAAAAAAAAAAAACAATTAAGCTAATTGATACATTGATTGGCATGATACGATTGAGGGAGGTAGGCAGAATAAAGGAGCAGGTAATCGACATCTGACAAGGCCACTTCCGGTTTCACTTGTGCGTGCGTTCCCTTCAAGCCATTTCGGGGATGTACGCTCGCTATTTCGCACGCTCGTTAGTTAGAGGAGGGGTCGCCTGAGTTTAGGGAGGAATTTTAGATGCGAACGAAAATACGAGCGAGCCATTGAATTTAAATAATTTTGTACGTACGCCTAACGTACGTGCGCCCGCTTGCGAGTGGGTCTGAATGAGGGCCAATACTCCCTATTTATTAATGTAGTTGACACTGACGCTTATTTAACCTATGACACTTATGCTGGGCATACACTATGCAATCGGGCCGATCCACCTGATATCGACGGTCGCCCCAATAATTGTACTGTGTTTGCGGCCGACCAATGATACAGTATCGATCGGTCAGGCATGCCGGATCATCCAGCATGTCCATCCAATGCAATATTTTGCAAGTTAAATGTCCCCGCATTGGGGCCAATACATTGTGCGATATCTCTGTGTATGCCCGTGATATCTGCAGGGTGTCAGGCTGCCAGAAAAAATGTCTGTCGGTCTGACAGGCATTTTATCTGGAAGTGCATGCCCAGCATTATTAATAAAAGTGCAGACACTTCATAGTTGCCTGCCCTCCCGATTTTAGCAGGAGGCTCCTGGTTTTTAATTAAGCCTCCTTCTCCCCCGCAACAAACATTACATCAACTCCCGGTTTCTTGAAACCATGGGATTGCGCATGCGCGACCCGGAATTTCAGGGGGCGGAGTTTGCGGGGGTTTGTCATGACGTCACGTTACATGATGCCATGATACTTAAAGGCTGGCCACCACGGGGTTGTGGGTAGCGGTGGCCGGCTAGTTAGCAGTGCGCACATGGAGTGTGCTTGGGGATGGCGGCGGCATTGGAGCCGAGCCGAGCCTGGAAACAGCAGCGCAGGTGTGGTCCGGTACACCCTTACCCTTGATCGCAATTCCACTGCCGATCCAACATTTATATTAATGTAATTAACGGCCACCCAGTCAGGAGCGGGCAATGCAGTCCGGTTAACGCATTCCAGACTGGGCTGCCGTTATTTACATTAATAGAAAATGTTGAATCAGACCTATTGCATCTCAGCTCCGCCTCCCCTGCGTACACCAATGGGATCCAGCAAATGCAGGAGCGGGCACGACATGACGTCACTTGCTCTGCTCTTGCGTTGCTGTGAACAGGAGCTGAGCAGCTGTGCACTGCAGCAACACTCAGGGCAGGAGTCGAGGTTGGGATGCATCACCCAACCACCCACCACGCCACCAATTCAGACTGTGTGTCAGTGACAGTCTGACAACAGAAGAGAAGAGGGGGGCAGATGTCAAGAGAGCTTGATTAAAGCAATGTATTGCTTTGCTTTTGCCAGGTAAGGCAATTTTGTGGCTGCTGCTTGTTGGGGAGGGGGTGCTTTGCATGTAGTCTGTAATGGCAGAAACCCCTATTTTAAATAATTTTTTAATTACTATTTTTTTCACTATCATAAAAGGGTAAAATTTTGTTTATTTTTGTCATGAATACATATTTTTTGTATACTCAAAGGCTGTTGGAGGGACAGGAGGGGGCATAATGTGTATGGGGCATTTCTGTGTGTGGCATAATGTTATAAGGGGCATTACAGCGTGGCATAATGTTATAAGGAGCATTACTGCATAGCATAATGTGATGAGGGGCTTTACTCCATAGCATAATGTGATGAGGGGCTTTATTCCATAGCATAATGTGATGAGGGTCTTTACTCCATTTCATTATGTGTAAAGGGCATTACTCCATGGCATAATGTGTAAAGGGCATTACTGCATGGCATAATGTGTAAAGGGCATTACTGCATGGCATAATGTGATGAGGGGCTTTACTCCATGGCATAATATGATGAGGGGCTTTACACCATGGCATAATGTGTAAAGGGCATTACTCCATGGCATAATGTGTAAAGGGCATTACTCCATGGCATAATGTGTAAAGGGCATTACTGCATGGCATAATGTGTAAAGGGCATTACTGCATGGCATAATATGATGAGGGGCTTTACTCCATGGCATAATGTGATGAGGGGCTTTACGCCATGGCATAATGTGTAAAGGGCATTACTCCATGGCATAATGTGTAAAGGGCATTACTCCAAGGCATAATGTGTAAAGGGCATTACTGCATGGCATAATGTGTAAAGGGCATTACTGCATGGCATAATGTGATGAGGGGCTTTACTCCATGGCATAATGTGATGAGGGGCTTTACGCCATGGCATAAAGTGTAAAGGGCATTACTCCATGGCATAATGTGTAAAGGGCATTACTCCAAGGCATAATGTGTAAAGGGCAATTACTGCATGGCATAATGTAATGAGGGGCTTTACTCCATGGCATAATGTGATGAGGGGCTTTACACCATGGCATAATGTGTAAAGGACATTACTCCATGACATAATGTGTAAAGGGCATTACTGCAAGGCATAATGTGTAAAGGGCATTACTGCATGGCATAATGTGATGAGGGGCTTTACTCCATGGCATAATGTGATGAGGGGCATTACTCCATGGCATAATGTGTAAAGGGCATTACTGCATGGCATAATGTGTAAAGGGCATTACTGCATGGCATAATGTGATGAGGGGCTTTACTCCATGGCATAATATGATGAGGGGCTTTACACCATGGCATAATGTGTAAAGGGCATTACTCCATGGCATAATGTGTAAAGGGCATTACTGCATGGTATAATGTGTAAAGGGCATTACTGCATGGCATAATATGATGAGGGGCTTTACTCCATGGCATAATGTGATGAGGGGCTTTACGCCATGGCATAATGTGTAAAGGGCATTACTCCATGGCATAATGTGTAAAGGGCATTACTCCAAGGCATAATGTGTAAAGGGCATTACTGCATGGCATAATGTGTAAAGGGCATTACTGCATGGCATAATGTGATGAGGGGCTTTACTCCATGGCATAATGTGATGAGGGGCTTTACGCCATGGCATAATGTGTAAAGGGCATTACTCCATGGCATAATGTGTAAAGGGCATTACTCCAAGGCATAATGTGTAAAGG
Source organism: Taudactylus pleione (assembly GCA_031769625.1). Lineage (NCBI taxonomy): Eukaryota > Metazoa > Chordata > Amphibia > Anura > Myobatrachidae > Taudactylus > Taudactylus pleione. The sequence goes on from JAUIMM010000007.1 coordinate 680,916, forward strand.
GCAATTACTGCATGGCATAATGTAATGAGGGGCTTTACTCCATGGCATAATGTGATGAGGGGCTTTACACCATGGCATAATGTGTAAAGGGCATTACTCCATGGCATAATGTGTAAAGGGCATTACTGCATGGCATAATGTGTAAAGGGCATTACTGCATGGCATAATGTGATGAGGGGCTTTACTCCATGGCATAATGTGATGAGGGGCTTTACGCCATGGCATAATGTGTAAAGGGCATTACTCCATGGCATAATGTGTAAAGGGCATTACTCCAAGGCATAATGTGATGAGGGGCTTTACTGCGTGGCATAATGTGATGAGGGGCTTTACTGCGTGGGTATAATGTGTATAGGGTATTATTGTGTGCCATAATGTATAAGGGATACTACTACTGTATGGCCTGATGTGTGTTATAAGGGGAACTACTACTGTGTAGCATAATGTGGTGTATAAGGAGTAATGTATAAGTTATTAAAAACGTAACGTGAATAAGACAGTACTGTGTGGCATAATTTAAATTGGGGGTAATGTTGTGTAGTCATGCTCCTTCCCAGTGAGATCACACCTGATTTTATCAGCACACACACTCCCTGCTTCAATTGTGGATGGGGACACTAATGCTCTTTATGTACTTATATCACGTGTGGGATTCCCCGCAGTGTCCCTTCTCTCAACCACCTTGTAACTCCTCTTCAGTGTCTATGCCCTTGCCCTCCCTGTAACTCTCCTTCAGTGTCTCTGCCCTTGCCCTCTCAGTAACTCTCCCTCAGTGTCTCTGGCTTCGCCCTCTCAGTAACTCTCCCTCAGTGTCCCTACCTACACCCTCCCTGTAACATCACTTCAATGTCCCTGTCCTCACTCTCCCTGTAACTACCCCACAATGTCCATACCTTCACCCTCCCTGTAAGTACACCTCAGTGTCCCTGCCCTTAAAGTACATAAACAAGTGAGCAGAACAAGAGAACAGTGACTTACGCAATACAGAACAAATACATGGTATATAAACATTGCTGCAACAGCCGTCATAACCCTCAAAAAAGCGACAGGGCAGTAGAAGTCAACAGTTGGTTAGGTTCCATGAGTAATATTACAGGAAGGAAAAGCACAAGGGGTAAGAGGGCCCTGCTCGTGAGAGGAGCTTACATTCTACTTTCTATATTATTCCTATACAATGTCTTGCGACCCTTATTAACAACAAAAAGCAGAATATTATATAAAGGGAATAACACATGATACATGATTGCCGGCTTTGACTATACAGCCTCTGATAGTATGATACCCATAGAAAAAGCAGCTCTTGTGGCTTGCTGCTCTTAGTACTATAGTTTACACCTGTCACTGCAGGGCATGCCCCTGAGTGACAATAGACACCCATAGGTGGAGCTAGGCACGCCCTTTGGGCGGAACATGGCACGCCCCTCAGTTGCACATTCTGCTACCACCTACAATCTCCTTGAAACTAGTTTTCTAAAGTAGGCAAGTATGAGACACATACTAATTTCTAATTTTAACAAATGTACCTCTCTGTCTGAGGGTGCCTCTTCCTGGTCTTTGGGCCACATATGCCACAGTGCCCCCCCATGCTGGTATGTGTGGGGACCCCCCCAGTGTGTGGGGGCCCCATAGCGATTGCCACCATGTTGTTTATAATGGCTCTGATTCAGCAAGGAATGCAGTGGCTTATATGCATGCAATAGTCCAATTCTTGTGTTCTGCGTATGCGCATGCATCGCAGTGCGCGTACCAGCTATTGCGATCGGGACAGCGATCGCAGAGGCTACGTAGACCCACGGCAGAGTGACTGACAGGAAGTGCCATTTGTGGGTGGTGACAGGGGTGTGGTCGGGCGAACGCAGACATGCCAGTGCGTCTGAACGCTGTTGCATGGGCGTGCATAAATTAGCCACTGCAATTCCAGACGCTACCTGAGGCCTCATAGCATGCGCAGAAGTAAGCAATTCCTGAGGTCTGGCCTGCCTTAACTGTGCGTATGGGTCTGATGTTACAGATTGTTTCCCCATGTTGACCACCTATACGGATGTGAGTAAGGGGAAGTGGGTGTCCTTATGTCAGGCTGCGATCGCAATGCGAATGCAAACATTTACATATCACAGCTGATATTAGCAACTGCATTACGTGCGTATAAGCAGAATAGCGATCCATGCTGCATCAGGCCCTCTGTTTGGAGCAACCCCAGTAAAGGGAGAGGCATCTACTTTTGTGGGTTTATGAATCCACCTTATTATATGTGTCATTTTGTGTGTTTGAAAGAATGCTTCCACTACATTGTTTGAAGTACTCTTTTCTGTTAAAGTACAACTGGAAGGTTTAAAATAAATTCCATTGAAATATGGGAAAATCACTGCCACTAAATGCAATGTAGAGAAATCAAGTCCTCCTGTGGGGAGAAAAATTATTGCATCCTTGCAATAAATATGTACCTTCTCCTCACCAGTATAAAATGTAACGTCTGTCATCCCACAGCTAGATCTACTTTTTCATATTGGTGGGTATACCCATATATAGCATGTAATGACCAATCCACTTAGTTCCTCCTTTTGAAAAGTGCAGAGTTTTACCTGCATGTGTAATATTTTTGGTATTCAATTGGGGGAGAGATTTATTTTTGTTGGCGGCTCAATTGTTTTTGAGCACCTTCAGAGCAAGTCCTATTTTTCCTCAAATAGTTATTTTTAGAAATAAATGTCTGACTTGTTTCTGAACCCCTAACACATCTCCCCTAATTACTATTTCAGCAAATGGAAGTTTACAATTATCTTAATTAGTCCAATTTCATTACCATTTTGACAGCCCTGTCCTCTTCCGCTGCCACCGCAACATGCTAAGATCCTTCCTTTCATCTTCCAGCATCTACTCTGTCAGGCTAGGGAGTTCTCTACATCCACAGGTACTGGATCTGATCCCCGCACCCATCCAATCAACGCACCTGGTCCCTGCACCATACTTGCCTACCTTTAATTTTCTCTCCCTGGGAGAAGCCTGAGGAGGACAAGCAAGAGGGTGGTGATGGGGGGCGGGGGTCTGTCAATTTGCGCCATTAAGCCCCACCCCCCTACACGGAGACCCGCGATCGCCGCGGAAATTCTACGCATTCTGCCCACTTCACTAGGAAATGGGCAGAAATGTGGGAGAAATGCCTACTCTACCGGGGGTGTGGATGGTCACCAAAAAAATTTGGAGCCTCCCATGACTTCCGGAAGAGTAAACATGCATGCCCTGCACCACTCTGGTTCCTGCACCTGGTCCCCACACCCTCCTTTCCCGATCCCTACATCTGGTCCCGGCACCCCTCCAATCCCTGCCCCTGGTCCCAGTAACCCTCCAATCACTGCACTTGATCTTCACACCCCTCCGATCTCTGCACCTGGTTCCTGTACCACTCTGATTACTGCATTTGGCCCACATTCACCTTTTCTTTTTCCTCCACATAATTTTAAAAAAGATTGAATATATGTCATTCAGGATCATGCATAGTCACGGTATTTGAAAAATAGTTATGATGCCTATATCATTTTTTGCAGCTAAAATTACGCAGGCAATTGAATATGCCCCAAAGATGAGAAGGAAAGACAGAAGAAGAGAGCAAAGGGCAGAGTGGTGAACAGCAAAAGGTGAAAGCAGAAGTGAGAAAATGTGTAGAAGTGGGGTTAGGGAATGGAGAAGAAAGAGAGCCTGAAGCACTGACATTCCAACATGGTTATTTATATAGAGAACACAGGGCGCATGTACAAGTCGTGGCCCATGGTTCCCAGACTTTGAGAAAGGACTTAGACAAGTTATGGAGAATGCTAGTGATATATTCTATTTGATAGATCTACCAAATTTGGTTAATAATCACCTGTAAGAAGTGAAGGGTAGGCCTCCACTAATCCACAGCAATTTGGCAGGTAGCTGCTGATATAATATGGCAAATCTTTTTATTTTTATCTTTTGTGGTGGAGGGAACATTAAGGGGAAGGAGGAAGAACCTGTGAGAATCATCTGACATCTGTATAGAATGAAGAAATTTCAGGGCAATGCCACCAAATGTGGCTAAAGGAGCCATCTACCGGGACACATCTACAACAACTGGGTGAGGTAGTAGAATATTTATGCAGTGTGGCACCATCTGTACAGGAGTTTATAAGCATTTTCTTTAATTGTAATGCAGATGGAGCTAGAGGCCATATTCTAGTGAATTTCTTCACAACACTCATTGTCCATGCTCTGTCCCAAGCATGCTCATTAGAATCCAGAGTGGAAATGTCTGGTAAAGTTAATTTGGCATGGTGTGTGGAGATCATGCCACCCGCAACTTCAGGTGTTCCCGCCTGACTCGGATTCCAACTCGAGGCCGAATGTCACCCGGCCAACGTCGGATTCTCGCGAGACTCGGGTGACGTTCGGCCTCTATAAAAGGTGCAGCACCCGGGACGTGGCGCCATTTCACTGAGAGAGAGGACAAGTTCACTTCAAACTTCTTGCCGCTGGACATACTTTCAGGTGAATTAGCCCTCTGTGATATAACCTCCGTGACTTCTTCACTTTACTGGGCATAAGCCCACTGTGTGTGCTCGTGACTGGGTTTATGCCCATTGTATATATAATATATACAAGCTCTGTGACTGGGCATATAACTCTGTGACTTTACTGGGGATAAGCCCACTGTGTATACAAGCTCCATGAATGGGCATAAGCCCACTTTACTGGGAATAAGCCCACTGTGTGTATACAAGCTCCATGATTGGGCATAAGCCCATTGTGTGTATACAAGCTCCGTGACTGGGCATAACCCCACAGTGTGTATACAAGCTCCGTGACTGGGCATAAGCCCACTGTGTGTATACAAGCTCTGTGACTCCAGTTCACAGTGAGTGGCAATAAATAAATAAATATTATAAATAAATACATAATACTAATTAGTTTTTGTACAATTTAGTGATTTTGTTAATATGGATCACAACTACGAACCGAGAGGAGAGCAGAAGCAACAAGCAAATGCTAGCACTGCAGCCGCTGGAAGTCCATCACTATCATCTAAAGTTTATGCTCAAGGCTGTAGAGGCTTTAAAAAATTAGGGTATCTGAAATAAAAAATCTAGATTTCACAGGGGTAAAGACAAAAAAAAAACCTCTAAAGACTAATACTAGTGCAGAAAAACAGAAAATTGGCAACATACCTTTCGCCACACGTAGTGGCAAGGAAAGGCTCAGGCATTGGCCTTTATTTTTGAGTGGCGGTTCTGCAACTGTCAGTGAGGCATCTTGTGCCTCTCATGACAATAAAAGACCTTTTCAATCTGACTATAGAAGAAGTGTAAAAAAAATGTAATCCACTAATGCAGTATATCAAACTGCATTTTTAGAAACATAAATGTCAGAAATCCCTGAGGAGAGTCTAAGTGGGTCCACGAGTGCTATTGCTATGTGTAAGCCTGACCTTTGGTGACATCTTGCCACTGTAGAGCTGTTGCTTTTAGCCGATTGGTAGCTTTTTTTGTGGGGCCCAAACAAACCAAGCACTTCAGCCACAAAGTTGCAGTCCCTGTCTCTGAAATGCTTGGTTTGTTAAAGTGTGCATGTCCTTTTTAATAACCAACATAAGGGTGGGTGGGAGGGCCCAAGAACAATTCTATCTTGCACTACCTTTCATTTCTGCTACTGCTGTGTGGCAATGTTTCATAGATGTACTTTAAACTGTGGTGTCTGTGCCGCTGCGCCGCTGCTCTGATGCTTGGTAACCAGTCAGCTCACTGCAACCTTTAGCCAATAATGGTGAAAACAATATTATAAGCTGTGATGTGGTCTAAATTGACTGTAAATGACTGGAAATTAATGTTGTTGCGGTTAATAATACCCTAGGAAGAAAAAAAAGTCCAATTTATGTATTTTAGCTTTTTTTATCAACTATTGTAAAAAATCCAAATCCCATGCCAGTCACCGCAGTTTGGCAAATCCAAATCCAACGCTGGACGACAAATTAGAACCAAATCCAAATCCGGCAAAAATGGTACGGCGCACGGTTTTTAGAAGTGGAGATGTTGCCCATAGCAACCAATCAGATTCTAGCTATTATCTTCTAGATGGTGCTAGATAACTGTTAAGTAGAATCTTATTGGTTGGTATGGACAACACCTCCACTTCTAAAAACCCGCACTTTAGTAAATATACACCAAGGACTCAAAGGTGGTGAAGAGTCTGCATTGTAAACAATGGCTAACAGTCCAGTAAAAGCTCCGGATTTTAAGTATTATAAAATGGAGAATTTGGGATGGTGAATTAGGGTCTCATTCAGACCCAGTCGTGCTCGCAACCGGGTCGATGTTAAGGCCCTGCTCGCGCGCAGCGGCCGCACTCGAGAGAGAAATTCTCTTGCTCTGGTGTGAGGGGTGGGTGCGGTGCAGTGCCTGCTGCCGTGCAGGTGTACGTCTGTTCCTTACCTTGCGTCACACCCTCTTACCTTCAGGCCGTGTGTTGAGCAGACGGTCCTGGAACCCCCAAATAGAACACGGACACGATGACCTAGGGGGAAGGAGACGAGGTGAGTACCGTCCTTCCTCACGTCGACCGACGCGCCCTACCGAACCGGGGGATAAATTCAGGTTTTAAGTGAAGATCATCATCGGCACTTTTGGCCTCAGATCCCGAATTTTCACCTATCGGTACTCACGCACGAGGTGAAGATCTGTCCTTGCACCGGGTTGCAAGGTTCACCGTCCGCCCAGAAGGAAGGAGAGATAGATAGTGACAAACAAACAGGGAGAGACAGTACACACAGATATTCCTCACCGTGTCCACTCTTGCTCTTCGTCCGCTCACTCGCCTACAGTTCCCTGTAAGGAGATACACAACACAGCCGTGCAGGGCCTAAACCTATGTCAAGCAACTACAAATACTAAAACGGCATCACCCTCAACCTACAGTGTGTGTAGTGCGACAGATATAACAACAACTAAACTTTTGCCCTGCACGGAACACCAATCACAGACTAAATATACAAGAGCAAAACACGGTGCTGTCCCTTTAAATGTCTGCTACCTATCCAGAGCTGGCCAGCTCCTCTTCTCGGTGACTGGGGAAACCACTACCTCATGGGTGGGAGCCATACAGCTCTCCACCACTGCTCACACCTCTGATCATCTATGCAGGGCTACCTAATGGGCTCAGGGCCCTGGGCCTAACACCCAGGGTCTTACCAGCGGCTCAGGGCTTATGCCTGCCTACTGCAGGGTACTCAAGGGACTTGGGCCTACTGCCCAGAGTCCTGTCTCTATTTTGCAGCTCCGGCCTAGGGGCCTGCCTAACGGTGGGCTCTGGTAGTGGCCTGGGCCTAATGCCCAGACCACTTTTTATGGGGCTCAGGCCTATTTACCTGCCTATCTGTGGGGCTCATATAGCGGTCTGGGCCTAATGCCCTCCTGTATGGATACAGGCCTACGCCTGATTTCTGGCCACAGGCCTGGTGCCTGCCTACTCGATTATTTAGTGGCCTGGGCCTAGTACCCAGGCCACTCACACCTTATTAAAGGCCAATCCTTTTAACAGGGCCTAATGCCCGCTACTGTGCCCCGGGCCTTGTGCCCGACTAATTACCCACGGGCCTAGTGCCCGACAATGCTCCTCGGGCCTAGCGCCCGACAACCCTGGCGGTCTAGGGAGGGGGTATATGGTGGGCCTCACGGACGGCCTACCTGCTACGTTGGAAGAGGCTGCGGGGGGAACTTCGTGTAGCTCTTTACTTCCCACCCCCGCAGTCCTCTCCGGTCCTCAGCCGCATTCTTCAGCCTCTGGCCCGTCCTGGCCAGCGGCGCCGCCTCTTCCTCTCTTCTTCCAGCCAGCGCCACCTGTCTTCTATCTTGACAGCGGCGTCTTCTGGCCTCTTCCGCGGCCGCCGCCCCTGTTGACGCGCCGATCTTCTGCTCTTCGGGAGGTCTTCTCTCCTCCCTCTCCACCGCCGAACTAACTTTTCCTGCTCGGCGCCGTCTAATACAAGACGGCGCAAGTGGGCGGGGCTATGACGCGGTGAGCCGTGATTGGCTCGTCGCGTCCGCCTCTGATTGGCTGCTGGCCCGCGAGCCAGGTTTGGCTCGCGGCCAGAGCCAAACACCCGCCGCACAGAACACCGCACCCAACGCCTGACCGGCGCTGGGAGCAGGTACTCTGTCCCAGCGCTGGCTACCCGCCGCTTCTTGGCTGCCGGGCGCCAAGCTCCACTGAGCTTGCGCCCGGAGCCAAGCTTCTCCCGGCGCCACAGTACCGCCGGCACTGATGAAAGGGACCAGGCGGTCCCTTCTCCAAGTGCCCGCGGTGTCTGCACCGACGCTAGGGACATTACTGTCCAAGCGCCGGCAACGGATGTGTCCCGCAGAGGACACATCCTCTCTGCCTGCCCCTGCACCTCTGCTGATGCTGGGATCAAACACGTGATCCCAGCACAGCCTTCCACATTGGAGCTCACTACAAAAGGGGCGGCTGTCGATGTTGATCGACAGCTCACCCCGTTTTGTAGGTGGGGCGGGGTGGGGGGGTGGCTACACAAACGGAGGCATTCCTGATGGAACGCCTGCCGTTTTGTGGGCGACTGCACTGACATCACAGTGATCGAGCAGGAAGCTTCCTGGGGCTTGCGGTTGCCGAGACCCAACCTTAGGGTCTTGTCACAAGCCCCGATGGTCGCGATGGTCTTGACCATCGCTACCATCAACCTGGTTGGTTGCTAAAGCTGTGGGTGGTAACCCACAGCTTAGCTAGCGACCACGAGGCCGCACTTAAAAAAATCAAGAGGCCGCCCTCATTCAGAATGAGCGCTTGCTTCTTGCGAGCGCCTCTGAATGAGGGCCTTAGTCCTTAACAGCAGAGAAGAGAAGAAAAATGGCATCCTGGTTTGTATCTTTAAGCAATCTTAGTCCTCCCCAGAACCAAGGCTCAAACGTGATAATATCTTTACCAAATGTCTGGGTTATTAAATATTGGAATCTGAAGGCCAGGAATCAGGTCCAGGTAAAAACTGTCAGCACCATCCCGCAAAGCTCTGGATGAGCCGATGCCTGGTTTTTTTTTATATCTCTTTATTTATAATAGTTGATATAGGATACAACACAAAAATTATCCCACACAGTTTGTGTATAAATAAGAACAAACCAAATATTATATCCAAAATATGACATATACATCACTGTGAGTACACCACTATTAATTTGTAACAAGAACAAGAGTATAGAAAGGAAAGAAAGAAAAAAAAGAGGAAAGAAAGTAAACGTTTCATTCCATTCCTGGTAATTGTCTATGGAATGCAGAATACCAAGGGTCCCATAAAGCATGGAACTTTATCACAGTATCATGGAGAAGCACAGTGTTATATTCCCTGGAGGCTAAATACCATATTTTGTTCAATAGCACTGTCATTGCCGAAGCCTCAATTTGTTTCCAGTTTATAGTGATCAGCAGTTTGGCCGCATTATAAATATGGCCACAGAGTTTGTTTTGAGGTTTAGTAAGGGTGCTATTGGGTTTACATAAAAGCATATTTAAATGGTCTTTAGGGAGGGAAACACCGAGAACCCTGGACACTAAAGATGTAATTTCATCCCAATATTTTGATATCAGGGGGCAGTCCCACCACACATGCAAGTAGGAACCAACTTGGCCACACTGCCTCCAGCACAGATCCGAAGACCCTGGGAAAATCTGATGCAGTTTTGCAGGAACCATGTACCAGAGAGAATAAACTTTGAAGGAATTTTCTTTAATATTGGTATTAATGGAGGACTTAGCCACCCATTGCCTGATGTCTGCCCAATCCTCATCCTCCAAGCTAATCCTCAAGTCTTGTCCCCAGGTCAAAGGGTTCCCTAACTTCAGGTGGTGAGGGGGTTAACAACGAGTACAAGATTGATGGATCCCTTGCAACCAGGGTTGTATATACATCTACACTCAAATGCAGTAGGTTGTCAAATTTTTTGGGGTCTACTGAGTGAGCGAATAAAACTACAAATCTGCAGATATGCAAATTGAAAGTTAGAAGACAGACCATGTTTTTTGCACAAATCTGCAAAATTTTGGTGGGCAAAATCGCCCTGACTATGCAGGAATCTAGTTATCCCAGCTGATATCAAAGGATGCATATAAGAGTACATGCCCCCAAGTGGGAAATGAGGATGGCACCATAAAGGGGTCAGTGGGGACAGATATGGTGCCATTTTTAAATGTTTATTTAGTTTGTCCCATACTTGCAGGACAGCTCTTATGCAGGGAACTTCCCAAACCGAGGCTGGTCTCATATTAAGGGGAAGCCATGGAAGGAAACTAACCAAGTGGGTGCCCACCAAATTATTTTTGAGTAATACCCATTTCCTACTTCCCTCCTCTGAATGCCATGAGGTAGTGTGACTCAATTGTGTTGAAGAAAAATATTTATCAAAAATGGGAAGCCCCAGACCACCATTAATCACTGATTTGGCCAAACAGGCTCTACAATGTCTCGGTTTTTTACCAGACCACACATAGGAGCCACACAATGATTGAACCTCGCGGAGATAAGAGGCCAGGACCACTACTGGGGCTGTTTGGAATAGGTATAATAACCTTGGAAGAATATTCATCTTAACTGTGTTAACATGACCTGTCCACGAAATGCATAGGGAATCTGGATATATCTTTTTTAATCGACTGAAGTAGAGGGGTATAATTAGCCTGAAATAGGTGCTTGTACATCTTAGTAATAGTAATCCATAAATATTTAAAGGATTTAGGTCACCAGGTGTATTCAAAATTGATCTCTAGCAGCATCTGTATTTGGGGAGGGAGGTTGAACGCCAAAGATTCCGATTTAGTGCTATTTACTTTATGCCCTGAGCAAACACTGTAAGCACTTAATTCAGCCTGTAAATTAGGAAGCAAAGTCATGGGTGATGTCATAGTTAACAGTAGATCATCTGCGAACAGAGATATTTTGTATTGCGATCCTTGTACTGAAACACCGTTGATATCAGGATTGTCCCAAATTTTGGCCCCAAGAGGTTCTATGCTAAAGGCATAAAGCGAAGGCGAAAGAGGGCATCCTTGTCTCGTACCATTACCCAGAGTAAAAAACAGCGAGGAAAGGTCATTAGTCGAAACTATGGCCGATGGATTATGATATAGAGCCTTAATAGCCGACAAAAAGCTGCAACAAAAGCCATAAGTCTGTAAGGCCTGAAACATGAAAGGCCAAGATAGCCTATCAAAGGCCTTTTCTGCATCGAGTGATAACAACACGGCTGGTATCTGACATTTATTAATATAGGAGAGTAGGTTAATCGTCCGCCTGGTATTGTCCAAGGCCTGTCTCTTAGGGACTAAACCAACTTGGTCGGCATCGATCAACTGCAATAAATATGAGTTTAGCCTATTAGCCAGAACCTTTGCAAACAGCTCACTGTCGGCGTTTAACAAGGAGATCGGCCTATAGTTAGTCTGACAAGTGGGGTCTTTTTGTGGTTTGGGGAGTACTATAATAACAGATTTAAGAGAGTCAGGGTGAAATTGTTCCCCCTCCAAAATCCTATTATATACAGAAACCAGGTGAGGGGACAACAATTCAGAGAACGTTTTGTAGTAACCTGAAGGCAAGCTATCTGGGCCAGGAGCCTTAGTTGGTTTCTGTGATTTCAGGGCTAATTCCAACTCCTCCCCGGTGACAGGCAAATTCAATCCTGCTATGGCAGAGGCAGAAAGTTTGGGAAGGCTGCATAACTCAAGGTACTCTAGCGCGACCGAAGAGTGAGGAAGCGATGTTCGGTGCGGACAATCAAGATTATAAAGTGCTCTATAATAATCACAGAAAAGCTGTTAATAGCTACAGGATCATAGGTACTAGCACCTTGATGGCCTCAAAGGGCTGCTATAGTTTGAGAAGCCTTTTTAGCCCTCAACTGCGATGCTAGCAGAGTATCAGATTTGTTGCTTTTTTCATAAAATTTTTGATTTGCCCTCCTTAGTGACTTCTCTGTCTGTTCAGCCAATACAGACTGAAGTTCACCTCTGACATTCTGCAGTTGCCTGAGCACCGATGGGGAGTGGGATTGTTTATGGAAGCATTCCAGCTGTTCTAGTTGTGAAGTTAAGTCAACAATTCTTTTAGATTGTTGCCTTTTTCTGTATGTAGCATATTTAATTACCACTCCCCTAATAACAGCCTTGTGTGCCTCCCATATTGTGGGGTAAGGGACTTCTTGGTTGACATTAAGGTCAAAATATTCCTTGATGTGGGTGCAAAGGTAGATTTTAAATTGAGGAATATGAAGGAGAGTCTCATTTATTCTCCACGAGGGGTGACCCCGACTAGATTGCAATGGGTCTATGGTAACTACAACCATGGAGTGGTCTGACCACACAATGGGGACGATATCTACTTTGACTAGCGTTTTTAATATCCCACTGCAACCCAATACCATGTCTATCCCAGAGTAGGAGTCGCGTGGGGTCGTATAGAATGTGTAATCTCTTGAGGACAGGTAATGGGCTCTCCAAGTGTCAAAAAGACCAGCCCCGGTTATTGTCCTGCGAAGAGTGCCGTAATGTTTTGAGGTGCCTCTATCCAACTCACGAGACAAAATTGCATTAAAATCCCCTCCCACTAGTAAAAGACCTCAGCGTACTTTGTGAATTTCTACAAATAATGTGTGAAAAAACCTGGCTTGACCTACGTTGGGCGTGTACAGATTCACAATGGTTGCAATTTGATGGCCTATTTGTGCAACCAAAATAAGATACCTCCCTTCTAAATCACTCTTGGAAGAGAGAAGCTGGAAAGGGACTGATGAGTGGGCCATAATAGCCACCCCCTGTTTTTTAGAGCTATGTGTAGAATGAAAGACATTGGGGTAGCATTTTGATATTAAGGAGGGGTGGGAAGTCTTTTTGAAATGGGTCTCCTCCAAAAATATTATATATCCCCGTTGGGAATGGATTGCGTTAAATAAAAGTGACCTTTTGTGTGGAGTATTACGACCCTTTACATTAAGTGATACCACAGTTAGCGGCATAATTCAAAACGGTTAACTCGGTTCTGATAGAAACCAATAATATTGCCTAATACCAGGATAAAAAGGAAATAAGAAAAGAGAAGAAAGGAGAAAAGGGAAAAAAAAAAAAAATAGGAAAAATAGAAAATACAAAAAAGATAGAAACAGAAGAGTGAACAATTCTACACCCAAAAAAGGGGGATGAAGTTCACAATAAGTGTGCCCTTTTAGAGAGTAAAGATAGGAAATACTCCAAGGTAGGAATACTTCCAATGGGCGCCTTGTTTGGGAGTGCAAAACTACTAAGAAATGAACTATTGAATGGCGAAAGGTACCTCTCATTAGTCCCACGTTTTGGGGAGGATTACAAGATATTGAGTGGACTGAACTCTGTCCACCTGCTACTATCAAACAATTCAGGTAACTCTTATGCAATACCAGTAAGAAGAAACATATGCAATAGAATTATATCACACAACACAACAATCAGAATATCCTAAGGAGAAAAACAAATAGGATGTTAATATATAAGCTTAGAGATAAAGCAGTGATGAAACTCCTCCATCGCAACCTCTAATTCAAGGAGGGGCATCTTCTCGGTCCGTAGAGAAAGTGTTAGCATCGGTAACAGATAGTTGGAGTTTATGCAAAAGTTCTTTGCCCTCTTTGGCATTGTGCACCGATAATTGTCTTCCATTTGCCTCGAATCCCGTTTTTGACGTTTAGTCCTTGGAAGCCAGAGTAGAGAGGAGACAGACACCACATGAACCTGGATGAGCAATGATATAAGAATTTGAAAACATAAGGTGGGGGACAGGGCTGGGGAGGGTCTGGAATAGATACAATAAATGCAACAGTATGTTCATCTTGATCGCCATGGTCCAGACCAGCCATAATATGAATTGGTGATTCTACTTGTCAAGATTTGATTTAATAGTGGAAAGAAGTTAGAAAAAAATTGGCCTCAATTAACTGATGGTTTTGGCGAGTGATATATATTCCCAAGTATTTTATTTACTTTAAGTGCCAATGAAAAGGGAAGTGTTGGGTTAACGCTTTCAGTTTCACATACTATTGATACCCCTTAATCGCTATACCTTAATGTCGCTATTTAGCGCTTCAAGTCGCTAAATTGAAATAATTGCTTTCCAATTAAAATGTGGTTCCAAAGCACAAAAAGTTATACTATTCAAGGAAAAGTATAACGCGCTGTGATCTAAACAATCAGCGCAAAAAGCAAGTACATACAAGGTACAGCCAATACATACGCTAGCGCTCTGGATTCCAGTTCTCAGTCATCAATCCTGAAGCCTGTGGTCATCTAAGAAGGGAAATGACTCCCTTATGGTTTCTAGACCACTAGCCTATATCCCTTACAGGTCACAGTTCTGACAAAAGAAACTAGTTGACAGATTTCCATTGGTTCTTGTTCCTGGACATTCTGGTACGATGCAGGTCATAGGTCAGTTCATACAGTGTCACTAGGGGTTTGTCCCAGTTCCTCAGAAGTTGCTTTGTGTGGTTTTCCCGCCAAAGAACTGGTTTAAACTAGCTAGAGACACTACATACAGAGGTATACACTCTAATCACTAATTCCCTATATTTCATAACTTGCGGACGCTTGATGTGATCTCCTTGCCGACAGAACCGGAGATCTGCGCATAAACAGGGATTTAGAATGGTACCAAACATGACATGTCTACTATGTTTTTGTACCTTAAATATCTTATACATTACATTTTACAACATAAGCATTTGCTAATAAAACCTCTTATATTAAGCTTAATGTGAGGGAACCTTTTTATAAGTGCGTGCATGTGTGAGTGTGAGAATATTGTGTACTTTCGCTAGTATGCATTGTGCGTATGTGTTTTGTGCTTATCTGTAGGTTTTGATGTACAGCACAAATGTGCGTCTTGTATATTTTATATGTAGTATCTAATGTGTGTATATGTTTTGATTGGACTTTCAACAATATGCAGTAGCAAAACAGACTCATGATGCTAATAACCAAGTATAGCGTCATACACAATGGTATCGTGCTGACGATGCAAAATGGCGTCGCCAGATATTAATTTAAAAGATTTGGTCTCAGCCAATCATCCGGCTTCGACAATACAAACATAGAATTTGATGGCAGATAAGAACCCCTTGGCCCATCTAGGCTGCTCTGTTTTTAATCTTTTGGTAACCTCAACACTATGTGATCCTTAGTTGCTGTAATGATTTTCTTATGCATGTCCCAAGCATGTTTAAATTGCTCTTCTGTCTTAGCCTCTGCCACTTCTGATGGGAGTCTATTCCACTTATCCACTACCCTTTCTGTGAAGTAGTTTTTCCTCAGATTTGCTTTGAACCTACCTCTCAGTCAGGGGCATATCTATAATGGGTGCAGGGTATGCGGTGCACATCTGCCCCCGGGCCCAGGGTGGGCCTGCACCTCACACACTGCACCCATATTATTTAAAACTTACCTCTCCGAGATCCCGCTCCGGGTGTCAGCGATGTACAAAAAGCCAGAAATATAATGGCCGCCGCTGGCACTTCTCCGGCGTTTTGTGCATGTGCAGTAGAGAGTGCCCAGAGTCTTCAAATGCTCCGGTGGCCGGCCAGCCACGTCAGTTGACTGCTGGGAAGAGAGGAGAGGGCCCCGGACGGGGAATGCATGTCCACTTGTTCTACTATTTCTCTTCCTTTGAAGAATGTTTCCCTCCTGTACCTTGTTAAAACCCTTGATATATTTAAAAGTTTCTATCATGTCCCCCCTTTCCCTTCTCTGTTCCAAACTATGCATACTAAGATATTTTAGTCTTACGGGTACATTTTGTGATGCAGGCCATGCACCATTTTAGTTGCCTTTCTTTGTACAGTCTCTAATGTATTTAAATCCTTCTGGAGATATGGCCTCCAGAACTGAACACAGTATTCTAGATGAGGCTGTACCAATGACCTACTGTATATAATGGTATTATCACTTCTTTCTTCCTACTACTGATTCCTCTCCCTATGCAACCAATAATCTGACTTGCCTTTCTTATTGCTTTGTTACATTGCTTACCTGCCTTTAAGTCATCTGAAATAGTGACTCCTAGATCCATTTCTTCCTCTACATTTTCCATTAGAGTACCCTTGATACTATATTTAGTCTTTGGGGTTTTGGGACCCAAGTGCATGATTTTGCATTTTTTCAACAAACTGTAGTTACCACATTTTTTGCACATTAATTTATTCTTCCCAGATCCTCATCCTACCCTGTTACATATCTTTGTGTCATCTGCAAAAAGGGCTTATTTTCCCTACAATACCATTTGCAATGTCACCAACAAAGATATTAAAAATCACTGGCTTTCAAGTTTATCAAGCAGTCTTTGATGTGGGACAATTTTAAAAGACTAACTAAAGTCTAGATAAGCTACATCTACAGCCCCCCTTGATCTATTACTTTAGTCAACCAGTCAAAAAAGTCAATGAGATTTGTTTGGCATGATCACACCCCCATAAAATCCATGCCTTTGGGATCCTGTAAGTTACTGGGTTTGAGATATTCCACAACTATTTCTCTTATTAGTGTTTCCATTATTTCCCCTACTATTGTAAGGCTCACTGGAAAGTAGTTACTTGCTTCTTCCTTGCTTTCACTTTTGTGTAGTGGGACTACATTTGCTCATTTCCAGTCCTCTGGAATTACTCCTGTAATTGGTTGAATAATTCTATTAATGGTGTTACCAAACCCCCTTTAAACTCTTTTAATATCCTTGGATGTATCCCATCTGGCCTCATTGATTTATCCACTTTCAGTTTTGAGAGTTCTGTTAGGGAATTAAGCTTATATCCGGGAAAAATAATCATCAATTTCCTGCAGGAGGTTTGGAATGGATTGAGCTGGATCAGAGACAGTCAAGAGACCATCATCTGTTTACAGAGCAATTTTATGATCTGACTTTACATCCTTAAATCCAGAAAAATTGGGGTTCTAACGGATTTTAGCTGCCAGCAGCTTAATTAGGAGAGTGAATATCAAAGGAGAAAGTGGTCAACCCTTGCAAGTACCATTTGCAATTTGGAAAGGAGAAGATATGATGCCATTAGCTGAAATTCTTGCAGTGGAAGAGTGGTATAGTGCTTGTATTCCAGTGAGTAATTTTGGAGGGAAGCCCATTGATCCAAGCAGCCTAGTCATGAATGACCACGAAATGCGGTTTAATGCTTTTTCTGCATCTAGTGCCATAACCAAAGAAGGGCAGTGTTGCTAATGAATAGAGTGGTTCAGATCAATGACTCTCCTAGTGTTATCTATTGATTGTTGACACAGGATAAAACCAAGCTGATCCAGGTGGATCAGGTGTGGGAGTAAAGTGGATCTTCACTTACATTTTGAGATCAACATTCAGAAGTGATATAGGGCGATAATTTGAGCATATGGTGATGTCTTTGCCAAGTTTGGGAATGACAATGGTACCCATCAAAGTTATCACACTATCAAAGTGTGCATCCCCTATGATTTTATTGAACAAATCCATCAGAAATTGGGTCAGATGAGCATATTTGTGCAGCTAATATTTAGGGAGTAATTGAGGTTAAGGCAAGGGTCGATGCCATCCAGCAGTAGAGTGGATTGTGATGGTGCAGGAATTTTACAGGGTGATTCTAGGACTTGGTCAGAAGATGGTTTAGCCCTGAGTGCTCTGTGAGCCCTGTCCAGGGAGGATGGGGAGCAAATGGAGAAACATGTTGTTAAGGAACTCACATAGACAAACAGGGGAAACAGATTCAGGAACATTGCAAGTTCATAAGTTTTTCATACAAGAAGTGTTTTCAGCATCCTCCTTCATAGATTTCAGTTCAGAGTGGAGCACTGGGAGTTCTCGATCAAAGATTACTTGAGAGCAACTGAGGGCAACTACCTCAGTTTTAAACTCTGTGATAGTCTTTTTAAGATCTTGATGGATGGAAGCTCTAATGTTGTTGTTACGATTCTCTCACACAGGAGAGATCACAGGACTGCTGACCAGAGCATGGTATGATGGAGCAATGGCAGTCCTTACACTACTAGGGCTAGCTGGAGCGTGGTTGCAGTAAATGACACTAGCAGCAACAAATAATGGTCTGGGTATGTCTTGGGACTAGGGCAGGAATGACCAGGACTGTAGTGTGAATAGCAAGATAACAAGACAAAACAAGACTAGACTAGACAAGACTGACAGAAAAATAGACAAGGACTGGACATGACAAAATAAACACAGGATACTAGATATGGCCAAGAGGCCGTGGTGCGGCTTAGACAGCTGGGACGTGGCTTGGAGAGCCATGTGAAACTGGGTTGAGTAAGCAGCCTGCGGACTGAGGTGTGGCTGGGACAGCTGAGGTGCAGCCTTGAGAACTGGGTAGTTCTTGACAAGAGGCAGCCTGCAGGCTGAAGTGCGGCTGGGACAGCCGAGGTGCGGCTTTGAGAGTAGGGTAGTTCTTGGCAAGAAGCAGCCTGTGGACTGGTGCTGATGGTGCGGCAATAGCCATATGGAGAATGGTGGTAGCACGGGAGCTACTTGGTGCACCTGGGAAGCCATATGGAGAATGGTGGTAGCATGGGAGCTACTTGGTGTAGCTGGGAAGCCGTATGGAGACTGGTGGTAGCACGGGAGCTACTTGGTGCAGCTGGGAAGCCATATGGAGACTGGTGGTAGCACGGGAGCTACTTGGTGTGGCTGAGAAGCCATATGGAGATTGGTGGTAGCACGGGGTCTACCTGGTGCAGCTGGGAAGCCGTACAGAGACTGGTGGTAGCACAGAAGCTACTTGGTGTGGCTAGGAAGCCAAATGGTGAATGATGGCAGCCTGGGAGCTGCTTGGTGTTGGCAAGGAAGCTGAATGGAAGCAATCTCATGGAGAGAACAAAAAAGCAGCCCATGTAGCTAAGCTGATGAAATCCACAGACACGCTGTAATGCAGCCTGTGTTGCCCGGTTGACACACGCAGCTGAGATGGTCTTGGCAGGGTTCTAAACAGCAGACAGGTGGATTCAGATGCTGCAGTAACACATAATGGAGGCAGTGAGGTGGAAACACTGCAGGTAACAAGATGAATGCAGACAGACAGGACTGTGGTATAATACTGCAGGGCTGAATGGAGACAGGATCCAGATTCAATAACCAAAGTACTCAGTAGACCAGCAAGCACTTAGGAACTGAACACAGCAAACATACACTGATAATGACAGTATAACCAGCAGTAAGTTCAGGGTTTGCTGTATACTTATGAGATGCAGGATCCAATCAGAGACAATTCCTGGAGAGTAATTTTCTAATCAAAGGCATGTGTGTACCTGCTCTGCAGAGAGACAGCTAGTTAATTAGTGTACCCATGAAACAACACACACAGATAGACATGAATGACAGGGTATGAATTGACACAGACAAGACAGGATTTCAAGCTTCCTGCAAAAAGCCAGAACAAGGATAGGTCATGATGCAGTATCCCAGTAACAACTATGGCTGGGAACTGCCACCAAGATGATTTGCTAACCGCAAAGAGTTGTCAGCTAAGGTAAGAATAGCTTCTTGACCAACAGGGTTAATTTCCATATCCGTAAGTGAAGGATGACTGGAAGAGGCAAGAATGGTCCAAGGTAGGCACAGATTTTTGTATTTAGAAATTATAGTGTTGGCTACGCTGAGGAGTAGGACAAGATAAAAGCAAGATATATTCCCAGGAGATACTGGGCTGCCCCCGGCTCTCCCCACAAATAAAGAAGAGATGCCTTGTGCATGCGCACCGCATCTATTCACACGATTTCTCCCAACTTCTCCCCACCGTGGGACACTGCAGCACGTGGGTGGGACGACGGGACAGTGCCTGAATAATTCCGCCAGAAGTGAAGTAAGGGAATCTTACTATATTAAAATTAATCTCCTATAGTGTCAGTGCCATATCATGACAGACTTTTTCATTCTAAACAAAATTTCCCCTTCTCTAAATGTAACTCCCAGGAACAGTGGTTGTAACTCACAGGAACAGCGGTAGTGATAATCGCTGTCCCTGCAAGTTACATCCCCTGCACATTGGAGGAGTCTTTCACATTTTTGAAATGCTCCTCCTGAGAATCTGACACTGCACATGAGCCCAGAGTCAGATTCCGGTGCTGGACAAAGACTGCGGGAGAGGGATCAGAAGACTCCTTTCCTGCTAAAATGTTTCCTTAGGCATAAAGTAATTTAAAACATCTGAAGATGGCAGAAACCAACAGGGCCAAACTCCCAAAAGCTCAGCTTTCAAAATTTGGTATATAGGAGTTAGACCATAGTCCCCATTGTTGATAATGCTGAGTGCTGTAAAATCTCCTGCAATAAGCTGTTAGTAAATAGCAGTAGTTCATCAAATTATGCAGAAACTTCTGTTTCTACATAATTTTATGGAAAAAAATGCTTCATAAATAAGCCCCAAAGTCCCTATACAGGAGTTAGTTTTTTATATTCACGTGTAAATAAGAGTACAAAATCCACAAAATAAGTCATCTCCTTCCTGTACAGTCTTAGCAGTTTTTCTCCTAAACACTGTTTTAATAGTGCAGAATACTTGGGATGCCAGAGTTGTGTAGAATGGTACCAAACCAACTTTGTTGGCCTGCTAGCCCAGCAGTAATATCCTTCCTGGCTACAGTAGCAGATTAGCAAGGTTCCTAGTAACCGTTGTGTCAGCAGTTGCAGTCATGATTGACAAAGTTTGCGGGGGAGAGGTCAAGATGGCATAAGCAGGTGGTCTTGTTGAAGCTCTGAACAGGAAGGGGGCAGATGGATTTTTAGAGTCTGGTACTATACAACTCTTATCACTGTGCTTAAGGCTGGGAGGGGAGGAGAGATAACATCTCCAGATACCATCACAAACTAGCCTCTCCATTTGGTGTTTGAGTTGCATCTGACCAAACATGGCTGTTACGATCACGGAAAACCAAGCCCACCAGGTTGGTATTCACAAATCAAGGTTCAAAAATGGCATAAAATTATTTTGCAAGTATACCTATTTGTGATTTTAGTTGAACTAAATACAGTATGAAACTATAAAAAAAGTAAGCATCAGAGCAGCGGCACAAAATCACGGCAGTTAAAAAAAATATAGGACATATATTAAACTTTTGCAACATAGCAGTGGGAGACAGGATGGCAGTTTCATAAACAAAGAATTAAAATATCAGACAGCAATACCCCAAACAGCACATAATGCAAAGAAAAGAGGTGCAAGATGTAATTGCCCTTGGGCCCTTCCACCCATCCTTGTGTTGTATATAGGACATACACAGTTTAACAAATCAATCACTTCAGCGACAGGGACTGCCAATTGTGGCTGAAACAATTGGTTTGTTTGGGCCCCTACAAAACAAGCTACCAATGAGCAGCTGACATTGCCGGCAATGATCTCTCCGTGCACAAACTGGCTTTACAGAGGCAAGATGTTGTCGCCATCATCATCTGATTCCTCACCCTCATCAGTGTGTACATCATCTTCACACAATATTAATTCGTCCCTGCTGGAATCCACCATTACAGTCTCAGGTGCCTCTGTAGTTTTTGGACGTAATTGGCGGTAAAGGTCTTTCTCGTGAAATTTGTAGTTCATTTTGATGAACATCATCTTTTCCACATTTTGAGGAAGTATTCTCCTACGCCGATCGCTGACAAGGTTCCCTGAAAACTCTTTCTGAGTACACACTGGAGGGCGGGCAGCTCAAGTAAAGCAAAGCCAGTTTGTGCAAGGGCCTCCAAATTGCCTTTTTTCTCCTGCCAGTAGTGAAACGGACTGTTTGACGTGCCTATTTGGATGCTATCATGAAATTAGTCCTCAACCATTCTTTGAATGGTGACTGTATCAGATGGAGTCACGGTAGAGGTCTCATTAATTGTAGGCAATTCTTTTAGACCCGACTAGATGTCAAAACTTGGTTGTGGTGGCTCATCTGCTTCACCAATGGGTCTTTTTTTGGGGAAAATTTAGTTTTTTCCTGGCAGTCACACTTGCTGGAGAAACTGAAGGAGGAGCCATCGCTGCATCATGTGCTGCTTCAGCTGACAATTTGCTTACCAATAGCTCTTTGCATGTCTTCAGATATGTGTCTGTTGGGAAGAAAGACACAACGTCTGACTTAAACCTGGGATCGAGCACAGTCACCAAAATGTATTGCTCCGATTGGAAGATCCTGACAACCCTTTGATCCTAGTGAAGCAAATAAAGGACTTGATCTACAAGTCCGACATACTTAGTGGAATCGCTTCATTTTAGCTCCTCCTTCAGTTTCTCAAGCTGCTTTTCCAACAGTCTAATAAGGGGAATTACCTGGCTCAAGCTGGCAATGTCTGAACTCACTTCACAGATGACTACTTTGAAGGGTTTCAGCACTCTACACAACATGGAAATTTTTCCACTGAGGATATAGTCCCCCTCCTCTTCCTATGCCATACTTTGTTGTGTAGCTTTGGATGGCTTTTTGCTCTTTCTCCATCTGTTCAAGCATATAAAGGGTGGAGTTCCGGAGCTCTCTACAAAAGGGGCAGCTGTCGATGTTGATTGACAGCTCGCCCCGTTTTGTAGGCGGGCCGGGGGGTTGGTTTAAAAAATGGAGGCGTTCCTTAAGGAACGCCTACCGTTTTGTGGGCGGCCGCAATGACATCATCAGTGATGTCAGTGGAGAGCTTCCTGCTCAATCAGAGCAGGAAGCTCCCTGGGGCTTGCGGTTGCCGAGCCCCAACTTTAGGGTCTCTTTGCAAGCTTCGATGGTCACAATGGTGTTCACCATCGCGGCCATCAACCTGGTCGGTCGCTAAGCTGTGGGTGGTAACCCACAGCTTAGCTAGCAACCAGGAGGCCGCATTAAAAAAAGGAAGCGGCCGCCCTCATTCAGAGAGAGCGATCGCTTCTTGCGACTGCCTCTGAATGAGGGCCTTAGACTCTCCTCAGAGATTTGTGGCATTTCTGAGCACACAGATGGTTCCTGTGCCTTAACGATTTTCATTTTCATGAAACGTCTACAGGGAGAAGGGCTGGGTGGCAGAACCACTAGTCATATATAAAGGCCGAGGCCTTAGCCTTTCCTTGCCACTTTGTGTGGTGAAAGGCATATTGCCACTTTTATGTTTTCTGCAGCTAACTTTCCCTTTGATGGTTTTTTATTTACCACTGTAAAAGATTGGTTCTTTGATTTTAGATGCCCTGACTTAAGCCCTGTATGCCCTTGGGCATCGGCTTTAGTAGATGATGTAGACAAACTAGTATCATCATGACTGGTGGCACTGGCAGCACACACGTCAATTTGTACCAATTTTAAATATTACACTGCGGTATCAATGACCTACAGTGTCACAATATTTGTTATTGAATAAGAAAAGAACACACTGCGCTACCACTTGCAGTGTCACAATATTTTTTATGAATAAGAAAAGAATAACACACTGCGCTACCACGATTAAGAAAAGAATAACACACTTCACTACCACTTACAATGTCACAAGATTTTTTGTGAGTAAAACACTTCGCTACCACTTAGTGTCAAAATGTTTTTTATGAATAAGAATAACACACTGCGTTACGACTTACAGTGTCACAATACCTGGATGATAAACTGCGGTCTGGCCGGCAGTGTCACCGAACAATAAAGGCGTAGCTAGCACACAAAAAAACCCTGAAAAAAATATTTTTTATTTTTATTTTCTGTGGATTGCTAATTTTATTTAACTTTTATTTTTTTTATACTGTGGAAGAGCAACCCTGGACAAGGCAGCAGCCCCTTGATGAACAACACAGCACCCCTTTTTGGACAACAAAGCACCCCTGCGGAGTGCGGATGGACCACCTGCAAAGTCACAAATACGTGGATGATAAACTGCGGTCTTGCCAGCAGTGTCACCGAACAATAATTTTTTTGACACTGGGGAAGAACACCCCTGGACAAGGCAGCAGCCCCTTGATGAACAACACAGCACCCCTTTATGGACAACAAAGCACCCCTGCGGAGTACGGACGACCACCTGCAGAGTCACAAATACGTGGATGATAAACTGTGGTCTGGCCGGCAGTGTCACTGAACAATAATAGCGTTGCTAGCACACACAAAAAAATGAAAAATAAAATCTTTTTATTTTTTAATTTTTTGTGGAATGATAATTATTAATTTAAATTTTTATTTTTTTCTACACTGGGGAAGAGCACCCCTGGGTTGACAGAGCACCCCTGGATGACACAGCACCCCTTTATGAACTGCAGCCCTAGACCCTTGATTGACAGGACAACAGTGAACAACTACAACACTGCACCCTTGAACAACAGAGAAGAACAGAGGGCCTGATTCAGAGCCGAACGCTCTGACCAGAGCGGTCGCTCTGAATCAGGGCCCTCCTCCCTGAAAATGGAGCGACCTTATGGACGCTTGCATAGCTGTGGGTTACCACCCACAGCTTATGCGAGCGTCCATGATGATGGTCGCGATGGTCAAGACCATCGTGACCATCGGGCGTTTTGCGATGGAGACCCTGCGGTAGGGTCTCGCTGCGCAAGCCCTGGAGTGATTTTGGCTCTATCAGAGCCAAAATCACTCCCACTGACATCACTAGTAATGTCAGTGGGGCCGGCTTCAGACGGTAGGCGTTCCCATGGGAACGCCTCCGTCTGGCAGCCACGCCCCCGGCACGCCCACCAAAGAGGGCGTGCTGTCAATCAACATCGACAGCACGCCCCCTTTGGTGCGAGACTTGGAGCGACGGAGAGCCCATCGCTATCCGGGTCTCGGGCATGCGCACGATAGAGCTCCCTCCACCGTGTGCATGCGCAGTGAGGCAACATCGACCTGCTTGCGAGCGTCCTGCGCTCACGAGCGGGTCTGAATGACCCCCAGAGCCCCTTGATTGACAGGACAACAGTGACACAGCAGCACCCCCCACTTGATGTAATGTAGCCCCAGCCCAGCAACACTGCACCCTTGAAACAACTACAACACTGCACCCTTGAACAATAGAGAAGAACAGAGCACGTCTGTACACTCTCCACAGCCAGAATGAAAATGGCGCCGATCACCGGGACCTTTATAGACCTTTATAGAATCCAACAGCGGGAGGATGACGTTTTGCCTCCTTTTGGATTCCGAGTTAGGCGGGAAAACCCTAGGGATCCCCTATGTTCGGGTGGGTACGGTTCTCTGAGAACCGGACCCGCTCATCTCTAATTATTATGTCTGTGTTTCACTGTATTTTTTTTCCATTGGATTCTTTCCTTTGGCTAAAGATTAATAATTTTCTGCCAATCTCTGCATATCCAAAAAGTGGATTGACTCTTATGGGTATTTTTAATAAAGTGCAGATTTTTACAAGTGGAAATATTGCCCATAGCAACCAATCAAATTCTACTTAACATTTATCTAGCACCTTATAGAAAATAATAGCTAGAATTTGGCTGCTATGGGCAATATCTCCACTTCTGAAAACCTGCACCTGAGTAAATCTACCCCTTAATGTGCATCTATTTGGTAACACCTATTATTGAATTAACATATCATACCAGCAAGGTGTTCAATGTCTTACACTGTGGAGAAGAGGTTTCTGCCAAGGCAAAATTTTCTTGATTCTTTTTCCATTCCTTTCCTCTAAGTTTTAATTCTGAACAGCCGGCTCCGTTCAGCCTCACTGGTTCGCCATGGCTCATAATTTGTGTTAGGATTAATTAACTAATTACCGACAAATGTCCGTTGGCGAGAGGCTGCCTCTGCATGTCAACTCCAAGTATTTAATTATTTTAATCATTTTCTTTCATCTTCACAATTTATGCTTTTGCAAGACGGTTTCGAGGCATCTTTTAATTATTATGCTTTTTTTTTCTAAGTTTCCTGGGGTAAGATGCATATATCCTATCTTATTAACCCTCTACTTATAGTAAACTCTTGGTTTATGTCAGAGACATGGTAAAGTTACCCTCTGCATTGCATTTATCTTGTCTCATAGGTGCAAGACTATGTAGGATTGATTAAATGTTTAATATTTGCTTCCTAAAACCAGAATATGATTTTTTGCTGAGGTTTTAAGATAGTCACTGCTATCTAGCTTGATAGTGAGCTTCTATATCCATAGACCAATTATTCATTTAGAATGTATTTAATGTTAATTATTTCTGGCTACAAGTTAAGTTTAATGTTCTGTTAAAAAGTAACTGTTTACAGAATAGGTTGATGTACAAAATATTATTGATATATAATTAATAATTAGTTTGCTTTTTTCCTTAGAGAGGATTATGGGAACTCACCTGTAATGACCCATTTTTTTGTGTCCTAAAGTATTGATGGGTGAAGAAGACATGACATTTGTCCACTTTCTTTGTACATGCTGCATCTACATAGGGTCAACATATTATTATGGAAAGAAAAGAGAGGAAAAAGTTTACTACAAAATGTGCTACAAATTTTTAAGGAAGATACCCTTTGTATAAGCTCAATACAGCATGCCTCCATTGCCCACTGTGGGCAGCCGGATTTGTATGTGCTCTCTGTCTGCTGTGAAGTCAGACCTGTCTTGAAAAAGACAGAGGGTGGGATGTATCAAGCTTCACATGTTGGATGCGATGCATCCCGCCAATGATCGCATGCATACTGACGTTTAGTAATGCTGTATGCATGAAGATATAAGCAAAGGACAGCTCTCCCGATAAGAGCTGTCCTTTGCGGTGTGGGGATTTCCAGGTTTATGACCCAGCAGTCCGTCTGTGCATGCGCAGCCATCAACCAATGCATGCTCTAGCAGCGGCGGACCTTGGAAGGGATTCTATTGGATCCTTCTCACGGAAAACTCAGATAAGATGGCAATGCTTAACGGGAACAAGCTCTGGAAAGCTTCACTATCTGGAGCTTGTTGCTTGCGGTCAGAGCCGTAACTAGACTTTTTGGAGCGCTGTGCCAGAAAGCGCATTGGCGCCCCCCTCATTTTTCAAAGGAACATAATGCACCCAAAAAAGGGGAATGGCCTCATCGGGAAGGGCCAGGGAAGAGATAGGGGAGGCCAAGAGATGCTGGGGACGAAATAAGAGGAAGTTACAAGTGAGAATGATAATATACAGAAATTTTACAGGCCCAAACAGCGCCCCCTGATCTGTGCGATGGCATCGTCCGCACTACCCTAGCTACGGCCCTGCTTGCGGTAATTGCAGTCAAACCTCTGACAACAGCATTTTCATGGGTTTGACCACATTTTTTAGGATAATGCATTCCACCCAAAATGATTGTAGCAGCATGGTACCCAGACGCCCTATGGGTTCCATACAAAAGAAAGGGACATTAGCAATGTACAACACTACCTTTATTTTACACACTACGCAGTGTAAAAATATAAAAACAGTAACTTAACTATATACAATATATGCATACAGGGGCGGATTGGGAATTTAAAACGGCCCTGGAAAAAACTGTGAAAGTGGCCCTATGTGCACGCGCCGAAAGTGGCCAAAAAAGTGAGTGTGGCCTTATGGCAGGGGGTGTGGTCTAATGTCAAATGCCATGCCCACAAGCCACTCCCCCTATTTTTATCATGCTGGGGGCATGCTCACTGCTCCAGGAACTGATAGCCATGCTCACAGTCCCTCTCTCTAGTGAATAAGCACAGCGAGCATGTGAATGAGTATTTTCTTACCTACTGTATATGATTTCTCTGCAACGAGGGAACCTCTGAAGAAATTGATCCTCCCTGGACAAGCAGTGTCCTGAGTCGGTATTTACTATTCATGCAGGAGATCACATGGTCTGGAAGCCGCCTGTTTGTGTTATAATAATGCCAATGTCATCAACATGCAACATAGGTTCAACCAGATAGTAACAGAATTTTTAGGGCAGGACAAATGTGAGTTTCCCATATTAAACAATATATGTTAATAAAATATATTTGCTCATTTAGTTCCATTTGCATCAATAATATGGTTTCATTAGGATTGTTGTCTTATTAAAGATTATTGTCCCCCAGTCTTTTCTTCTAATAGTACCAGTGGTCCTACTATCCTGTATGTGTGCCTCCAGCACCATCGCCTTGGGTGTCCC
The DNA here is from genome assembly GCA_031769625.1 of Taudactylus pleione. NCBI lineage: Eukaryota > Metazoa > Chordata > Amphibia > Anura > Myobatrachidae > Taudactylus > Taudactylus pleione. The sequence continues at coordinate 708,969 of JAUIMM010000007.1, forward strand.
CAATGCCATCATCCTGCATTTTCCCAGTGCCATCATCCTGCGTCTCCCCAGTGCCATCATCCTGCATCTTCCCAGTACCATTATCCTGCGTCTCCCTAGTGCCATTATCCTGCATCTTCCCAGTACCATTATGATGCGTCTCCCTAGTGCCATTATCCTGTGCCTCCCCAGCAGCATCCTCCTGTCTTAGCACATAATAGCACCCCTCCCGAACACACAGATCATATTCCCATTGCACAGAATAGCCCCTATCCCCACAGACAAATCTCCCCCTAGCACAGCAGATCCCCCTCAGACAGATCATCATCTCCCCCTAGCACAGCATAGTCCCCCTCAGAGATCATCCCCCCTTAGCACAATATAACCCACCTCCCCCCCAGGCAGATCATCATCTCCCCTTAGCACATAATTACCCCTCCCCAGAGATAGATCATCATCACCCCTAGTAGTGCAGATCCCCCTCCCCCTCAGACAGATCATCTGTCCTTAGCAAAAAATAGATCCCTCTCCCACAGACAGATCATATTATTATAGAATAACTCCCCCTCCCCTCAGATCATCATTAATTCCCCCCACTCCCTCAGACAGATCTCTATCAGCCACAAAAATAAAAAAAAAGAGAGAGACCTGACTCCTGCATGCAGGGGCCGGTGGAAGTCTCCCAGCCAGCCAACCCACCCCCTTTTGTCTTCACTGCACTGCAGCTACTTAATTAAATCCAGGTCTGCCCAAGTCTCCCAGACAGCCAGCCCCGATTGTCTCCTTTGCACTCTGTCCCCTCCCCAGGCTGTGAAGTTAACACTTCACACTTCACAGCCTGTAGTGCAGCGGAGACAATCTGGCTTCCTGCTTGAGCATCAATTAACTTACCCCACCTGCCGCCGGCTGCAGACCCGCGTGGTGCCTGAGCACTCTTCCTCCAAGGTGCTGGCGAGTGGTGTCTGACGTAGTCAGTCCCTTCTGTAAAGCAGCAAAGCCTCTTCTCGCGATAGAGTCGGGCCGCGGGGAGCTGACAGCCGGGCTGTACAATAAAAAAAAAAAGAGCCGTGTGACGCGATTCTGGGGACGGGGCCACAGTTGAGACGCGGCCCCAAAAACCAATCGGCCCACCAGGATTATCCCAGCTAAAGGTAAGGGCCAATCCACCCCTGTATGCATACAATGTACTGTAATACCATCAAGTATCAGTTCACCTGGAGTATCCTTCACCCATTAATAGTTTGGCTGTCTGCATGTTGTTAAGCATAGCAGTCTCTCACTTACATGCCTTAGCAGGGGAAGTACTTCTGATGGAGAAGATGAGATAGTCGAGGGTTGGGTATGAAATCCCGGCTGTCAGGATGCTGCTTGTCAGAATACCGACAGCAGCATCCTGACTGCCAGAATCAAGACACCCATATGAACGAATGGTAAGTGTTTTCCTTACCCCTACCCTTACCCTTACCCTAACCCTCCCTCCCCGATGCCTAACCCTAACCTCCCCCCCTAGTGCCTAAGCCTCACCTCCCCCTTCCCACACCATAAACCTAACACCCCCTACCTGGTGCCTAAACCTAAACTTCCCCTCCCCGCACCCTAATCCTAATACTCCCTCCCTTGTGCCTAACCCTAACCCTCCCCCTAGTGCCTAACCCTAACCCCACACCCTAACCTCCCCCTAACACCCCTATACCAGTCTGGACACTGGTGCCGGAATCCCGACCTGTCGGGATTTCAATGCCGGTATTTAGACTGTCGGCATCCTGCACTCCAGGATGCCGACTACATCCCGATAGTCGAGAATATGAGAGATACTGCTGAGAGTTCTGGCTTGGTCTTTAGGGCCCAGCTGCTTAGCCTGATTGTTTTATACCAGAGTGGTAGGGACCTACCACTTCCAGGTCCATTTCAATTACTGTAGTGCGAACTGCAGTGAGTGCTGTTTGCACTACACAATAACAAACACACCAGCGCCGGGTAGTACACTCATACTACCCGGCAGCGGTGTGTTTGTTTTAGCAGCCAATGAGAGTCAGACAGACTCTCATTGGTTGCTGTACCCATGGCCGGAGCCGGGCTGGAGCTCACTCATGAGCTCTGCCTTCCGGCTCCCGCAGTGGTTGAAGGGAGAAATGTCATGACGTCTCTCCCATAGTGCCAAGCAGGCCAGGAGGACGGAGGAGTGGGCACAGGAGTGAGGATTCAGGTAAGTATTGTTTATTTTGTTGTATGTGTATATTTAAGGGACACTACTTAATGGGGACCACTACTGGGGCACTACACAATGGGGACCTCTACTGGGGGCACTACATAATGGGGACCACTAGTGGGGGCACTACATAATGGGGACCACTACTGGGGGCACTACATAATGGGGACCACTACTGGGGGCACTACATAATGGGGCCACTACTGGGTGCACTGCATAATGGGGACCACTACTGGGGCCACTGCATAGGGGGGCAGTTATGGGACATAATTGTGTGAGGAGAGGGCAGAGTCTAATACCGCAGCATAGCTTAGTGGCCCTCGGGCTTCATTTAATTTTTTAATGTGGCCCACACTGTCATAAAGATTGAAGACCCCTGGTCTAATGTTTAGCCACCGATCCACTGCTGCACCTGGCCATAATGTCAAGGCCAGTTCCTCCTGGATAATGTATAACAACATGAGTCTCTTTCTGCAACCTCTGTTATCCTTTTCCTCATGTCCAGTCCTGGGTCATTTGCCCTCTACCCTTCAATGGGAATCACTGTCGACTTCCAGTATGGTCATTGATTGTTCAAATATCAGGGCTGTATAGTGACCATAATCAGAGCTAGTGCCCTCTTATCTCCCTCCTGTGGCAAAATTGCCCTCAAGTCATAGCAGCCGCGAGCAGTCTTCCAGTGCAGCCCAGCACACAGCAGCGTGTGCTGGGCTGCTGTGAAGAAAGAGGGGGGGAGCAGTGCCGGACCCGGGCCCCTGCCGGGTCCCTCCAGCAAGCCTAGGCCCAGGTAATTGGTACCCGCTCCCCCCCTCTTCTCGGCACACCTGGACATAGATAGTAATAGGTGCCAGCTCATCCTATGCACTCAGGCATTGAAATAGAGGGGAACTTGCCTAAAATTTCCCCCATAATAGTTTATGTCACTGGCGGGGTGGGGCTTCAAGTAATCATGATGAGACAGTGATGATGTAATTAAGCCATCATCATTTAATCTCTGCATTCTAAAGTTCTATATTGTTGGAGGAGCATAAACCTAGCTTTTTCATTGTGTACCAGTTACATGTTCATCGCCTTACATTAATTATCTCACTTTTAGGAATATTCACAGTGGAGGGTTTGGATGACCCTTCCATCAGAGACCCTGACATACAGAGTATAGGGCAAGGGGGGGGTGATACCTCGGCATATAAGATTGGTTAAATGATTGAAATTGAGGACCTGCCACAGTAGTACTGCTGGAGTCCTGATATAGAAGTGAAGTGACCACTAATGCGATCATTTCACTGCTAATGTATAGCATGGACGTCTCCTTTCTGAGCCCATGTCCTTGAATGTGTATTTTAATACATTAAAGCTAATGTTAATTTCTTATCGCTGCGAATATTAGTGAGAAGAAATTACAATTCTCAAGTCTGACACCCAATTGATTCATAAGCCCCTCTGTCACAAAAAGGCATACTTTTTATGTTGATTCATAATACATGTACACTTATGACTGATGCGTTAGATTGTAATGGGTGTTCTCACTTAGGGTATATTGAAGCAACTGCGTGCTATGCAGACTTGGTTTAAGCATAAATATGTATGTTTTCAGACATATCTTTTGTACCTGATAGTGATGACACATAGCAAACCAAGTGTACACACTAGGGACGTGACATTTGATAGAACAATTATTAGAATAATACAAAGAAGATATTTATAACTCTAAACATCTTCTTTGTTTATTATAATCATTTTTATAGTTAACACTCACCAACTTTGTGGAGCTCCCTGGGACTGCAGGGAGATGAGATATGAGGCAGCAACAGCTCATCCTAGTTTCTGTATAGTCAGACACTGCTTGCAGAGCTGGGGGCGGGGACACACCTCCGGCAGGAGACTGCACAGAAAGAGAGCTAATAGAGGCATGCCTCTGAGTATGGGGGTGTGCCTTGAGCAGTGATGGACACCTTTAATGTGTTATGTGACGAGGAAGTGCACTGCAGTGTTTAGAGATCAGAGCTCAGTCAGCAGCGAAGACACAGTGATGCAGGAAGGAGAAGAGAAGACACAGTGATGCAGGTAGGAGAATCAATGGATTCTGAAGCTTAGTGTAGTGAGGGGAAAGTTATAGTGAGACAGACTCCCAGCACTCAGACCCATCTCCATGTGTGCCTCCCCAGCCATTGACCTCACCGCACGTCACTGGTACACACAGTGGACGGGCACACCACAAAATGTGTAAAAATCATGCATAACAGAGTGCCCATCTCTGCAAGGACAGCATATGCACCAGATTAATGTTAGGAGGAAACTGCACTGGTCCAATCTGACTCTCAGATAAAATAGTAGCATATGTTCATGGTTTATGCCAGAACATGTAGCTTGACAGTGTTCATATAAAATGCTAAAGTTATAGTATCCAATACATACAAAATATATTACTTTAATGAAGTGTCATATACATAAGACAGTCTGTGTCAGTGTTACTAATAAATATGAAAGTCGCTTTTACCATGTAATTACAATTAAATACAGACGCAAATACAACATTAAAGTTCAAAATAAGTGCAATTAAATACAAACATCCATTATATTCACCTTGAAATAATAAAATGGGATATGGCTTTTGTGCTGCAGACAGATTTCAAATATCAAATAAATAATGAGTATATATTGCAGCAGCCACAAAATAATAGTATCAGTGAGAGGGATCAATACACATTGATCATAGCAGAAATGGCTGCCAATCATCATCAGTGCTTATTTTGCACCAGGTTTTGGGCTGAAACAAGTTATGTGCCTGTAACAAGGTATATATGTATCATTATTGTGCTGTGCTTGAGTTGCGTTTTTGTAAACACGTCTTTACTGTACATGGTCAACATTTGTACGCTATCCCTCTGTTGTAAGTGCAAAATGTGACTGAAATACATAGCCGGTAGCCAACTGATGTACATTAGCTACAGTATGTGCTATACGGCCAGAGCTAGTTCTATATATACACATGTAACGTGGCCAAGTAGAGTGCCACACAGAGGAAGGATTTCAATACACACAGCTGTAGGAGCACCTGAGCTCAGGCAGACTGTGACATAGCTACCTCTGCAACACCGCTCCATTCCCTTGCTTGCAAGGGGGAGCCTCTTTGGTTGGAAGGAGCGATGTGACATCATGATATCACGTCTCAGTGCAGGTAGGGTCTGGCTGGACACCATGGTGGGGGAGACTGGGAGCCGCGGCTGCCATATTCCTGCCCAGTGTTTTCGGCTTGTCAGGGGGGGAGCTGAGGTGGGATGGTAGCAGCATGAGAAGCGCAGATGGGTGAGATATGAATGATGGCCGGGACTCCCTTGGAGGTGAAAATTGTACCCCTGTGCCTGCCTCAGCACTGCACAGGTAGCCCAGGTACAATACACTGCTGTCACTTTTATCATCACTGCTAAGTCTGTCACTAACAATTGGGACTTGTGTGTGTTTTTATCTGAATCCATACACAGTCTATCCAGCTTTAAACATCTAACTATTGATCATATTCCAGATCGCCACAAGAGGCTCTCCCATTTAGAAACAAAATGGATATATACTTTGGATACTGTGAAACCATGAGGTTTAAATGAGCATTTTACTTTTTAATGCCTTTCTATGAACACTTAAGAACATAAGCTCTTTGAATAATGCTTTGAGATTATTGGTAATTCACCTGTTCTGGTATTTTTGATACATAGACCCTATACATACACTTTGCAACATGTATTGATCAAACCCTATTGATTTAGTCTATCATTCCATTTTTAGAATATTTATATTCATTACTATCAGTTTTCATTTAGATGTTGCTAACATAACTATTCTGCTTTATATATTTACAGTACTTTAGTACTTTGTGACTCCAGTGAGCACTATTTAATAAGCCGATGTTTCAAGATCTTGCATCAGGGTCACACCCTGATGAAAAGACCAACAAGGTCTTGAAACGTCGTTTTTTTAAATAAAGCACCATCTTTACTTTTTGAAAGTCTGTTGGAGTGCAGCCTGATCCTTTCCCCAGATTGCCGCTATGTGTTATATTTATATAACGTTTTTATTAATCAAGAGGCCTGAGGGATTTGGAGTATGTATGTAGTTGAAGGCAGGAACAGGAAGGGTTGATTGGTAGTAAATTTAATTTAATTTAGTTGATTCCAAAGCAAATTTATGAGGGAGGGGGGGAGAGTGTGGGTGAACAATATGTCCAATGTTTGCCCACAAAATCAACTTGGTGGTTGAGAAAAATTTTTAAAATTAAAGGGGCATGCAGTAGATGCTGTCTGTGGCCATAAACATTTCTGGACAATTTTGGCATTCAGCAACCGCATGTCAAAGATTGCAGCAGCAGTGGTAGCTCAACTACCAACATGGCACATCAGGAAACAAATGCCCTGAAGGCAGGGAAAGGAATATTTGATTAGTTGTAAATTTAATAGAATTTTTTGATTCCGAAGCAAATCTATGAGGGTGGATGGGAGGCATTTACAAAAAATATTTTACTCATTCACATCAGTCCTTGCCCCAGAAGAATCCTTGAGTGCTATGCCTGCTGCTGTGAGTGGATTTTCATCCGAGAAGGGGAACAGGAAGACTACTAGTAGTACTTTAAAAAACTGCAAAGGACTGTTAAACAATCCTTTGCAAGGGGGAGCAAGTATGATAGCAGTCACCCAGTTGCATAGCAGATCACTGACATCATAACATCTATGCTGGTATTGGATGTGCGTCCAATATCCGCCAATAATTCAGTGTGTTTTAGACAGTTAATTGAGGTCCTGTGTGTGCTCTACCAAATCCCATCAAGATTCCACTTCACTAGAAAAGCAATTCCCAACCTGTATAGGGACATTAAAAAAAACTTAATTAGTGGCCTCCAAAATGCCATTGTACCCAATGTCCACTTAACCACAGATATGTGGACAAGCTGAACAGAGCAATCGCAAGATTTAAGATATAAGGTTTAAGTCATATGTTGTGTTCTTCTTCCCAATGGACACAGAGCTGAAGAGCTGCAAAGAGCTGTTGGTAAGCAAATTATCAGCTGAAATGGCAGCGATGGCTACTCCTTCAGTTTCTCCAGCAAGTACATGTTAGGATCTATGGTTAGCAGATCATCTTGGTTGCAGTTCCCAGTCTTAGTTGCTACCAGGACATTGCATTTAATCCAGTCTTATCTGAGTTAGCTCATAGCCTGTCATTCCTGTCTGTCTGTGTGCTGATCTCATGTGTTCATTAATTACTGTCTGTCTGTGTGCAGTATCAGCTGCACACTAGTTAATTGTCTTGTTTGTGTGCACAGGCCTACTGCACACTGGTCTGTCATTAGGGAGGCTGCAGGGCTTGCTCTGATTGGACCCTGTATCTGTTAAATAACAGCCAGCCCTTCACTCCATGCCGGTGATAGAGTTTCACGTGTTTCCAGTTCTGGCATTGTCTCTTGTATCCAGTCGAGTATCCAGCACTCCTGTTATCTTGTATACCTGCCATTTGTGTCATCTAGGCAGCACGGTTCACTTACCATCTATCTGCCATTTGTGTCATCCAGGCGGCACAGGTCACACTCCTGCGTCCCTTGAGAGTCAGGTAAGTGTATCCGAGTCATGCAAACAACATTTTTTTTTTTAATATTTGTAAAGTTTTTTTTTTATTGGCAAATTTTAATTTTATTTTTTAAAGGAATATTCCTGCCCACTTTATTGTGGTCCAAGGTAAGTGTTTTAGAGTCCTGCTGTCATCAGTCCATTGTGGGTTTTTTTTGTGTTTGATTAATTTTGTAAACTTTTTTTCCCTAATGTAGTGTTGGATTTTGGTGTTTGGAGTTTGTTGATTGTTCCAGCCTACTTTATTGTGGTCCGAGGTCAGTCTTGTAATTTTTTATTTGTTTTTTGTTAATATTTTTTATCTTTTTCTTTTAAAACCCCCCTAAAAGAATGTAATCATGTTTTTTTTTTTTTTTTTATTATTTTACCATTGTTTTTTGCACCTACATAATTTAATGCATTTCAAGAAAATAATGAAGGTTTTTATTTATTTGTTGTCTTACATAAAACACATGTAGGTTTGTGGAAAGATGGCCCTATCCAACCCTGTAAGAATCAGCAAGATTCTGACTAAGTTAAGTTATTTTTGTGTTTGTTTTTTTGTCTCATCATTCCTACTAATTTCTATGAACACTCATTTCAGAGAGACGTTGGGGAGCTTATCCTCACCATGCTTCCACACCCTACCTTACCTGGTCCTCCTCCTCATCATAGGCATAGGAGGCGTGCATGGCCCCAGATATTTCGAACATGGGTCACCCTTTTTGGAATACCTGATGATGAGGTGTTAACGACTTACTGCCTACCACCCACCATTATCCTAGACACTCTTTCAATAATAAAGAGTGATCTAGAAAGTCAAATTCACATTCCTACATCAAGATCACCACTCACACAGTTGCTGGCGGTGTTACATTTCTGCGCCTCAGGGTCCTTCCAGACCACTGTGTGCCTAGTGGCTGGCATCTCCCAGCCATCATTCTCCAGGATCCTGAGGCATGTGATTAATTCTTTTTTTAAGCATATTACTCATCTTGTTTGGCGGCCGTATGATCACACATGCTGCACGTTTTGACATTCAAGTTGATAAAGACGCCGCAGAGCGTCGAAACGCATACTAGTGTCTGTATTTTCCTACCCTGTGCGATCTACCCACCTACCTTAGCGTTATTCCCGGGATCCATCTTTACGCTGTAGGATTGTTTGATGCACATAGGGTATGTTTATTATGTTTTTATGTTTTTGGAATAAACTTTGGATTGTTAGTCATCTGTGGTGAATGTTTGGTCCCTTCATTTTTGGGGTGTCGTGGATCCTATTCATATGAGGAATCTGCGGATTTGTGATTAATAAAGGGGACCCCTAAAGAAACTGCTACGTGGGTGCACCATACTTGACTTATGTAAGCTTACATGTAAGCACCATTTATTGTGATCACAGTGTGGATACATTCTTTATGGACGTTTTGACTACTATCCTACAATCTACCTCTACTGTGGACCGGGACTGTTTTCACCTCTCCATCCATTTTTCAACACTGAAGGTGTACTGTATTTACAGCAAGAACTTTATTACAATAAGAGTTCTTTTTTCTTTTTCATGTTCTTTGCATATGGACTGATTTAAAATACGTTTGGAGTCTGTGAAAAAGATTCGTTATCTGGAAACATCTCATTAGCGCGGATTTGTAAGATCATTTTCTATGTGTTTATGCATTTATCTGTAAGTTGGTGACTTATATTGTGAACTTTTCTGCTGCTATATGAGGCAGCGCCAATTTTTGTGAATATTTCTCTTGTGACCACATGATTTTGTTTGGCAAAAACTTTGACATTGTGTACACCAAGTGTTTTTGTTTTAATGTAACTTCATAATGATGTATCTTGCTGTTTTGAGAAACAATAAAGAAAATTTTTATTTTCCCCAAAAAAATTATTCTTATTTTAAAAAGGCAATATTAGGCTCTACACATTCACTATGTTAGTGAAACATTTGTGTGGCATATAAAATGTTTGTTTATTATGACCCTAATGTCTTTTCTACTACAGTTTAGTTGACACAAATGATTTTTAAAATTTTCAAAAACACAAAAAAAACATGAAACTACCTTTATACAAATGTGTAACTGAATGTCCACATATTTTGAAGATGTATTTTTTATGCAAAATGGTTTCAAATTTACTTAGCACTATTATTGTGGATGGCTTACAATGTTGGCTAAAGTATGTGTTAAAATAATTTGCTCAATCACTATTTTAGTTGCCAACATACATACCAAACCAATGTCAAAATGAGAAATATGTGTAAAAATATTTGAACCAAATTATGTTTTTAACATACCATTAGATCCAAAAACCATTTCTACGCCTGGATTAGACAGGACTTCTTTGTAAAAAATTATGACAAAATAACTAACAAAATTTATTAGAAAATACTCTGTAAAAAAATAAATAAATAAACTTAAACGCCTGCCAGTTCCAAAGCACCAATTATATTTGAAATGCTTGTTTGGGCATTGGCCAAAGTTTCATGTAGAAAGACCAGCTCCTCCCAGAGGAAATGAAAGAGCATCTGGGGATCTGTAGAGTAGACAAATGTTTAAATTTAGTAATTCTCAAAATATGATTGTCAAAAAGTGATCAATTTAAGTTTATTATATGCCCTACAAAGTGTGTTGGACACAATAAAGTTGATGTATACACCAAAATTCAATTACAACAATAAAGGCAGGCACATTTGTAGGCCTAGCAAATGCAAAAAATCAGGTCTTTGATTTTGTTCTAAATTTTTGTTGTTTTTTTTGCCCCCCAAAAAATTTTATAAAACCAAATAAAAAATTTGTGCCCAAAAAAAAATTGTGTTTGTGTAAACATATAAACATTGCCAAAAATAAAAAAAATGCCACTTATTTATGTAATTTAATATTTTTAACATATACAGTTTAAGGCCCATAAACATTGTCTGACATAAAGTAAAGACTACTAATTAGAGGATACCACAGGGATTAATGTTGAACATATGATGTTGATTTTTTTTATCCTTTTCTTTTATTAACCAAAAAAAGAAAAAAAGGGTTAACGTTTAAGTAGCCTTAAAGCCAACTCTGTTGACATTTTTGACAAAGAAATGTTACCTAGAATAGACACCACAAAAACATATAGGAAACAAAACAAACCACACGCAACAAGGTCTTTCACAAATTAAAAAGCCAAAAAAAGCAAAACAAAACATGTACAACTACTCCAAAAAAACTGAGATATATGAAGAAAAATATATTTATTAAAAATATGAAAATAAAAAAATACCATATATCCATTGTCGGGAAGGAGAAGCCTGCTCCTCCATCAGGGGGGGCTCCCAAAACATCAGTGGGGGCGTTATTTTGCCTGAAGATTCTGGCTCGGGAGGGGAAATTGGGGATGAGTGGGCAGGGGAGGGAGGAACATTTTGAAAGTTTGTCCCCAGGGAGGGAGGGTTACTTGGGGAGTATGGGGGTGGGGAGGGAGAGATGGGTTGGGAAGGGGAAGGGTTAGGAGGGGTATTTGCCATGGCATGGCAGCCGCTATGCCGTGTCCTTCTCCGTCTATGCTGATGTCCTAAGAAGTGAAAAATTACAGCTCAAAATTAGTTTGAAGCAATAACAATACAAACCAAACATATTTAGATAAAAGTTTATACCCCAAAAAAACCCAAAACTGACATTTAAAGAAACAGTTTCCACAAACTAAACAATAGGTACAACATAGACTACAGCTTGTTAGAAAAAATAAAAACACAGACAAATAAGGAACAAATATACTAACAAAAATCCGCCAATGCAAACCTACTCCTGCGTATTTGCGCCTGCAGACTCATCAAGACCAGGGGTGAACACCGCCAGAGGTCAAACCACCGTTTCTCTAATTGCGCAATATGCCTCCGAAAACCAAGCGACCGCAGCCGCCGTCGGACCACCGCATAGGCCTGCCTTTTCACAGCGTTAGGGATCGGGGGGGCAAGATTGCCCAGGCGCCTATCCATCCCTTCAACAAGAACTAAAAGTTCAGCGCGAGTAAATGCTGCGGCTCTCATGATGGCAATGGCAGGTTTTAAAGTAAACCACAAATATAAATGGGTAACATGAAACATGATTGGTTAAAAAAAAAATAATAATTTACATATACTAATTTCGATTCGACAAAGCATTATTCATGTGACCAAAAATCACAATTAATAATAGCAACTCGGATTGGCTCTAGCCCTTTATGTGCGAATGGAACAAAAAAAAGCAAAATTACACAAACTAACATTCATAATGTTAATTTTAACATGCATTTAACAACAACACAACATTATTAATCCAAAAACCGGGTTTAAAATATTTTTAATTTACAAATGCAATCCCAGAAATACATCAGCATGAACGAAATGACATTTAAACAATAAAGTTTTATAAGCCATTGAAAGGGAGTTAAAAAAAAACCCCAAACACTTTAGAACACTAATTACATAATTGACAACAAGCTATTAACAAGCTGATCAATAGCGCATGCAAACATGACATGTGGGCATCAAGCGGCCGCAACCATCAGAAGAAAATTAGCATACAGTGACAGACAACGACTGACAACGATCGACTCGATCGTTAGCTGCTATCACTCGTTAGCTAGAGGAGGTGCTTTGTTCATGTATGGGTGTCACTTTGGTTGCGACCGACCGGCCGCGGGATTGCTTTTTTTTAAAAGTTTCACGATCGTTAGGTGTACGACCGAGCGGCCACTTACGACCGACTCTGAATGAGGTCCTAAGTCCTGTAATGGCAAGGCTAAAATAGAAAAACCTGGGATCCACATTCTGCAGTATCCACACATTCCTGAGAAGGTATGAATTTGCTGTTGATTCTGCGGCAGTATCATGGTCTGTATGGCTTGGATTCTGTCATTTGTCAGATGTCATAACCCCTGGGTTAGGCAGTGTCCCAAGTATTTAACCCTGGACTGGCATTGCTGTAGTTTGTGCTTAGCAACCTTGTGTCCTGTTTGGGAGAGATGAAGCAATACAAGTTTAGTATCATTTAAACATGACATAAACGAATCAGAACATAACAATAAATCATCCACATATTGTATTAGAACAGATCCATTGGCAGGTTGAAAAGATTGTAAACAGTCGTGTAAGGCCTGGGAGAAGATACTGGGGCTGTCTATGAAACTCTGGGTAAATCGTGTCCATGTGTATTGTACACCCCTGTATGTAAAAGCAAATAGGTACTGACAGTCAGGATGAAGAGGTACAGAGAAGAAAGCAGAACAGAGGTCAATGACAGTGAAATGGGTTGCATTTGGTGGGATCTGCATAAGAATGACAGATGGATTTGGCACTATGGGAAATTGGCTCTCTACTACCTTATTAACCCATCTGAGGTCTTGTACCAGCCTATAACCCCTCACACCACTCTTCTTTATAGGAAAGATGGGACTGTTGGCTACACTTGCTGTACGGACTAAAATTCCCTGCTGTAATAATCGCTCAATTATGGGATAAACCCCTAACTCTACCTCTTGTTTTAATGGGTACTGGGGAATTTTTGGAGCTTGCCTACCGCTTTTCAGATTTACCATTACGGGAGCTACATTTGCCATTAATCCAGTGTCCTGTCCATCTTTGGTTCAAAGCAAATCTGGAATTTGGGATAACATTTGATCTACCTGAGATGGATTTATACCTGAACCGGTAGAGTGATACATTTTCCTTTGGGGAGTGCCCAACATATCCCTCACCTGATATTTCTCGCCAAACGTTCATTGTCTGCTGATCCACTCTGTCAGTCCCTACATTGGTTATTGGTCTTCTACTGTATTTAATATAAAATACTTACACCCACACAAAGCTATTTACCAAACCACACCAACATATATCTCTTCACTTATCTCAAAATATCTTCCAACCCGACATCTCCTCTCTGCACAAGATCTGCATCTCTCATCCTCACGTATTACTTGTTCCCATGCACGGTTACAGGACTTTTTTTGGGCTGCACCCACCATGTGGAATGCCTCCCACACTAAGACTTTCTGCTAGTTTCCAAACATTCAAGCATTCTCTGAAAACTCACCTCTTCAGACAAGCTTATCAGATTCCATAATTGCCAACATAACCTTTATAGCTTCCCTATCTAACTCCCTTCTTTTAGTATACACATATCACATTTTCTCTTTCTTCAATTTCACATCCTCCTAACCCTAGGCCATCTTTCCAGTGTGACTGGATAATACAGCTCACCAAGAACATCTGCAATTGGGCTGGACCAATTTGCAATATGTAGCCCCTATCCTTGTGTATCAACACCTATTTCCCTATAGATTGTAAGCTTGCGAGCAGGGCACTCTTACCTTTATGCCTGTCTCTTACAACCCAGTTTTATTATATTAATGTTGCTTCAAATTGTAAAGCGCAACGGAATATGCTGCACTATACAGTCAGGTGCATAAATATTGGGACATTGACAGAATTTTCATATTTTGGCCTCTATTCACCACCACAATGGCTTTGAAATTAAACAAACAAGATGTGCTTTAACTGCAGACTTTCAGATTTAATTTGAGGGTAATTACATCCAAATCAGGTGAACGGCGTAGGAATTACAACGGTTTCTATATGTGCCTCCCACTTTTTAAGGGGCCAAAAGTAATGGGACAAACTAAACAATCCTAAATCTAACTTTCACTTTTTAATACTTTGTTGCAAATCCTTTGCAGGCAATTACAGTCTGAAGTCTGGAACGCATAGACATCACCAGACGCTGGGTTTCATCCCTGGTTATGCTCTGCCAGGCCTCTACTGCAAATGTCTTCAGTTCCTGCTTGTTCTTGGGGCATTTTCCCTTCAGTTTTGTCTTCATCAAGTGAAATGCATGCTCAATCGGATTCAGGTCAGGGGATTGACTTGGCCATTGCATAACATTCCACTTTTTAGCCTTAAAAAACTCTTTGGTTGCTTTTGCAGTATGCTTCAGGTCATTGTCCATCTGCACTATGAAGCGCCGTCCAATGAGTTCTGAAGCATTTAACTGAATATGAGCATATAATATTGCCCGAAACACTTCAGAATTCATTCTGCTGCTTTTGTCAGCAGTCACTTCATCAATAAATACAAGGGAACCAGTTCCATTGGCAGCCATACATGCCCACGCCATGACACTACCACCACCATGCTTCACTGATGAGGTGGTATGTTTTGGATCATGAGCAGTTCATTTCCTTCTCCATACTCTTCTCTTCCCATCACTCTGGTACAAGTTGATCATGTCTCATCTGTACATAGGATGTTGTTCCAGAACTGCAATGGCTTTTTTAGATGTTGTTTGGCAAACTCTAATCTGGTCTTCCTGTTTTTGTGGCTCACCAATGGTTTACATCTTGTGGTGAACCCTCTATATTCACTCTTGTGAAGTCTTCTCTTGATTATTGACTTTAACACATATACACCTACCTCCTGGAGAGTGTTCTTGATTTGGCCAACTGTTGTGAAGGGTTTTTTCGTCACCAGGGAAATAATTCTTCTGTCATCCACCACAGTTGTTTTCCATGGTCTTCCGGGTCTTTTAGTGTTGCTGAGCTCTCTGGTACGTTCTTTCTTTTTAAGAATATTCCAAACAGTTGATTTGGCCACACCTAATGTTTTTACTACCTCTCTGATGGGTTTGTTTTGATTTTTCAGCCTAATGATGGCTTGCTTCACTGATAGTGACAGCTCTTTGGATCTCATATTGAGAGTCGACAGCAACTGATTCCAAATGCAAATGTCACACCTAGAATCAACTCCAGACCTTTTACCTGCTTAATTGATAATGAAATAACGAGGGAATAGCCCACACCTCTCCATGAAATAGCTTTTAAGTTGATAGTCCCATTACTTTTGGCCCCTTAAAAAGTGTGAGACACATATAGAAACCATTGTAATTCCTACACCGTTCATCTGATTTGGATGTAATTACCCTCAAATTAAATCTGAAAGTCTGCAGTTAAAGCACATCTTGTTTGTTTCATTTCAAAGCCATTGTGGTGGTGAATAGAGGCCAAAATATGAAAATTCTGTCAGTGTCCCAATATTTATGCACCTGACTGTATATTAATTAATAAATAATAAATAAATAATAAATTTAAATTTTCCACCAGGCCAGAGCAGGTAGACCAATGCCTGCCCTAACAGCCATTATACTGTGCCTCATATCAGTCATCCTGTCCCAACATCAGTTGTAAGATGGCTTGGTAGGCATTAAATATTGTCAAACATTGAGGTGCATAGTGTGATCAGATATTTGCATCTGAAGGGCAGATCAGCAGGTGAAATTCATCGCCAACTTGTTGAGGTGTACGGTGATAACGTCATGGAAACAGGTTTGGGTTTGGTGCTCTGCCTTTGATAATGGTAGGACAGACATTCAATATGAGCAGCGATCCGGCCGCCCAAGCACGTCCACCACAGATGACAATTTGTGCCACATTGAAGGACTGATTCAGGAGGATAGACACATTTGAGTTAATGATATTGTTGATGAACGAAACATCTCAGTGGGTATTGTGCACAACATCGTTCATGAGTAACTGGGGTACAGCAAAAAGTGTTCACTCTGGGTACCAAAGCAACTCACAGAAATTCACAAAACCAATAGCCAACCGCACACGTGAGTTGCTATGGTGCAACCATTGGATTGTACTGGACTATCCTCCCTACAGCCCGGACCTGGCCTCAAGTGATTTCCATCTTTTTGGACCATTGAAAAAGCACCTGGATGAATGACGATTCCCAAACAATGGTGAAGTTCAGCAAGCCATCATGACCTGGCTTCAGGCACTTGACATTGATTTCTACTACGACAATTTGCAAAATACATGCTGCTTCTTATTAGGGGTGAGCGGGTTCGGATTTCAGAAATCCGAACCCCCCCCGAGCCCCCCCGATTCGAGGCTGATCCGAGTCAGGCTCGACTTTTCCCGCCTGACTCGGATCGAAAATCGAGGCAAAACGTCATCATCCCGCCTTCTGGGTCTCGCGGGTTTTGGATTCTATATAAGGTACCCGCGTCAGCACCATTTTCTCACTCGGCTGTGGACAGTGAAGAGGGAAGGCTGGGAGTTAGGGCTGGCTGTGCTGTGTAGTGTAGTGTTGTGCTGTGCTGCTATTGTCCATACGGGCTGTGTCCACTCCTCCAAAGTCCATAGGGGCTGGCTGTGTTGTGCTGTGCTGCTGTTGTCCAAAGGGGCTGTGTCCACTCCTCCAAAGTCTATTGGGGATGGCTGTGTTGTGCTGTGCTGCTGTTGTCCATAGGGGCTGTGTCCACTCCTCCAAAGTCCATAGGGGCTGGCTGTGTTGTACTGTGCTGCTGTTGTCCATAGGGGCTGTGTCCACTCCTCCAAAGTCCATAGGGGCTGGCTGGACTGTGTTGTGCAGTCAGTTGTCCATAGGGGCTGTGTCCACTCCAAAGTCCTGTGCAGTGTTCCAGTCCTAAAGGGGTGCTCTAGTGTTGTCCAGGGGGTGCTCTGTCCATCAGGGGTGCTCCCCCCAAGTGTTAAAAAAATAAATATTTTTTATGTGTTTGTGAATTGTGTGTGCAGTAGCCGCACGTGCATCAACAAAGTACCACCAAGCGTGCGCCTGTGTCATAGGTAAAGGGCCTACTGGCTTGACCATTAAAGGGTGCTGTAACCCCCAAAGTGCACTCCCAAAAAAATAAAAATATATATTTTTTTGTGTTTGTGAATTGTGTGCGCAGTAGCAGCATGTGTATCAACAAAGTAGTGCCAAGCGTGCGCCTGTGTCATAAGTACAGGGCCGGCTGGCTTGACCATTAAAGGGTGCTGTAACCCCCAAAGTGCACTCCAAACAAAATAAAAAAATATTTTCTGTGTTTGTGAATTGTGTGCACTGTGGCTGCACGGGCATCAACAAAGGAGCAGCTCCAAGCGTGCGCCTGTGTCCCATAAGTAAAGGGCCAGCTGGCTTGTCCGTTAAAGGGTGATGTAACCCCCAAAGTGCACTCCAAACAAAATAAAAAAATATTTTCTGTGTTTGTGAATTGTGTGCACTGTGGCTGCACGTGCATCAACAAAGGAGCAGCGCCAAACGTGCGCCTATGTCCCATAAGTAAAGGGCCGGCAGGCTTGTCCATTAAAGGGTGCTGTAACCCCCAAAGGGCACTCCAAACAAAATAAAAAAAAAATATATTTTTGTGTTTGTGAATTGTGTGCGCAGTAGCAGCACATGCATCAACAAAGTAGTGCCAAGCGTGCGCCTGAGTCATAAGTAAAGGGTCGGCTGGCTTGTCCGTTAAAGGGTGCTGTAACCCCCAAAGGGCACTCCAAACAAAATAAAAAAATGTTTTCTGTGTTTGTGAATTGTGTGCACTGTGGCTGCACGTGCATCAACAAAGGAGCAGCGCCAAGCGTGCGCCTGTGTCCCATAAGTAAAGGGCCGGCTGGCTCATTTCCTAAAGGGTGGTGTAACCCACAAAGTGCACTAGTATCCAACAAAAATAAAAAAATATTTTCTGTGTTTGTGTGCGCCTTAGCCGCACGTATATATCAATATAACATAAATGGAGGACCAAACTTTCTCCGATAAAAATAAAATAGGGAAAGATCAAGAACCACTTCCTCCTAGTGCTGTTGCTGCTGCTGGGAGTTGTTCATCATCCCAGAGAGGAAGTAGGAACACCACTACTTTTACTAAACAATTGACCCTCCAACAGTCCCTAGAGAGAAGGATGAAGTACGACAGCAGTCATCCTGAAGCAAAACGTAAAACTGAGGCCTTGACTGCTATGTTGGTGTTAGACGTGCGTCCGGTATCCGCCATTAGTGCAGTGGGATTTAGACAATTGATGGAGGTAGTGTGTCCCCGGTTCCAAATCCCTTCTAGATTCCACCTGCATCCTCAAAGCAGCAGCGACAAGCGTCCGTCTGTCTGTTAAAGGGTGGTGTAACCCTCAAAGTGCGCTCCACAAACAATAAAAAAATTTGTCTTTTTTTTCTGTCTTTGTGAATTGTGTGGGCTGTAGCCGCACCTGCATCCTCAAAGCAGCAGCGACAAGCGTGCGTCTGTCTGTTAAAGGGTGGTGTAATCCTCAAAAGTGCGCTCCACAAACAATAAAAAAATTCTTATTTTTTTTTCTGTCTTTGTGAATTGTGTGGGCTGTAGCCGCACCTGCATCCTCAAAGCAGCAGCGACAAGCGTGCGTCTGTCTGTTCAAGGGTGGTGAACCCTCAAAGTGCGCTCCACAAAAAATAAAAAATTCTTTTTTTCCTGTCTTTTTGAATTGTGTGGGCTGTAGCCGCACCTGCATCCTCAAAGCAGCAGCAACAAGCGTGCGTCTGTCTGTTAAAGGATTACATCGGTGATAGTATCCAAGTAGGCATGTCAGACAGTCTGTACATGTACTGGCAGGAAAAAGAGGCAATTTGGAGGCCCCTGTACAAACTGGCTCTATTTTACCTGAGTTGCCCCCCCTCCAGTGTGTACTCCGAAAGAGTGTTTAGTGCAGCCGGGAACCTTGTCAGCAAAAGGCGTAGGAGGTTGCTTCCAGAAAATGTGGAGAAGATGATGTTCATAAAAATTAATTATCAACTCTTCCAGGGAGACCAGCCTCCAGAACGTACAGGGGGACCTGTGGTGGTGGATTCCAGCGGGGACGAGTTAATAGTCTGTGAGGATGAGGATGTACACAACACTGAAGAGGGTGAGGAATCGGTGGATGAGGAAGAGGAGGACAACATCTTGCCTCCGTAGAGCCAGTTTGTGCAGGGACAGATTAATTGCCAGCTTGTTTTGTGGGGGCCCAAACGAACCAATCATTTCAGCCACAGTCGTGTGGCAGACCCTGGCGCTGAAATGATTGGTTTGTTAAAGTGTGCATGTCCTGTTTATAGTACAACATAAAAGTGGGTGGGAGGGCCCAAGGACAATTCCATCATGCACCTCTTTTTTTTCTTTGCATTATGTACTGTTTGGGGCCTAGTTTTTCAAACTGCCATCCTGTCTGCCACTGCAGTGCAACTCCTAGATGGGCCACGTGTTTGTGCCGCCCACTCGTGTCGCTTAGCATAGCCTTTTGGACATAAAAACATTATTGTGAGGTGTGAGGTGTTCAGAATAGACTGGAAATGAGTGGAAATTAAGGTTATTGAGGTTAATAATAGCATAGGAGCAGAAAAACCCACAAATTCTGTGATTTTAGCTGTTTTTATCCTTTTTAAAAAAAAAAACACAAAACCCAGAACCCAAAACACGGAAGGGTGGTTTTGGCAAAACCAATCCAGATCCAAAACACGAAGAAAGATCCAGATCCAAAACCAAAACACGAAAAGTGGCCGGTGCACACCCCTACTTCTTATTATATTGCACTTGATTACATATTGATTGAAATGTATACTAGTGAGCCTTTACAAGTTGGCCTGTAGAATAATTTATATATATATATATATATATATATATATATATACACATATTTTTTTTCATCTGTTCATACTTCTTATATGTGAATAATAAATGTATTGATTGATTCTTATACTCCAGCACAGAACTTTGTTTATTCTTGGTATTTTGTTGTGAGGTGGGCAGCACTCTTCTTTTCTGCAGTAGGTGTGTAAAAGAGTCTGTATATCAGCAGAGTGGTTAATACCGGTGCTGAGATTCCCTGGTGTACTGTTGGAATAAATGCTTATACAAGTATGGGGACCGTGTGGAAAAAGAATCTGCACCAAGGCCTTACTATTGATTATACATATATGTTATGTACGAGTTGTATACATTTATGCAATGAGAGGTCTTGTTACCTTATTGAACCTCCCACATATATTATACATACTGTATATAGATGGTTATATACAGTAGATTGATATGTAAGTGTATATTTATATGGGAGTGCAGGGGAGATGCAGGCTGTATTTAGTGATTAGAGGGATACAGGGGAGCAGTAATACTGTGAATAGAGGAGTGATATCAGTATTTCCTGTGCTAGGCTGTATTTGGGGGTACAGGAGAAGATGCAGGCTGTATATGAGGTATAGGGAGGGATACAGGCTGTATAGGGTGGTACATGGGAGATGCAGGCTGTATATTAGGTAAAGGGAGGGATGCAGGCTGTATACGGTGGTACAGGGGAGATGCAGGCTGTATATAGGGATTAGAGGGATACAGATAGCAGTAATGCTGTGAATAGAGGAGTGATATCAGTGTTTCCAGTGCTAGGCTGTATTTGGGGGTACAGGGGGAGATGCAGGCTGTATATTAGGCACAGGGAGGGATGCAGGCTGTGTAGGGTGGTATAGGGGAGATGCAGGCTGTATATAGGGATTAGAGGGATACAGGGGAGCAGTAATGCTGTGAATAGAGGAGTGATATATACCAGTGTTTCCTGTACTAGGCTGTATTTGGGGGTACAGGGGGAGATGCAGGCTTTATATGAGGCACAGGGATGGATGCAGGCTGTGTAGGGTGGTACAGGGGAGATGCAGGCTGTATATAGGGATTAGAGGGATACAGGGAGCAGTAATGCTGTGAATAGAGGAGTGATATCAGTGTTTCCTGTGCTAGGCTGTGTTTGGGGGTACAGGGAGAGATGCGGGCTGTATATGAGGTACAGGGAGGGATGCAGGCTGTATAGTGTGTTACAGGGGAGATGCAGGCTGTATATAGGGATTAGAGGGATACAGGGGAGCAGTAATGCTGTGAATAGAGGAGTGATATCAGTGTTTCCTGTGCTAGGCTGTATTTGGGGGTACAGGGAGAGATGCGGGCTGTATATGAGGTACAGGGAGGGATGCAGGCTGTATAGTGTGTTACAGGGGAGATGCAGGCTGTATATAGGGATTAGAGGGATACAGGGGAGCAGTAATGCTGTGAATAGAGGAGTGATTTCCTGTGCTAGGCTGTATTTGGCGGTACAGGGGGAGATGCAGGCTGTATATTAGGCACAGGGAGGGATGCAGGCTGTGTAGGGTGGTACAGGGGAGATGCAGACTGTATATATGGATTAGTGCGGGGAGAAGCTGAGGGCAGCTCAGCATCTCCGGGACTGCTGTGCACATCTCCAGAGTAAGGAGGTCACATCCCTATTTTGGATGCACCCCGGGGGAAGTGATGCTCTTTCTGGCACAGGGCACAAAAGTGTCTAGTTACAGCTCTGACATTAACTACACACATTTCTCTCTGAAAATGGATTGTCACCCTATCAGGCTAGTATGGGCAATGAGTATGACCTAATTGCTTAGCAGGCAAATCCAGGAAATTGGGGTCTGCACCCCATACTTGCCTACTTTTAAAAAAGCATTTCAGGGAGATTGAGAAAGAAACACCTATGAGCACGGCAGTAAAGTGGGCGTGTACTGCTGCGCCTGAGAGGCGTGCCATAAAATGGACTCGCATCCACATGTAAATGAGCCCCAAAGCAGTTAGTAAGATCTACTTGTTGATGAAAACACACTAATACATCATTGTATCTTAAAACCAATGCAGGGAAATGGCACTGATGATCCCATTTGAATGTATAGATATATCAGGGCCGCAACTAGGGGGGGGCTGGAGATGCACGTGCACCAGGTGCACCGCTGCACCCACCGCCAGTGTCCTCCAGCCCGGTGCAGCAGGGGGCTCCAAGCTGGACGCCCACTGAGATTTTATTACCAGCGGGCACCCGGCTCCTTCCCTGCAGTGCCGCGGTAGCCGGAGGCTGGAGTTCTCTCCTGAACTCCAGCTTCCGGCTCTCCCCACGGACACTATGGGAGAGACGTCATGCGTCCCATAGTTCAGAAGAGCAGCCGGGCGGATGGATGGCAGCAGACGTCGGAACAGGGTTTAAGGTAAGTAATATATATATTTTTTTCTGTAAGCGGCACTACAGGGGCATTACCTTATGGGCACTACAGGGGCATTACTATATGGGCACTACTACGGGGCATTACTATGGGGGCACTACTACAGGGGCATTACCATATGGACACTACTACAGGGGCATTACTTTTTGGGCACTGCAGGGGCATTGCCATATGGGCACTACTACAGGGGCATTAACATATGGGCACTACTACAGGGGCATTATTATATGGGCACTACTACAGGGGCATTACCATATGAGCACTACTACAGGGGCATTACTTTATGGGCACAACAGGGGCATTACCATATGGACACTACTACATGGGCATTAACATATGGGCATTACTACAGGGGCATTACAATATGGGCAATACTACAGGGGCATTACTAATGGGCACTACTACAGGGGCATTACTATATGGGCACTACTACAGGGGCATTACCATATGGGCACTACTACAGGGGCATTACTTTGTGGGCACTAGTACAGGGGCATTACTATGGAGGCATTACCATATGGGCACTACTATGGGGACATTACTATATGGCCACTACTACATGGGTATTACCTTAGGGGGCATTACTGTAGGTGCACTGCTGAAGTGGGCTATACTATAGAGGCACTGCTGGAGGGAGCATTACTATGGGGCAAGTACCAGGGGGGCGCAAAATTACTGTCTTGCCCCGGGTGACAAAAATCCTAGTTTCGGCCCTGGATATATGTTCTTTCTTGTTTTCTAAGTATATAACAGCGACATAATGGGTGTAAGGTGCAATCAGGGAGATTTCTAGTCTCCTCAGGGATACTATTTCAGGGAGTCTCCCTGACAATCAGGGAGAGTTGGCAAGTATGCTGCACCCACTATAGCTACACCCATGGCTGTAGAAGATACCTGCTGTGGGCCTCTCATACAAACATCCTAGGGATGCTTAATATTTTTGGGTACACCCAAAAAAAAATCGGTGTTTTGGTGGGATAGCTTGCAAATATTCATTGAAATATAGGCTCCTAAAAGTAATCAATTATTAACGTGTGTAAACACATAACAGCGAATCAAATACTTGCTTCTATTGTCTATTTTACTTAAAACCTAATCAATCAATGCGTATTGATGATTGATAACTGTACATTAGCAAGTTGTCTGTATATAGCCCCCATTGTGTTTAAGCTATAATAACTTATTGTTACATTTTTTAGACCATGGACCTTCATCATACATAAATGTTGCTG
The DNA here is from genome assembly GCA_031769625.1 of Taudactylus pleione. NCBI lineage: Eukaryota > Metazoa > Chordata > Amphibia > Anura > Myobatrachidae > Taudactylus > Taudactylus pleione. The sequence continues at coordinate 732,793 of JAUIMM010000007.1, forward strand.
AAATAGATGCAGATATTGATTCATTTTAAACTTGTTCATAAGTGCACAGACCAAAACATGGAGACAGTGATGACATATTTGCCTATGTATACACAGGTGGCTTATAACTAGCCCATCACCACCCTATGATGTGTCAGCTCTTAAATGCTTAAATGTTTTTTATGCAATGTGTGCCTCTCTGTAATGCAAATGAAAAAAAACCCTAAAACTAAACATGTAATGTATTAAAAAAATATCCTAGTAAAGATACCTTAAGTGTAGTATTTCTCCAACTATCATATTTTTGATGCTTTAATCACAGGACTTCATTTTTACTAGTTTCAGAAAGTTTTTTTTATTTTAGTTTTCTGCTGTAAATGCCTTAGGATAACCCATTAAAAACGCAGAGAGCAAGGCGTTATTATTCTCCAAATAATGAGGGGCAAAGCAAGGAATTGTTATCAGAATGATGCTTCTGTCTGTCACTCATACCTCTTGGGAAACCTCTATGTAATCTGCATGCATCCTAACCGCAGGTCTCTTTATAATGGGATATGAACAACTATTTCTTACAGTAGGAGGAGCTGTGAGAGCCGATTTGATGTCATCTGTAATCTGTCTCATTTTGAGTTAATGGAACATTCAGATCTCTTCATGAAAGTAAGAAAATAGTAAACTGAGCCATAAGCAATATGATCTGTCTAAATGCAATGCAATACATTTTTTGTTAATAGACAATACTTAAAAAATGTAAATCTTTAAAACAAGAGCCCTATTTAATAAAGGATGCAAAGAGCCAATTCTAAAAAAAGAATTTATACTTCGTGATCATCATCATTATACACGATAGAACTTGGACATTGAAATTTGCTATAACTGAAGCACAGTCTTTATTACATTTGCATATAACGGTGTTCGTTGAATAAGCCTTATTTTATTGCTCTAATTTTCTGTTAAGCTTCAGTTTAAAGTAAGAAACCCTGATATTTTGAGTGCAACTCAATTACAAACAATGTACACAATGTGCCATCCACATCGCACGTTTTCCTTCACGCAAAAATACTTGCAGTGTTGGAGATGGCAACTGGCTGATATGTGTACATTTGAGTATATCAGCGGAGCTCAGTAGCACATCACCTGTAATTGAATGTATCCATTTATTGTGTAATCCATAATTCATTGATTCCATAGTGATTGTGTGCTATCTGCATACTGAGATGCAAAGGAACCTTACCTATAATACATCCATTGCCATACTTTTTGTGTGTTTTGTAGCATCTGTCATTTATGCCAACATGTTTTTGCAAGGTTACCACTCCTGGTAAGTGTTGAATATTCTCCAAACCAAATGTTTTGTAATCTATTCCAGCATCATGAAGCGCATCAGTTATTTTTCTAAAGATATTCTCAGGTATCTCTTTGACCAGGGCACAATGCAATTCCCCATTCTATTGTAGAGCTCTTGATTCACACCTGATTATCATATCATTGATTGGAACATCTTCCCCTAAATGTAAACAGAAAAAAGCAGATTACTCTAGAAGTTGACATATTGGTTTCCAATGAGGACAGCGAATGGTGGATCAACAAACACAAAACTAGTCAATGTTTTGAATGTTTATTACTTAATCACATTAACTGTATTATTAACATTTAGATGGCAATTTATCACAAGTATTACTTACACACTTCTGGAATATTTGGATGCAATCAGACCAGGGTTAGTAAAGGCAGAATTGAGGCGCTGAGTCTTACGGACCATCTGCAATCACCAAGAACCACCACAATACGAGGTGGACTTCGCTGCTGAGTCCCCGTAGGTCACAGACCTCTAACTGCCCCCTAGAGATGACTATGTGGAAGTGCAGGCATAGCACAGAATCGGCAGACAAGATAATGATCGAGCAGGCAATGGTCAGGGTCAGAGGCACAGGTTCAGAGCAATAGATCAAGCAAAACATCAGGGTCACTAGCAGCTGTGCAAAAACAGTAGACAAGCTGAGGTCAGGGTCCCTAGCAGAGGTCCACGATGATAGACATGCTGGGGTTGGTACACAGAGGGTCAATCAAAATACTATCAAATACGACACTGGAGCCGATACTTTGTGCCGATACTTTGGCACAGAGTAAATTTATACAGGCAGGACAATCAAACTTAGTGTAAAGCTGATATCTTTGGGCAGCTGTCTAATATACATATTCAGCCTGCATTACCATGGGCCTGCTGCAAGAGGGAGCTCTGGCAGCACACATGGCCTGGACAGCCGCAAGAAGCTGAACACAGCCAGAAGCTTTAGCGGATGGAGATGCACCCCACGGACCAGCCACTGGATGCCAGCACAGCGAGGACTGAGGGCCCATGCATCAAGCATTAAGTCATAACCTGCCTGGCTCGGCTTGTTAGGATACTTTATCTGGGACTCTTTAAGGAGAAGTGGAGCATGAATGTCTTCGATATAACCCAAGAGCGTTCTTCAGGATAGGAGCTTTTTTAGTAAATCAGGAAGTAGAGGACTCCACAAGATATTTTGTAATCAAGATTTTTTTTTATCTCAAATTCTTCTTGATTTTGAACACTAATATGATGAGGATTGGAATCTACAGAGACTTGGGCAGTTCCAGGTGGTATGCTACTGGATTAATCACTTGAGACAACTTGAAAGGCCCAATAAGTTGTGATGCAAACTTCATAGAAACTACTTTCAAAGAAGATGGTGTGTTGAAAGCCAAATTTTGCAACATAATTGAGTTTTGGAACTTTCCTTTAATTGTTATCAGCAAAACTTCTGTAGCATTTAGAAGCTTTACTGAGATTTTTTCTAACTGGTTAATGGCAGAAAGTTCAGAGGCTTTAAATGAATATGGTATAGGCTATTGTGGATGTATACAATAAACATTATAAAATGGAGACAGATTAAACCATGTGTGATAATGGTTATTATGGGCAAATTCTGCCCATTGTAGCAGATGAAACCAATTGTCTTGAGCAACAGATATATCAATTCTGATGATTTCTTTCAAGATCCTGATTTCTCAATGTTACACACCTTTAGTCTGCCCTTTTGACTGAGGGTGATATGCCATTGAGAAATTGAGTTTAATGCCAATATTCTTACACAATGTTTTGCAAAATCTTGAGGTAAATTGTGTTCCTCTGTTAGAGATTAACTCCTGAGGACAGCCATAAAGTCAGAATATATTGTCATTGAACAGGTAGACCAAGATGGATGCTGAGTATAGACCCTTCATTGGTACAATGTGTCAAGTTTCATCCACTATCACCCATATGGTATTGAACCCATTAGACTGAGGCAAGTGAGTGATAAAGTCAATCAATACATGTGTCCAGGGATGATCAGGAACTGCTAAGGGTAAATGCGGGCCACAGGGTTTACAGGAAGACTTGTGCTGTGCACATGTGGTACAAGCAGAGAAGAATTATTAGACATCACAAAGAACTGTTGGCCACCGATAAATTCTTAAGCCTAATTATTGAGTGTTTTTAACACCTACGTGTCCTGAGAAGTGAGATTGGTGGGCCCATGTTAGAAGTGGATTGCGTAGCTCAGGAGGTACAATGTCTTTTCAGCACGAACTCTAGACTTCCTCTTTATTGGCCAACATTACACATACAGGTTCCAGAATTGGCTTGTGTTTGGAGACATTTTCAACATCAGAAATAGCAAACATCCAGGAGCGGACATCAGCATTCCCATTTTCCTGGGTAAAAAAGTGATGATCAGATCAAAGCAGGAAAAAAAACCAGTGCCCATCTTACATGCTATGTGTTTTTCTGTGGACTCAATATAGAAGGTTTTTATGACATGTATAAATTGTGTAAATGCTAGTTTATTAGCCAGTCATTCTTTATCTCCGATTTGAGATAACCCTGCCCCTACTGCAAAAAAAGCATCCACCTCTGCAAAGAACAGGGTTGAAACATCCAGCTGATTGAGAATGGGTGCAGAAAGGCTTCCGTTAGTTTATTAAACGTTTGAACAACCTCATCTGGCCAGACCTTTTCATTAGTACCTTTGCGAGTGAGAGCACAGATGGGAGCAGACAGATTAATATCCCATAACACAGTGGTTCCCCAACTGTCTTAAATAATGGTGACCTAGAGTTTCAGCCTTGTTTCATTATACCCCCTAGGCCAAAAGTTTCTTATTGAGAAATTCAGCCAAAACTATTAAATTAAGTAAATTGTGCTTGCCTGTCATCCTTAGGCTCAGTAATGTGGTGGTGGACAGTAATGTGGTTCTCTTCTGTTTGCCCACATATTTTAGGATTGGCAGCTAACAGCACTGGCTTTGCCCGTCACGTGAGCCATATATAATTTGATTGCGTTCTGGACTACAACACGTGCCACACCTGTAAGTGCCCCGTGGCATTACGCAGCATCCAGTTTCGGAACCACTGCCGTCATGAATTATCTGTAATAATTTGCAAATCCATGGAAATGCTATGTGGATTTTAATCCAGATGGTTAAGGTCATTCCAGTAAGTCCTTGACATTTTCTGGATCCACTTGCAGTCCCTGCCAAGACAGTATGTACTAAAAAGGGGACAGATGTTTTCTCAAATGCTAATTTTTCCAATTTGCCGTACAAGGTGCCTTGTGTAGATAGACGCCTTCTGTTTGCTTATGTGATCCACAACTGCATCCAAAGATGCAGCATTAGATCACTGTGCATGAACATCGGTCATCTGAGTAACCTGGAGGTTACTCAGGATGGTCGGTGTTTTCACGCAGCTGAAGCCAGTGAAGCAGCATACAAGGATGAAGCCACTGGCTTCAGCACGCCCAGTAAACAGGCCAGACACACCCCCGATTTTTGGGATGCTGACTGACACCGCCCCCAAAAGGGCACTCAGAACAATCTCGCAGAAGGAGATCTGCACATGCGCAATACAGGTCTTGCACATACACAGATCTCCACACATCAGAGTTGTATGGAAACCACCGGGCCCAAAGATGCAGCAGATCATTTGATTATCGCAGTTCTGGGTAAACCTAGGGCTAAACAAACAAAAAATGGCAGCTGCTCAATCAATCTAGCAGCACTAATCAGATGCATGAAAGGGAGGGGTCATACTAAGTAGAAAAAGGAGGGGGGTTTAACCCCCTATTGTTCCTCAGCACACTGAATAGTACCTGCAACAATATATGAAGACTATATGGTCATAGAAATCAGAGATATTAGTTGCATGCATTTGCAAATACATGGGAAGCTGCTAGGCCACGTCACGGCTTCTCTGTCTCTAGCAGTCCCTAACACTAAGGGGTTCACATCCGGGGCGCAGTGCACCCCGAAAAACGTCCAGCCCTGGACCCCCCCAGGGCATCACACGAAAAATGGAAAAAGAGTGACAGTGCAGTGCAAAGTATAGCTGTGTAAGACTAATTAATGAGTGTTGGAAAAAGGGGTTAAAATATATGTGAATTATTACATGAAAAAAATACAAACATAATATGTGATGTAAAAAGCAACTATGTGTATTAAGTGGTGATGCCATGAGGGGGCCCAGCCAGACCAGCCCCGGGGGTCTTACACCCGAATGCTCACCCCAAATGTAAATTATACCAATTATAAGGCCTCATGATAAAGGCACATATAAATTTTGTCAAATGTAAGGCCTCCTGATAAAGGCACATACATAAATGCATCCACATTGAGAGCCAGCTTACCTGGGAGTCACCAGGTAAGTTGCAAATGCATGCAACTAATATCTCTGATTTCTATGACCATATAGTCTTCATATATTGTTGCAGGTACTATTCAGTGTGCTGAGGAACAATAGGGGGTTAAACCCCCCTCCTTTTTCTAAACCTAGGGCTACTCAGAATGGCGGCGGAAACTGAGATACCGGAGACACTTTCACTGTGTACGGGATCACAGACGCAGGCTGTGACATGCCCCAAAACTGGTCGTGACATGCCTGTGTTCTTTACCGCCACTCTCCGTTACCTCCCACAAATGCTCCCTGACTCACACTGCGAGTAAACAGCTACTGTGAGTGACTAGGGTAATGTTTCTTAATGCATGCGCAGTACTGCTATCACATGCGCATGTTACAGATAATCGCTTAAATGTGTAAATATTGGCATTGCATACAGCTCTGAATCAGGCCCTAAACTCCTATTCCCAAGTGGTAAATCATAGAGCATCTTCAACGTATATCTTCACGCATTGAACATTACTTGGTTTACAACTTATTTTAATAAATTGCATTTTGCAGTGTGGAGCTCCCCTTTCTTTTTTTTCTCCCTAGATATATGCACTTGCACCCTAAAGACCTGTGTTTTTAGATATAAATGTGTCCAACTCTGCACCAGCCCTCTGAGTTTAGGGAATAAATAGATTTATGGACAAGTTTGCATCTGTTTATATGCTGGGTAGACACGGAACAACTTAAACAACCATAGATACCGTTGATAGATTTCCCTCCAACTCTCTGTAGTGCAGGTCAAACGATTTTGGTTGTACACACTGATAGATATCTATGATAGTATCTTTTTACAGGCAAATCTTTACAAAATCGTCCAAGTTGGCCTGCATGCGGGAACGCGCATCGTTGGTCATTGTCAGGTTGGTCAGGTTGGTGGCTGACAAAAAGTGAACAATATGAACGATAACGATATGAACTATATCGTTCAAATCGTTCATAAAAGTCGTACCGTGTGTACGCACCATTATATATTGGGGAAAAAACTTTTTTTTTTTTCTCAAATATTCTTATTATCGGAACACTAGCAGTTTTTCATGTCTGTAACATTTAATTGTAGGACTAACTCATTCTAATTGCATATTGTTAAGCAAATATTGATATATATATTCAGAATGTACGAAAATCATTGTTTCATTTCCACAACTAGATAGGTTTACATGAGCATTACCCACATTTAATTGAAAGTGGGTGCAAGTAATAGCTCAGAGGTACTCTGTAGAAAGTCTAGGCTTCCTGTGCTGATCCAGCAGGTTGAAGAGAGAGAGAAGTGGAGAGCCAGAGGCAAGAGATGCGTTGAGGTGTCTCAGACAGAGAAGATTTAATGCTTTTGCCTCCGGATCACCTGAGCAGATGAGAGGAGGCTGCAAGGAAGGGTTGCCAGAGATAGGGAATGCAGCCGTCATTTTTCAGATTGGCAGATATCCTCTGGACATATGTTAAATGCCTCTATGATGGGATGGTAGGATTAAGCATGCAGAACATTGTATATCTATGTGCTATGACTATAGCATTGTTTAGAACTAAATGTGTATATAATTACAATGTGCCATGCATACAGAGTAGTGAATTGAAAGACTGTGTATATACAGACCTGTAACCCTCTAGAGAATTCTGGATATAATATATCTCTCTTAATCTATGACAATGATGTTTGGGGAAGTCATATTCTTTTAGCTCCTTCATTTCTAACACTTCTCTAACTACAGCTTATTTCACTATGGATCGTTCCTTCTTCCTGTCCATCCTCTTATTTAAAGATATCTACACATTGGGCCTGATTCAGAGTTGTACGCTATTCTCATCGTTCCTGCGTCTTTGTATGCAGCAATGATGAGAAAATATTGTAATGCTGCAGGAGGCATCTGAGGACAAAAAACGCACCCTGACAGCAGATTCAAGTGCTGAGTCGAGACGCACCATGGATCGATGGTCACGATGGCCGCAGTTATCGCCCATCGGAGTTATCTTAAGGTCAGGGGAAAACTGTTGGTGATACTGCTGAAGTAAACATAGAAACACAGGACCTCATTCAGAGTCGGTCGTAGCGGCCGCACGGCCGCATGGGCTACGGCCGCAAAATCATAAACGAAAGCGATCGTACGGCTGGTCGATCGTAAACAAAGTGACACCCATTCGTTAGCACTGCACCTCCTCTAGCTACCGACTGATCTGATCGAACGAACGAGACAGTCGTAGTCAGGCGCTGTCAGTCGCTGTATGCTAATTATGTTGTGATGGTTGCGGCCGTATGTGTTGTATTGATGGTCACATGTCATGTTTACATGGACTATCGAACAGCTTGTTATTAGCTTGTTGTCAATTATCTAATTAAGAGTGTTTAACTCTTGCTGTTCTTTTTATTCAGTTTTTTTTTTATGTGTCAATAAACTTTATTGTTTTTTTGTGGGGGTTTTCCCCGTTCTCGTTTTTTTTTTTAAAATTCCAAAACAAAGTAATGCTTATTATCTGTGAATGTACTGTTGCTAATTGTGTTAACTTTAGCGTTAGGATCATTTGCACTCTTATGTTTGCAATTGCACACTGCGTGTTTTATCCAATCAAATCTGACCTTATTTTTCGGGTCACATGATTAAAGGATTGTCCAATAGTGTTTTTTTTTTAGGAAACTGAGTAAATATTTTAGCCAATCATCTTTATTTTACCCCATGTATATTTCATGTTTTCTGTAAAATCGGCCATTGCCATCATGAGAGCGGCGGCCTTTACCCGTCGGGAATTATCGATCCTGGTAAATACTTTGGACAGGCGGCTTACAAACGCCCAGCCTCCCATTTCCAACTGCTTAAAGCGTGCGGCCTATGCAGAGGTGAGGAGAGCCCTTCGCCGTGCGGGATTTTGGCGCAATATGTCTGTTCTTTTTCCAATTCTTTTATTTAATGTAAACAAACCCTCCTGTATGTTGTCCCTATTGTCCTGAATGTGTAAAGTGTACTTGTATTGTGCAGCCGAAAGTGAAAACTAAACTTAGATTTTTTTAATATCTTTAAATTTTAGAACCACAGCGGAGATAGAAAAGGGGCAGATTTGGCTGCAATGCAGGTCCCAACCTGCATCCCTCCCACTCACCTTCCCCATCCGCTCAACTCAGCCCTCCCTCCCCACCACCATACTCCCCCAGTAACCCTCCCTCCCTCTTCCAAAACTCCCCTAGTATTTCTCCCTCCCCTGCCCACTCATCCCATATCACCACTCCCGTGCCCGAGTCCTCAACCCAAATATCCCCTCCCTTGGATTATTTCCTGTCCATTTCCTCTCCTACCATTCCACCAACTCCAACTTTCTCGCCATCTCCATCTCCAGCACCATCTCCATCGGGTGCTTCCTTGCCACGCTCTGATGGTCTGGTTGCTTCCATGCCAGGCTCTGATGGTATGTGTTTTTTAATATTATGTTTTTTGACTTTTTTTTTTTGAGTGTTGTTGTTATCCATGTTTTTTTAAATATTTTGGCTGTGTGTTTGTTTTCATTTTTACAGTATGGGTGTCATAATCATTGCGCAGTAATCCTGTTACTCAATATTTGTGGTTATGTTTTGTGCCTGGGCCCTTTTTTTTGGGGTGCCCAAAAATGTATGCCTTTTGGGGTTTACAAAATGCTTTTTATTTGGTGTAAAAATTGATTACATTTTGATTTGTATTTTAGATTTAAATAAAACATGTCACGGGACTTGGGAAGGTGATAGGAACCAGACTAACCTTGTTAATGTTGTGTACACTGTGTTTAAAATGTACTAAGATGTAACTTCATTAGGAAAAGTGATGTTAGCCATAGCAAACAAACACATTGTAGTTTTGGATTATCAAGAACATTCTAGAAGTGAATACGTGCAGTGTGTTTTAAGAATATGGCCATCAAGACTTAAGAATACACCTCCCAGTTGTTTAGAAATCATCCTAGGGTATTTTTGATTATGCCACATAGTTAGGGTTTCAAAGTGTTTTTACACCATAAAAGTTTAGACATAATAATAATGTTGTGTGGAGTAAACTTTAAAACACACCCTAACATCATTGTGCCTACCCACTGTTTGGGACATTGAATAATGTTTAATGTTAAAATGTGGATCATTTTTTAGATGTTTTTAACCTACAAATACATTTTTCTGTCCACAGATCTAACCAACATACTTGTTGGAAAACGAGAGGAGCTCACTCGAACAAGTGGCCATCTATTGGAGGCCTACTGCTGCCTACAGCGGATTGTGGGGAGTCTGGAGCGGTTTTTTTTTTTTTTTACCCTTTGTACATTTCAAAATGTTTACAATTCCAGTAATGTTTTTGTTCTAAAAACATTTGTCCTTTTTTTTCATAAAAATTAAATGGTGTAATTCTGCATTTCAAATATTTTGTTGACAAAGCTGGGTGCCTTTCCATAGTGTAACTAATACAAAAATGTTTATTTTAATCTTAAGAACATTTGCAGTAATGTTTATTTTTTTTGTTTGGGGTTGCCCTACATTATCCACCTCAAAATGGGTTTCAAAATACATTTACACCAAACCTTTTTTTTGGTAAAACATTTATTAAATAACAAACATGTTACCAACATGCTTTTAATTGTAAAAAGCATTTCATCACAGAATCACACAAAAAAAATGGCCTCAGGTTTTTATAAACTAAAATATCTTGCTTAGTCAGACATAAACAACAAAGGCTAAACTCAAACATAATATTTCTTTTTTAACAGACAAAATAAATTTTTTTTATCAAAATTAACTAAACATGTGGTGGTATATCCGGAAAAATTATGTTATTTGTCCAAAAACAGTACAGGGTATTGCCAATGGGTTCCTTTAGTTTTTCAGTTTCGGAAAGTGTTTGGATTTTTGAGAAAAAAATAATAATAATAAAAAAATTAGGTTCACCTTAAAATACATTTGCTCTAAGTTTAAAATTAAAAATAAAGTAAAAAATTATTACCTAAAAAATCTTGAAACCACAGAATCACGTCTGGCCCCCCCGACAGCATCACAACACCTTTCTCCGGGGGGCCATCCTCTGGCAAGGCATCCTCTGGCTGCATGAGTACTCGACTCCTTATTGCAATGTTGTGTAAAATCCCACACAGGACCACAATGCGAGAAACCATATCCAGGCGAGTACATGAGTGCACCACCAGAGTGATAGAGACACCGGAACCGGCCCTTTAAAAGGCCGATACAGCACTCCACCACCTGCCTGGTGTCAGTAAACGAGGCATTATATTGAGTTTGTGGCCCTGGTGTGGGATTCAAATAAGGAGTCAGCAGCCAGGGCGTGCAAGGATATCCACTGTCACCTGATGGAAATGGGACACCAAAAGATCCATAAATTGTCGATGAAAACATGTTTACACTATTACTATAGCTACATACTGGATTAATACTTACCAAGAAGCCACGTGTCACCAGCTTGCAGTGTGCTTAATTTTGGCCAAATCCCTGAATGATGGATCACGTACGCATCATGGCTGCAGCCTGGAAATTTGGCATTCAGGTAGAGGATCTGGAGGGAGGCATCACATAGCACCATTACATTTAGCGAATGGAAATGTTTATGGTTCCTATAGATTTGTTCCCTGCATGCAGGGGGCTGAAGTGCTATGTGAGTGCCATCCACTGCCCCTATGACATGTGGAAAGCCTGCAATCTCAAAAAACTTCTGCTTTACCACATCAAGGGCTTCTGTATCCAAAGGCATACTAATAAAATGTGCTAGATGATTGAAGAATGCATCTAGCACACGCCTCAGTATCCGTGAAAATGAGGGCTGGGACAGGCCATCCACCAGCCCCACAGTGGTTTGGAAGGACCCTGAGGCGCAGAAATGTAACACCGCCAAAAACTGTGTAAGTGGTGTGATTGCTGTAGGAATGTTAAACTGACTTTCTAGATCATTCTTTATTATTGAAAGAGTGTCTAGGATAATATTTGGAGGCAGGCAATAAATGGTTACAACCACATCATCAGGCATTCCAAAAAGGGTGACACGTGTTCTATATATCTTGGCCCTTGCACGCCTTCTATGCCTACGCCCAGGAGGAGGCTGAGGAATGTTGGTGGGGGGCAACATGGCCACTATTAGCTGGCCCACATCGTTCTGTAAAGTTAGAATTTAAAAAAATAAGTGGTGTTGAGAAAGAATTTGCAATATTTTTCAAAAAATACTTAGCTTAGTAATAATGGTGCATATTCTTACAGGGTCGGGCTGTGCCATCTTCGGGAACCCCTACAGGTGTTGTTTGTGTATGGGTTTTTATTTTATGGAAGAAAAAGAAAATAATATTTTGAAAAAAAAACACGTCTGTTACTACTATTATTGTTAAAACAATCCTTAACTTTGAAATTGGGCAATATAAAAAATTGAAAACATAATTATTTTATCAATAAAAACCACAAATGCATTATTAAATGTAAAAAAGACAGCATAAAACACTTTATTATTAAATACGACCAACTTTTAGGTTTTTAAAAATAGACACTTACCTGAATCCAGTACAAACTGGACTGTTAAACACCTAAAACAAAACAATAGAACATGACAATAATTGTTTGAATAATGTCCTTTTTTTGGTTTTAAATTCCGAAAAATAAAAAAACAGCTTGCAATAGGCTGGCACACTTACTGGAGTCTGCAAAGAACATTGTTATTTTGTTCCTCCAAAAACACGTCCACCCAAACACACAAAGTAACCGAGTTTGTTAAATTTATGGACAAACAACAATTAAAAAATAACCCCCCCCCAAAAAAAAACAATAAAAACAACAAAAAATGGAACCCCCCCCAAAAAACAATAAAAAACCCACCCCCCCAAAAAAAACTAAACCCTTCCTGCACCACAAATCACTCCAACTACAACCCACAAGTAAGGGAACATTTGGCTTTGCCTTAAATAAGGTAAAGAAACCCACAATGATTGAATAATGCAGGCAAGGTGTGCATTGTACGTAGGCAAATAGGGATGCATGGGTAACCAATCCAGGGATGCGCTCACATCTCAGACAACCCATGCAGTGATTACGGAATGCAGGCAAGGTGTGCATTGTACGTAGGCAAATAGGGATGCACGGGTAACCAATCCAGGGATGCGCTCACATCTATAAAATAGTCATCAAAAGCACTATTCTTCATGCTCTCTCACAAGTTTTCAAAATGGCAAACGAGGAGCATGGTGGGCAGAGGACAAATGAGGCAGGTAAGTGTTAAACACATTTTTTAAAAAACACAATAACAGTTCATATTTTCCAAAAATGCATTTTTTAAATTATCAAAATTAAAAAATATTGTAGGTGCTGGGAATCCACTACCACCACCAGAGGAGAAGGAGGTGGGGCCAAGCAGGCCAAGGCCCAGAAATCCACTGTTTTCAAGGCTAGAGCTTGAGACATTGGTGACCATGACAATGGATAACCTTGTCCATGCCCCAAGAAATATGGGGGCTGGAGCCAAAGACAGGATTTTGGAGGAGATATCCAGGGCTGTTAATGCTGTGGGGACAACCCACAGAACCATGAAAGTCATCAAAAAAAGGTAAAAAAATGATATTGTGAGTGCACTGAAGTCAAAAGCGAGATCTTAATTAAATAAACTAACCCTTAAAAAATGCCAAATCACATTGTCAGATGGACTGATTTCAAATACCAGCTGAAGAGGAAGCTACAGAGTAGGGTGGACCATGCTGCGGGGACAGGTGGTGGTCCCATCCCTGAGGAGCTGACCTTGACGAGGTTGGAGACGTTGGCTCAGGGATGTGTGACAGAAGAGGAGATAGTCGGCGTGTCCACTATGGACACTGACATGGCTGACTTCAACGCTCCACATGTGCAAGAATGTGAATATTTTTTGGACTCAAAAAAGTATAAAGCTAAAACGTGTATGCGTTTTTTTTATAAAAAATACAAATGTTTTTTTGTTTTTTTCCAGACTCAGAGGAGGTAGTGCCTGCTCCTGAGGTCAGGTCTGGGTCCAGCACAGATGGAGACTCTGCAGGGGAGGATCCAAGTACTCCATCTGGGGACCCTGTGGAGTCTACTCCAGGGCAACCATCGGAACGAGCAGTGCCTCTCTTCACCAGGTTGGTCTCCCAAACTCAGGAGAACAATTGTGTTCTTCTGAGGATGGAGACCACTCTGGTGAGGGTGGCGTTGGCCCTGGAGACCATTGCTGGGGCCATAGATCGTTGGGCCAATACCCAGGAGCAGGCAAACCCACCTGCCATGATGGAGCGAGACTCCCTTCCTCCCAGGACCACCACCTCTGGCAGCCCAACAGCCGCCCCCGCAAGTATGGAGAGCCCTATGCCTAGTCCTGAGGAAATACCATCAACCTCTGGCCAGGCCAGTCGGCGGGTTACACGCCAGTCGGCTGTCCGTAGCTTACCTCTTCCTCCGAGTCGGCCCAAACGAACAAGTAGCCCTGGATATCTCCTCCCTCACCTCTTGTCCAGTCCCCATATTTCTTGTCACCAATGTCTCAAGCTCTTTTTTTTTTTTTTTTTTAATTTTAGAATTGTGTTTTTTATTTTATTTTTTTATTTATAGGCAAGTGTTGCCCTAACAATTGTAACTAAAATTGTGATTAAAGGCTAATTTCCTAAAAAAAAAAATTTTTATTAACAAAATGTCTAAATTTAACTATATCAATGTATACATGGTTTAAAAAGTATGGTATCTGAAAAGGCTGCTATGCAAAACACAATGCTATATGTTTTAAAAAATGCCCGAAACAAATAAGTTAAAAAAGCACAAATAAACAGTTGTGTTACGAATTACCTAATGCACACACAAGTGAAATCATTTACAAGGTAATTCGCAGTGTTAATAGTTACAATGCACCAATCTTAGCTGCTTGGTTTGTGTGGTTCCAATTAGAAACATCACAAGTAACATCAGATTAACGATTGTACTGTTGTGGCTTACGGACGCTTTTTGCCTACCTTAGCCTGGACGATCATCCTGTTCGTAGAGTGACGTTGTCATGCATCCGCAATTCATGGTCGTACGAAGCAGATCATTTATGCACTCCCCTAAAATGCCTGGAAAAGCTGAAGCACGCCTCCGTTTGCAGACCACCACCCCCGTATACACCCACAAACGGACTTTCCTGTCAATCAACTTTCGCAAGCCACTTCCGTTTCGGAAGCCCTACGACCGACAGTATTTTGCATCGGTAGAGCTCGTACGCACATGCGCACAGCTAGCCGTGCACAGGCGCAGAAAGAAAAACATCGGATGCATACGACTGTGCGGCCGCTACGACCGACTCTGAATGAGGTCCACAGTGTGGTCCCATGGTAGTCACTGAGACTAGTTCCCTATTTGATGTTTGATGCTATATTAGGGAGAGAATTTTCCCACTTTTGGAAGCTGTAGGAAACCCAATTATTTACAGAGGTAAATAACCTAGATATGTTTGATATGTTACTGATACAGTGGAATGTTCCCTGAGTATGAAGTGTTCCCTTTTCCAAGCATGATTGGGGAGGCAGACAATGATGTGAGCAGCAGTGGGGCGCAGAATGATGTACCCCTACTGAAGTGGAAAATGCTGTTGAAGCAATTTACTGTTCTGTATGTCTCATCTTGAAATGACAATAAATAACAGTGATCACAGCGCTCAGAAACACAAATATGCAGCCTCCTGGGATGAAAAGAAGATATCACCGCCCTCTACAGTATCTATAATGTTCCAAATAAATCATTCCCTTGGTATGGCGCTCTTTAGGTTCTTATGTTTACCTCAGAGAACAGAAAGAAAACAATCATAGTGTAGTACTACAAAAAGCAGTGTTAATCCACCATATACGTCAAGAATTATTCACATTGGAAGTAGGTGTTGATAGTACAGTCCCATCCACCTAATACTTAAAACACACACCTCTTATTGCACCTTAGGTATTATGGTTACCTTAAAGTTTTCCTCACACAAACAGGATTCAACAGTATATGTTTAAATAAATTATTTGGTACTTGTGTAATTTACAAACTCATTGCAGAGAGAATCCAAGTGTCCTACACTCATTATTATTATCAATCATGGTAATGTCTAAATTCGGAGAGTATTCTGACATCATCAGCCAGTGTCCAGCGTCATTCCCAGTGTCCAGCATCATTCCCTACCATCCAAGTGGGCATAGAGGGGGAATATAACCTTGTGGCGAGCATAGCGAGCCACCGAGCCCGAAGCACGGCGAGTGCAGCGAGCCCGCGAGGGGACAACTTTCTTATTTAGGTGGGGACAACTTTCAGTACTTGTGTACGTAAAGTACACAAGTACCATTTAAAACATTCATTGGGGTTCTCTCTGTAATGAGTCCGTAAAGTACACGAGTACCAATTATTTTATTACAGCTCCAATATGCGATTTCCAGGTAATTTCCAGGTAATGTTTCATATACCAAAAAAGAAAAAGTCGAAAAGCATAGCATAATACTGCTTCAATTTAATTTGTTAAAAATATATCACACAGGGTATAAATACTCAGAAAGGGGACCTCAATACAGAAAAAACAACCACTTAGGTTCGTTAGGTGCAAATGCATACCAAACAGCAAGATGGCCTGAGTGGATTCAGACAAGTGCATAAAGTTACTCCTATCGTCTCGGCTGAGAACCACTCACACAGGTACCGGCATCCACTCCATACACGAGTTCCGCCAGCGACGCGTTTCGGATTCCTCCTTTATCAAGCTGCAGTATATTTTGGTGGTAATGGATAATGCTACCAGATACCCAGAAGCGATACCATTGCTCAGTATGTCGACACAAACAATTTCTAGGGAACTAGTACATGTCTGTAGCATAGTGGGAATACATAAGGAATTCCTAACTAATCAGGGTACCCCATTTATGTCAAGAATAATGAAAGAGTTGTGCTGCCTGGTTAAGGTTACTCAGCTACAGACCTCCCTATATCACCTTTAGACTGATGGTTTATTGGAGAGGTTTAACAAAACTTTAAAGACTATGCTAGAGAAAATGGTGGATAAATATGGGAAACACTGGGATTATTTGTTACCCTATTTATTGCTGGCTATTAGAGAGGTTCCACAATCTTCCACAAAGCTCTCGTCTTTTGATTTGCTATATGGGAGGCACCCAAGGGGATTGCTGGATATTGCAAAAGTAACATGGGATGGGGAACCCAGTCCTTATAGAACAGTTATGTTCCTCAGATGCATTAAAGAATATCTGCAGTAGAGACGATAGTGAAAGAGCAATTTGAACAGGCCCAACAGGGACAACAAAGGGTGTACAATCAAAATGTATAATAATGCTCCTTTGTTCATGGGGACAGAGGGCTTATTTTGGTTCCCACAGTAGAAGGTACATTTTTGCCGAAGTTGCAAGGACAATTTGAAATCATAGAAAAAGTGAGTGAAGTTATATGGTGTACCAGCTTGGGAAAAGAAAGCCAGATCTTAAATCTTCTAAAACCGTGGAAAGATAGAGAAGCTGGGGCGTGGCCTAGTGGACCTGCAGAGAGGACGCACTTCTGAAGCGCTCTCCCTTCCTGAATCATAATTAGGCTTAATTAACCCTGATCCCTGGCTCTATTCTCCCCACACTATCCCTTAATCTTCCCCCTTACCTCCGCTGTCTCTCCACTGGCTGGTAAGGTTTACGGCACCATCAGCAGGAGGCCTAACTCCCGCTCTGCAGCCACGGGCTAAATTTCTGGCCAACATGCCGCGAGTTTGTTGCCGACACCTCCATGAGGCCATGCTGGGGCTGGACCACCCAGTCTTACCTCCGCTGCCTCTTCCCTGTCCCTGGAGACTGATCCGTGCACTCCGCAGCTCCATCGCCTGCCGTCGAGAGCCACAGAGAGGCCAGCTTCCTGCACTGCGGCCGCAGGTTGAACTTCCGGCCTGCGGACCTCCGGAGTGTGCTTGGCGCTCCCAAAGTGGTGTGGCTCTCCCCTGCCCCCGGGATCTGTCCTGTGGACACTGTGACCCCATCAGCTGCCGGGACTAGAGACGGGCCGGGGGTTGAGCTCCCGGTCCGCGCGCCCTTGATAATAAGCGGGCGCCTCTCCATCTCTACCTGCTACTGACCTAGCCAGCCTACCTTACGGGACCCAAGGCTGCCTTCTCCCCATCCTGACCCACCACCTCCGGCTGGGAACCCGACGGAGTGCCCTGAGATCGGCGCTACCCCCGGAGACCCTGTGATATACGCGAGGTGAGAGGATTTACCAACCTTCATGACACTGTGCCACTTCTAAAGTTTTTAACACTGAATTACAGGCGAACATAGGGAGAAGAACACCTGACACGTCCCTGTGTTTTTCAGTGTGAATCCTTAGGCTGCTGACCTTTACATATTTGTTCACTCTTCTCAATTGAATATTGAATATGTAATCACCCTAGATTGTCCCCGATGTGCGGGTACGAAACTGTTATCTTCAGATGTTCTCTATAATGGACTGATTATTGTCTCACCCATGCAGTAACATATTAAAGACCGGATCTAACACTATTGCCTCGGACCATCTGTCTGCCCAAACTTACCCCTGGGGTTCTGTTATTTTATATACCTGACATCATGCCGATGAAGAAAGGGGCGAAAACCCCCCGCCAACCAGCTCCTATTCAATTCCCTAAATCATCTATATCCACAAATGGGTCACTTACAACAACTCCAGTGAAACTCTCAGGACCTGCTGTAATACCTTCAATTGTAGGCTCCATTCCTCAAGCTGGAGCGAGTCTGGATTTAGATCTGTCAGCTCCCCTTACTACCCAAACAATGCTCCAGCTCTTTACTGCTTTTCGTACAGATATTCTCTCGGGTATGGAATCGTCAGTCCAAGCACTACGAGCAGACCTAGTGGAAATTGCGGGTCGTACAGAGCACCTGGAAAGCAATATGCAGGAGCTGGTGGAATCCCACAATTACCTTCTTACGGCACATTCGGAGTTACAAACCGAGATGTCTTCCACCAAAGATAAGTTAGCAGACCTTGAGGATAGATTGAGAAGAAACAATCTCAAGATTAGAGGCATCCCTGACTCTGTTGCTCCTGGTGAGCTCCAGGATTACATCACCAAGCTTTTTCAGAAACCACTCCCATCAGCGACAGAGCAAGATCTACTTATAGACCGAATACACCGCTTACCAAGACCCATGGGGGATCCTCTAACTTTCCCAGAGACACCTTGATGAGGATACACTTTTTCCATGCAAAGGAAAGTATCTTAAAGGCGGCTAGATTGGCGGAAGGCTCTGACGCCTTGGGTGGCTTACAAATTTTTCCAGATCTATCCCCCTACACCTTAGCTAAAAGGCGCTCATATCACGCCATAACTGCTGCTCTTCGAGAGAACGACATTCCTTATTCCATTCCCGGTCAAGATTCTGATACAATATGAGTCCTCCACATATGTGATTTCTTCTATTGAAGCGGGAGTTAAGCTTTTGGCAGACTGGGACATTCCTATATCAGCCGCTAAATCCACCACTCCAGACTGAGTCCTCCCAGGCTGATCTGACTTGTAACGACACTGGTATGATGGTTCCTGATCTCATATAAGATACCTTTAGCTATTTGTCAATGGACATTATGATCAATGCTGAATATAGATTTTGTAAAATATCCAGCTATTAATATTAGTAGACATGTTAATGTCTTTTCAATATTTGTGTTTCTTATCCCCTCTCTATTGCCATTATATGTGTTGTTTTTTTATTAGGATATGAGACCCTATTAAAGGAATTGAAATCTGTTTCTCTGTTGAGTTATATATATATACTCAATTTATCTTAGTAGCTAATTCGTTTATAGCCATTAGTTAATATTTTATTATTTAGCCAGTGTCAATTCAATATTTGTAGTGTGTTACAGATATTTTATACTGCTACTTAGTATATAGGATTGTTCTGTTAGAATAATAGAAACGGTCATATGTTTTCTTGTTTATTATATTCCTTAAATATTATTGTTATAGACAATGTTTTGATTACTGTATGGGTGAGCCTTATGTCGGCCACCACCCCACTGTTCTTTTTGGTTTTGTCTCCAAAGTTTCCCGGAGACAAACACTATGACCCAATTTTTTTTTCTGGGTAATTTCAGTTTTTCTACACCCTATTTCCCTACCCCCTGTATTTTCAGTTTCCTCTTTGTCCCACTCTCCTTTCCCCCTGGGAACCTGAATTTCTAATAACTTTATGTCTTTGCAAGCTACTCCCCATACCTCATGGTTACGTTTTTTTGTTTGAACACACATGGCCTTAATTCTCCCAATAAACGACGTCTAGCTCTTGATACATTACATAAAGAAAAGGCTAGAGTGGTTGCTCTCCAGGAAACCCATTTTTCTTCACTAGCCCCCCCAGCTATTAGTAACTCCCAATATCACACTGTTTACTATGTTTACTATGCTCATGGCCCTTTTAAAAGAAATGGAGTGGCCATTTTGTTTCATCGCTCTATACAGTTTGAACTCATATCTCAGTTATCAGATAAGGATGGCCGATACCTTATTCTAGTTGGGAAACTAGAAGACAAATTGATGACATTGGTTTTGATTTATACCCCTAACACACGCCAAGCGCCTTTTTTACGCAAATTTTTAGAAACTCTCCAAACTATTCGTCAGGGACATTTAGTACTAATGGGTGATCTCAATTTAGTGCTGGATGTTAGGATTGATAGAACACCAATAGCTCATGGCCATGTAGGGAGGGGGGGCTCCGCTGGTGCTCTGCAGTGACTATTTGCTGAATTCGACCTATACGATGTCTGGAGGACTTACTCTCCCCTAGTTAAAGATTATACGTATTTCTCTCACGTACACAATTCTTACTCAAGAATTGATTTTATATTAACAGACAAGTGGTTGCTGCAGCACACCTGTAAATCTACTATTGTCCCAATTGTATGGTCTGACCATGCTGCAGTGACTTGGATGTGGAACCATTCCCATTCTGCAATGCCCCCTAGACAGTGGAGATTCCCCAGTTATCTGTTACCCTCCCCTGAGGCAGTTAGTGCGTTGTCTGATGCTCTGTCTGCCTATTTGGAGACTAATTCTCCCCTTGATACCTCATACCCCATATTCTGGTGTGCTCTGAAAGCTGTCTTGAGAGGAGTAGCTATCCAGACAGGATCTAGACTTTGAAGACAATATCTGAGCCAACAGACTGCTCTGGAGGAAAGACTTCACCAAGTGGAGTCGCTAAATAGGACTCGTCCCTCCCATTTGCTCAAAAGAGAATTGGTCTCTATAAGAAATCAACTCTATAAGTTGTTTTTATCCCGAATGCAATATGCCTATACTAAAATGCAACAAAAATGTTATACTTTAGGTAACAGATCGGGCAAATTTTTAACCAGTAAACTTCGGACTCGACATATTAGAAATAGAATTACATTTTTACGAACCCCTGATGGGCAGACTATCCTAAACCCCTCAGACATAGCTAGGGAGTCTTCCAAGTACTATGGGAAGCTGTATAATTTAAAAGATGACTCCTCAATCCCTCAACCAAACTCCAGCCTTATCTCTTCCTTTTTGAAGGACCTAGATGTTCCTGTATTGAAAAGAGAGGATCTTGAATCTCTTAATTCAGCATGGACTACTGAGGAAATTTTGGGGGTGATAGGATCCCTGCCGTCAGAAAAGGCTCCTGGTCCGGATGGATTCACAAACTCCTTCTATAAGAAATTTGCAATGGACCTTTCCCCGCTACTTAGAGATCTCTTCTTGTATGCTACTAAAACGGACTCCTTCCCTAGGGAAATGCTACAAGCCCAAATAATTACTATCCATAAACAGGGGAAAGATCCTTCTCTATGCCAGAGTTATAGACCAATAGCATTGCTCAATACTGATGTGAAAATCTATTCCAAATTAATTGCTAATAGACTATCTCCTTATAGCCCACAATTAATCCATCCGGATCAGGCAGGTTTCGTTCATGCTAGACAAACATCTGACAATATGACCTTGCTCAACTACTCCTCAGGGAAAAACATGAGGCTGTACTTCTCTCCCTAGACGCTGAAAAGGCGTTTGATCGCATTAATTGGGATTTTCTCAATGCTGTTTTAGCGAGATTTGGGTTCCAGGGTGAAATAGTGACCTTTATTTCTGCACTCTATAGTTGCCCATCGGCATCGGTTTTAAGTAACGATTTTTTATCCCCAATTTTTTAAATAACAAATGGTACTAGACAAGGTTGCCCCCTTTCCCCATTTATGTATATTCTTGCTGCCGAGCCATTTGCTGCTACAATTTGAGAATCTAGTTTTTCCTGGGGATACAAGTGGGTTCTTCAACCCATAAACTGAGCTTGTTTGCAGATGTTGTCATTTTGTTTGTTACTGACCCCAGTTCCTCACTACCAACCTTACATAATATCATAGATCAATATAGTGTAACGTCTTTCTATAAACTTAATACTACTAAAACGGAGGCCCTAAACTTCCAAATCCCACCCGAAACTTTGTCCAGATTGAAAACAAGTTTTAAATATATATGGAAGGAAAATTCTATTTCGTATTTAAGGATCCATATGTCTAACACTATGACTAGTATAGTAGAAATAAATTGTAAGCCCCTTTTGATCCACATTGATGATTTACTGAAATGTTGGTTGAGTTTTGAAGTTTCATGGTTGGGTAGACTTGCTGCGTTCAAGATGTCGATTTTACCAAAGCTTATGCATTTGTTCCGAGCAATTCCTTATCTGGTCCCAAAAATCTATATCAGACGGATTCATTCTTTAATTTTTAAATATATTTGGAGGGGTAAAACCCCCAGGATTGCTTATTCTTGTTTGTCTAGACAACGTAGATTGGGTGGACTCGAGGTTCCCGATCTGTCAGCGTATCATTATGCATGTTTGGTAGCTCAGATAGGTGACTGGTCCCTCCCCTCGGGCACCAAACCATGGGTTGATTTGGAGAGAGAACTATGCCCTCAATATTCTCTTTGGGAGCGTCTGTGGACCCCCAAACAATTACCCCCTTTAGCAAAAAATACTCCCCGAGCCATAATAGATTCATTACTAGCATGGAATCTTACAGCAGTTTCCACTAGAGGTCTTTCTCTACCGACATGTAATCTCTCTTTAGGAACCCTGTTACATTTAATACCAGATTTGAACATTTCCAGATGGTATGCTTGTGGCATCTCTACTATTTCTGATCTGATTGATAATAGATCTATCAGAATTTTTTCTACTCTGCAATCACAATACAACCTACCACACAGTGAACTATTTACGTACACCCGTATACATCATTGGTTATCGAGTATGTTTAAAATCCCTGGCTCTTTACACCTCCCTCCCCCTCACATTTTATCTAGATTGTCATCGGGGAATTCAAAAAGTTCAATACGGTTCTGGTATTCCATATATCAAGATAGAGAGGAAGTGAGTAAATCTGCTGCGCAACTTCAGTGGGAAGCTGACTTACAAACTACATTATCACCCCTCCAATGGGAATCTATATATCTGACAGCTCACCGCTTCTCCAAATGCCATAATCACCTTGAAATGCAATTTAAACTTCTACAGAGACTTTATTTTACTCCAGCCAAATTACATAGACTTTGGCCCACCCAATTGAAGTTTTGTTGGAGGAACTGTATGGAAATAGGTGATATATTTCATATATTTTGGAGTTGCCCTCGCATACGTCATCTATGGAGTGAGGTGTTTACATTAGTCCATAAAGTTATACAGGTACGTCTCCAGGAATCCCCCTCTTTGGCGCTATTCCATATCTATCCTCCAGGTTTATCTAATGCAGACTGTTATGTTCTAGGCCATATATTTATTGCCACAAGAGCAGCTATTGCTCAGAATTGGAAATACTCATCTCCCCCTCTTTTCTCTAAAATAATCTGCAAGATTAATTTTGCTTTTTTAATGGAAATGTTAGGGATACCATATTCTTCTTCTAATTTTTCCCCTTTGGTCAAGTGGTCAAGATGGCATGAGACAACGGATGGGAAAGGAGCATTACTCCTACTAGATACCCCTTAACTATCTATTTTGTAGAGAGCTCTACTGTCTCTATCTGTTTTTCTTCTCTTTCTTTTTGCTATTATTTTTTAATTCGAATATGGGATATGTGATATGTCTGTTGGTTTATTATATGTTTTAGTTATGTACTGATATTATTGGAAATATTATGTTTATTTTTGGTTCCATTTCTCCCCCCTCCCCCCCCCTCCCTTTTTCATGTTTCTGTATCCCTATCTTTTCCCTTCCGTGGTTCACGGACAAAATTCTAATAAAAAATTATTGATGGAAAGATAGAGGAGCTCTGTCAGCGACAACATTACCTCCAGTAACCACAGCACCTTTAGCTCCTGAAATAACAATTGCCAAAACCCTCTCAAATATTCAACATGAGGCTAAAGAAGTAGATTTTTTTTCTGACATACCTAGTTAAATAACAGTTATTAAACATGATATAATTATTGAACCAGGTGTTAAGGTTAACTTAAAGCCCTATAGAAGACCAGAAGAAATTAAAAAAAACATGTTGGAATTATTTATAATTGAAGAGTCACATAGTGAGTGGTCGAGTCCCATTGTACTCATTCCAAAAACCCGATGGGAGGCACTCTTCTGCAATGATTTCAGTAAACTGAATAGTGTGTCTAAGTTTGATGCTTACCCAATGCCTAGTGTGGATGAACTTATTGAATTGCTGGGAACAGCACGGCACTTAACCACTGTAGACTTATTATTTACAGTATATACAAAATACAAACACAAAACAGTATACTGGGAATTACTGGAGAAGCTATGGCCAATCCACCCACGCCCTCAGAAGTGAGTGAACAGGGGCCTAACGCTAGTGCAGTTACCCCTCAGCAATGAGTGCTCATGGCTGGCCCCAGTATAGGTGTCCCCTCAGCAGTGGGTGCCCAGAGGGCTAACCGCAGGGTAGGCACCCTCTCAGCAGTTAGTCCAGTGTGTTGGGCCCAGTGTAGGTAGACCTTCAGCAGTGAGTGCCCAAGGGGCTGGCCCCAGTCTAGGTAAACCTTTAGCAGTGAGTACCCATGGGGCTGTCCCCAGCTACACTGACAACAAGAGTCACAACTTGTTCACACATTTGCAGACACTACATGAGTTGGATTACCAGGAGTAGAGGGCACCCAGCTCCAGAGCCTCAAAGTTTGACCAGGTCCTGTAAGGGCAGAGAGGGGAACACATAAACTGCTAGCGTATACCCTACCATACTTCCAGTCTGCCTGGCTATATACACTGGCGTACTTCCATGGACCTGTAATACAATGCAATGAAAGATGCTGCAGCCCTCACAAACAACCAGGTGGGTAAACTCTCAGCAGTGCTCCAGACAGCAGCCCCCATGTGCATGCACACTCTGGAATTCATCCAGCGGTAGGCATTGCTTGTTGTTCCCTGCTGGCTAACTCATGCCCGGTGATGAAAGAGAAGATGATCTCTGGGGGTCTGCAGGGAGGGGAGCGGAAGTGAGGGGTGATCTCTGTTGCAGTGACCGGGAGGGGCAGCAGCCACCAATCCCAGCATCCACAGAATAGATCAACAGGCAGTCAGTGCATATGTGTGACCCCGGCTTTGAGACGCTGCCTGTGCTGCTCACTTCACATCCCTACTTTCCAGCACCTGACACCAATAGCGGGTAAGCAAGGGAGGGTTAGTAGTGGATCAAGAAGGGGTGCACTGATCTGCCAATCACAGCCATAGGTGGCTGGTCCTTGGGGAGGGGTCAACCACCATGAACATATCATGTCGGTTACAGCCATTAATATGCCAGGGCGACTGTCGTTGGGTAGGAATTTAAATAAAGTATTCACATATTTAAACAAATATCAGAAAAATATATTGTTTACAGTGGCCCCAAAACTGTCCGGCCCACCGGGAAAACTCCCTGTGAGGACTATCGCCAATCCGCCCCTGGACACCAGGGGGTATATTTACTAAAGTGCAGGTTTTTAGAAGTGGAGTTGTTGCCCAAAGCAACCAATCAGATTCTGCTTATCTTTTATCTAGCACCTTCTAGAAGATAATAGGAAGAATCTGACTGGTTGCTATGGGCAACATCTCCAATTCTAGAAACCCGCACTTTAGTAAATATACCCTTAGGTCTGATTTTTTAATTTCTTTAGACACTACCTCCGGTTGGGCTTCTAGTATTCTATAGGGCTTTAGGTTAACCTTAATTATGGATTCTAAAATGGTTTAATGGATAAGATCATGGCTGCAGCATAGAAAACAGTGTTATAGTAAATGCAGTACACTCACAGCAGGGAAATATTACTAGTGGAGTACCCCAGGGATTTGTACTTGAACTAGTGTTTTTTAATATCTTTACTGGTGACATTGCAAATGGTATTGAAGGGAAAGTATGTATTTTTGCAGATGACACAAATGTATGCAACAGGATACACATGCCAGGAGGGGTAAAACAAATGATTGATGGCTGTCACAACTCTAGGAAGATTGTCTGCCTGTGATGGAGCAGGCTCTGTGGGCTGGGACCGTGGTTGCAGAAACTGAGGCGGTTTCAGATAGCTTTTCCTCATAAGAAAAATAAGATAGATTCCAGTTGTGATGAAGTACACGGGTATTTATTGGAACAAACAGATAACTGCTGGGAATGATGGGTAGTAATAAACTAACAGTCCAGAAAGAGAGAACATGTGAGTCCTGAGAATCTGTGACTTGAAGGTAACAGCGTATTGGGAGTTGAACGACTAGTGTAGGAACTCCATGACAAGCAGGACACTAGTCAGATGACACTGAATTATCCTCAATGGACAGATGCAGGAATCCTGAGTCCGAGTTACTGGGGTATGCCCAGCAAGATGAGACGAGAATCCTTGAACAACGTATAGAGGTATTTCCAGCTAGACTGTAGTGACTTTGGCTTGCGGTGCATGTGGGTCTTGAATACACAAAGATGCGTCGAACACCAGATGTAGTACACCGAGGTGTGTCACAGAGACATGGACAGGAGGCGCAGGTGTGCGTCTTTATGTGCTTCGGGTTAGTACCCAGAGTAGCGTCTTTAGACAAAGGAGCGGAACACGGGATTGCATAGAAAATCCAAGGCATAAAGGTAACAGGAGCCAAATACTAGGACTTGAAAAGACGTTGTGCAGGCACTGAATGAGCATCCAAGAAGGGTTTATATATGCAGTGCCTGTTGCTGTTTGGTGAAAGACTCCCAGCTGACTAGATAACCAGGAATCACTGGTGGACCCTGGCTACGACAAGACGGCCACGCCCATGAACTGAGGACTCCGGCGGCAATGCTGGAGATTGACGTCAAACTGCACGAGGGACACCTGCCAGTGTGGAGAGGAAGACCTACACCCTGCGGAAGGAGCATTGCCGTGAAGATGGACGGCAGCTGCCCAGGCCCACGAAGCGGAGACCATAGGTAAGTAACACTACTGGCTGGGCTCTGCATCGGGACCCGGTAGCAGTGTTCCTGACAATGCCCTAGGTCAGTGGTCGGGGAACAGGGGTAAATTACCCCACTTGGGGTAAAACTGAAATTCCTGGGGGTAATGGATGTAGGGCTGGAGGTGCACATGAACCGGGTGCACCTCTGCACCCGTGGCCAGTGACCTCCAGCCCAGCACCGCAGGGAGGCTCTAAGCTGGACGCCCACTGAGATGTTATTACCAGCAGCGCCGGTCTCCTTCCCTGCAGCACCGCGTTAGCCAGAGGTTGGAGTTCTCTTCTGAACTCCAGCTTCCGGCTCTCCCCATGCGCACTACGGGAGAGACGTCATACAGGAGCGGGAATTAAGGTGAGTGTTTTTGGGTTTTTTTTGTACAAGCGCACTACAGGGGAGCACTGCTACAGGGGCATAACTATGGGGGCACTGCTACAGGGGCATAACTATGAGGGTACTGCTAGAGGGGCTTAACTATGGGGGCATTGCTACAGGGGCATAACTATGAGGGCACTACTACAGGGGCATAATATGGGGACACTGCTACAGGGGTATAACTATGGGGGCACTACTACAGGGCATAACTATGGGGGCACTGCTACAGGGGCATAACTATGAGGGCACTACTACAGGGGCATAACTATGGGGGCACTGCTACAGGGGAATAACTATGGGGGCACTGCTACAGGGGCATTATATTGGGGCACAACTACAGGGGCATTATATGGGGGCACAACTACAGGGGCATAACTATGGGGGCACTACTACAAGGGCATTATATGGGGGCACTACTATAGGATTTTCTTCCTTTCAAATCAAGGGGTCACGTTGGCGTATCTAAATATATTTTGGGGTAAAAGATAAAAAAGTTCCCTGGCCTAGGTAGACTAGAGGAATGGTAAAGAGTGTGGCAAGTACAGTTTAATGCAAAATCACGCACTTGGGTCTCAAAAACCCAAAGGCTAAATATAGAATTAACAGCACTATGATGGAAACTACTGAGGAGGAAAAGAATATAGGGGTCACTATTACAGGTGACTCAAAGGTAAGTAAGCAATGTATCAACATTAGGAAAGCCAAGTCAGATGCTTGACTGCATAGGAAGAGTCAGTAGCAGAAAGAAAGAAGCAATAATGCCACTCTATAGGTCATTGGTGCAGCCTCATCTACAATAATGTGTTCAGTTATGGAAGCCAGATCTCTAGAAGGATATAAATACATTAGCGACTGTACAAAGAAGAGCAAATAAAATTGTACATGGCCTACATCACAAAACTTATTTGGAAATATTAAAACATCTTAATATGTATAGTTTGGAGTAGAGAATGGAAAGGGGGGGCATGATAGAAACTTTCAAATATATCAAGGGTCTTAACAAGGTACTGGAGGGAAACATACTACAAAGGAAGAGAAGTATTAGAACTCGAAGGCATGCACTGAAACTGGATGGAGGTAGGTTCAAGGGAAATTTAAGGAAAAGTCACTTCACAGAAAGAGTAGTGGATAAGTGGAATAGCCTCCCATCAGGGGTGGTAGAGACTAATACAGTAGAGCAACTTAAACATGTTTGGGATAGACATAAGGATCGGTTACTATAAGGTTAAAAGAGGCATACTAGATGGGCCAAGTACAATTCTATGTTTCTACATTATTCCTGGGTTCAGTGATTATGTCATGGTTCATGACTGTTGTTTTACCAGGTATGTCAGAGAATAAATATCTATTTCTTACGAGAAATGCTTTAGCCTCATGCTGTTGAGAGGATTTTGACTATTATTACTTTGGGAACCAAAGGTACTGAGGTTACCGGTGGGATCAGGGTGGTTGACAGAGCTACTCCTATCCTTCCAAGGTTTTTTAATATCTATGCTAGAGATATTTTCTGGTTTTCTTTTCCCAGGCAGGTACACCTTATAATCAACCTCACTCACTCTCTATTCACTCTAGCCTTTACCAGAGTAGGGTCTTTTAGCCAAATATATATTTGAGACAAATATATATTTTCTCAATTCAAGATTAGGCATATAGTTAATTCATTCAATGGCATTTTCTACTTCAGGAGGAGGTACACCATTCTGCGCCCCACTGCTGCTCTCATCAGTCTCTGACTCCCCAATCATGCTTGATAAGGGAACACTTTAGATTCGGCAAACACTCCCACTACTAGTGTATCAGTAACATTAACAAATGGGTCTGGGTTATTTACTTCCATATCAAATCAGGTTTCCCACATCTTCCAAAGGTGGGAAAAAGTTTTCCCCAGTAATTTAGCAGAAATGTGTCTCCTAACATAGGAGTCCTCCTTTCTATAAGTGGGGTGACTAGTTGGAGAAGCTCCTGGTAGGTAAGGTCATCCATGCGCAGGAAATTCCTGACGTCATCAGGCTTTTTTTAAGGATCACCTGTAGCAGTAATATATGGGAATAGGTGTCTTGTCTCTGCAGCCAATTTTAGGTCCAGCAACTACACTTTTTGCTTCTCTTTTTTTTTTTTTAAAAAGTACTTGTAGTCTTGTCACCATAGCAGCAATATCACATGCACAAACTTTTTTTTACTCATACTTATGATGGGGTGTTAACAGAATGTAGGCTACACGCAGCACTACTGTACAAAATGGTGATACTTCCAGTTCTCTTCCTGTGTGTTTGTTTATGTGCTGCTAATCCAAGCCCTTTTCCAGTGTTTACATCTGCAATCAGTGACGCCTCAAATGTGTAGAGTGTGTACGGTGTCACAATCTCTTCATCCGATATTTTAGACAGATGACTTTTGTGGATCATAAGTTAGATTGTACAGGTGTGTACGCACATATCCGAATGTAAGTGAAATTGAAAGTAAAATCACATTTAAAGTATTATAGTACAAGTGTGTACCTAGCTTTAGACCCATTGGAGTAAGTCATTCAATATCGGGTAAATGTTTAGGAGGAGTATCATGGGAAAAGCAATATGAAAAAAGAATCAGGTTGCAAGGCACAAAATTATATTCTGAAGCAGTTGTGCATGGATAAAATGGAGGACATATTTTTACTAACAAAAAACCCCAAACCTTTATTAAGAAAAAAAAAATCTGTTTTGTTCTGGTAGCAGTAGGAATGTGCTGTCTTGTTTTAGCCATATCACAAGTAAATTGTATGCTCAGAAAAGGGAATCGTTACTCGGGAGAAGTTTGGTTCGACTTCAGAATGTGCTTTATTATAATGGAAGCATTGATAACCCTGTCCCCTATTATTCTCCAGGAGAGTCTAGCTTCTCTATCGGGTCCCAAAGAGCAAGAAGCACTGCCTGCTCTAACCCTAATGCATCCAGACATGCAGGGTGCTCAGCCTTTAGTAGCCCAAGGATGGTCTCCCATGTATTTCCATCAATTTCCACATGTGAAGCATCTGACAAGTTCAGTGTCTTGAGCTCCGCCACTGCTGCCCACAACTGTCTTACCTTTTGTCATTCTGGAAGATCTGTCTAAAACTACTGCAGGCTGGCACAAGCAGTGAGCACGGTCTGTGACTGTAGCCATAACCTGCCATGAACAGCAGACTGCAGTCATCTGGAAGGGACGCTGCCAGAGATGGGGTGGGGAATGGGCCACGGCGTGTTCCTGTGTGGAACTTAAAAATATGTAAGATTCTGGACGCTGCCCATACGGGATGGATGACAGTCCAGACTCCAGACAAATGCCGCGATTTCCATGACTGCCAGGAGTAATCTCAGATGGGTGACAACCCTACCACATGGGCTCGCCAATCCATCATTTCCTGTGTCTTTACTCATACCTACAAATCTATTGTTTTCTCTTAAATGTAGTTTGTCAGATATCGTGGGGAATAACATTTTCTTCACGCATGTTGTTATTCTCTATAACATAGTTTACTGTTAATACGGAAAAATTGAACTTACATAACCCTTACCACACCCTTCGGCAATTGCCTCTTGTACTCCAATAGATTGTAAATACCTGTAGCACAACTAGATAGGATGTAACTATACAAAGCATGTACAAGACAGAAGTAACATGCAGATTAGAATAGTAAAAATAAATCATGCTGATAAATCACAACTTATACCACATATTCCAGTCACATGGGGGGATATGTACTAAGCCTTGAAAAGTGATAAAGTGGAGAGTGATTAAGTACCAACCAAACAGCTCCTAACTGCCACTTTACAGGCTGTGTTTTAAAAATGACAGGAGCTGATTGGCTGGTACTTTATCACTCTCCACTTGATCACTTTTCAAGGCTTGGCACATCTCCCCCTAGTCACAGATGTTTTCTGCTATTAATCTAGGTAGAATAGACTGTAAATTTATTTTATAATGCTATAGACACATGGCATATATTTAGGCTTCCCATGCTATCCCTTTAAACCAGTACACTCATGAATTACACATGTTTAAGGGACAGTATGGTTAGCCTACATATATTAATCTTTGTTTATTGGCTTTGTTCTATTCTATTATCCATCTTTGGTTGCTGTGCTATTGAATGAAAGCTACTGTAATGAAATGGCAAGCTGGACAAAACACACAATTTCCTGCCATAACCCAACCCTAGACTATATATCTTAAATTAATAATAATAATAATAATAATAATATTTGTAGTTAATATTTGTACTTAAATCTGGACATGGGAGAAACTTCCTGAGCTGACTGCATTTAATTTCACCTCAGTGGCTACTTCCAGATAAACATTAGAAAAAGTTAATAAGTTTCTGGTGGTTGGCAGATGGAGGGGACGAATGTGCATTGAATAAACGCTTGTCAGATTAATATGCACAGGTGAGAAAAGGAAAGTTACTTTGCCTGTAGGGAAATAATTTGCATATATTATTTAAGTGCACACCATCATGTAGCAGTGTAAAAAAAATGTTGTGTGCCGGTCATTAGGTGACACCTACAGGAGTTATAAGCCAAAGACTCTTTCTGCCATCCCCCATCTCAAGCCTTCTCGAGCTAATATCCCTAATTTTTATTAACCCTTTCCCTGTCTGCCTTGCATTTAGCATGCCACTGACATAAATCCTAATTTTCAAATGTGCTCCTGAACACGCAATGATTTTATAGAAATCCCTTTGAATCACAACAGTGATCATGTATGAAAAAGATGACCCAGATTAATTTAATAAGATTTTCTCTGCCACATTACTCTTAAGCTAGGTGCAAACTATGCCGTTTTTAGTTCAAACCAACAATTGGCACGATGTCTCTGAAAGTGGTAGCATCCGATATCGACAGTGCACACTGTACCATTTATTTTAAAAACCTGCCGATTTTCAGGTTCAGATCGATAATTTGCATATTTCCACCCAAAAGAATGATGAGGTACACCTGAAAAATCGTACGAAATATGGTCTGATTATCATGAATGCCCACACACTGGGCCTAATTCAGACCCGCTCGCGAGTGCTGAACGCTCGCAAGCGGGTCGATGGTGCCCTAATGCGCATGCGCACGATGGAGGGAGCTCCGTCGTGCGCTTGCGCGAGACCCGCATAGCGACAGCCAAGCTGTCGCTATGGGTCTCGCACCAAAGGGGGCGTGGTGTCGATGGTGACTGACAGCACGCTCCCTTTGGTGGGCGTGCCGGGGGCGTTGCTGCCCAGATGGAGGCGTTCCCATGGGAACGCCTTCCGTCTGGAGCCGGCCCCACTGACATCACTAGTGATGTCAGTGGGAGTGCTTTTGGCTCTGATAGAGCCAAAAGCACCCCTGGGCTTGCGGCAGCGAGACCCTACCACAAGGGTCTCGTCGCAAGCCCAATGGTCGTGATGGTCTTGACCATCGCGACCATCTTTTTGGTCGCTCGCATAAGCTGTGGGTGGTCACCCACAGCTATGCGAGCGGCTAGGAGGCCGCTCCATTTTTAGGTAGGAGGGCCCTGATTCAGAGCGAGCGCTCTGGTCAGAGCGTCCGGCTCTGAATCAGGCCCACTGTACGATGTTGGCAGGGCCGGCTCGAGGGATCTTTTGGCTAATATCTTTTGGCCAGTCTGAGCGATTCAATAACACTAGTCAACATGATTTTTTTCACAGGAAAACTGAATAGTGACTCTAGTGCAGTTTTAAATTTTGAATTCAAATATGTACTTAGAATTTATCCATCATGCATAGTATGTTTGTGACAGCTACTTTTTCAGATTTTAGTGGTCTTTATGATCTGTCATATACACACACACACACACACACACACACACACACACACACACACACACACACACACACACACACACACACACACACACACACACACACACACACACACACACACACACACACACAAACTGGGGCATACAAACATATGTCCCCCTGTAGTCCCTCCCTACTCTCCCCTCTCACCTTTATGTGGAGCCTCCAGCAGCTTCCTCCTCCTCCTCCATGCAGCCTGACCTGCTGGTGTAGCCACGACCCTCTGGTCGGATCAGAGGAGCTTGTGTGCTGTGCTCCTCCAATCAGGGCTCAGCACATTGTCATGTGACCCCCTTGATGTCTCTCACCATAGAGGTTGTTAGCACAAGTATTTGTTGTATTAGTTGTTAGAATATTTTCAGTAATGTGAAGAAAGTATTTAAATCATCCAGATAATTTCTGTTATGTGAGTGGTGAAGTAACCTTCAAATGTCAGAGGAGTAAAAGAGTGTTATGTTCTTGGATTCCCACCTAGACTTCTTGGAGCTTCTTGGAGAAATCTTGGAGCTGTTAGTGATGAGCATGGCGAGCATTTTTATCAGCAGACTCCTATTATGGAAAAGCGGTACCAAGGCAAATGGAGTTCCAGTATGCTGGCTGAATGTGCCTGGACCATGAAAAAAAGTCATCCCAAAGGCAAAATATGCCCGTAAATCATAATTTCCAACTTTTTAGCTCAGCCAGAATGAGGTGTATATTTATTATTTAGACTTGCGTAAGTACTAATTTAATAAAACTTTAAACATATGTCACAAAAAAAACCTGCCCAATGGAAAAAATCAGAATGCATATTTGGATTCAGCATGAAAAATACATTTAGATTAGGTTTATTTAGTTCTTGTGATAGAAAAAAGGTTTATTTTTGTAGACCAGTGTATTTGAAGCCAAGTGTTTCTGGATGTTTTTGGACCATTTTATCTGTGTTTGGACAGAATGCTAATGCCTACACACTACACCAAAAAACAATTTGATCACCCAATTATTGGTAAATCGGCCCAATACTTGTATAGTGTGTTCCTAGCTTTAGCAGTCAATTCATTTGGTGGTGATGTGCACCTGTGCACACCAAGAATTATGGTACAACAAACATTGCACATTTTACCTACTAACCTCTTTAGGGTGCAAGGGAAAATGTGCGATGTTGGGGGCTTAGAGGTGCCAGAGAAACTATCAAATCACCAGCACCTCTCGTCAACTGATTGAGTTACTCTTTGTGTCAGAGCTTGATGGTAAGTTGTCTGTGACATCTTAGCCAAATGGTGCTGTATGATGATAACCCATGCTATATCAAATAAAAGGTAAGAAAGGATTTAAAAACAAACAAATGAATAAAACTAGAAGGTTAAAATCAGAAGTATAAAATACAGACACAAAAAAACACCTGCTACATATATATATATATATATATATATATATATATATATACGTACAGATAGATACAGATAGATAGATAAATGTATTTATTTCTTTTTAATCTGGTCACAACTATACAAACATCCAATAAAGTACACATATTTTGCTAGAAGTTGCTGAAAAAATTATTGGTACCTGGTTTGGATTAATTCTATATAGTTTTGCCATGTACTACAGTATATAAATCAAAAAAGATTTTATGGTAGAGAACAGCAATGATCGACAGATGAATGGAATAAATGATACTCAGTGATGATAAAATACAGTAATAGTAAGTACAATAATTGTACAAATTCTTTAAAGCTATCCACAGTTATGTCAGTTGTGAGCTGTTATACTGATACCTGATGCTAGAATACAGATAAACCCAAAGACAGTGAGATACGATACGATTCTGTAAAAAAAGATCCTGTCTGGTCTCATGAAATGTCTGGATATGTCTCTATTTGGGGTTCGCTGGACTACAGCTCCACTTCAGTAGAGGAAGATGATGGAACTATGCCTCGTCTATTATGGTATGCTATTCCCCAGAACCTGCCTCCTCTCATCACTGTGTGTAATGAACCAGAGTGTGATATCCCTGCGGGGCAGGAGAGGCACAGGCCGAGTGAGAAGCTATGAAGCTGGCTAAGGTCATTATGTTGTCAGAGAAAGGTGAGAAAAATGACAGAGGTATTTGCCCTGCTGACCCTTCCAATCAAAGGTCCAGCAAGCACTGATCATTATGCAAAATGTAGGATGATAAAATAAAAAAGTTCTAGATCTATTGTATATTTTAAAAAGTAGAGTGTTTCTGCCATGTGTATATTCACAGGTCTGTGTCCACATAGACCTTTCCTCAAAACGCACAAAATAGCCAGTTTGGTGCACTACGGACTTTGTGACTAAGCTGCACAATGCATCTCGCCGTAGACTTTTTCACAAAATATGCGTCTTATTTGCATCACTAATGGACATTGGTATTGTCAGTCCAAGCGCACCACATTCCCATTTTATGCCATCAGACTCCTCCACTGCTCCATTTGTGCCCTCAGACACCTCCACATGCCCATTTTGTGCCATCAGATTCCTCCACAAGCCCAATTTGTGCCATCAGACTCATCCTTCTGCCCCATTTGTGCCCTCAAACTTCTCTACATGCCAATTTTGTGCCAACAAACTCCTCCACATTCCCATTTTGTGCCATCAGACCAGTGGCGTAACTTCATCCCAGGTGCCCGGAGGCAAGATAAATGTTGGTGCCCCCCCACCCCCCAAATTAAAATTTACCACATCCCAGCACCTATGCCAGCCCCAGCTGCCACTGCCCTCCTATGCAGTTTCTTTTATACAGTGCCCCCAGTAGTGGTCCCCCTGTGCAGTGCCCTCAGTAAATTCCCCCTATGCAGTGCCTGCCTATGTAGTGACCCCCAGTAATGGTTCCCCTATGCAGTGCCTCCAGCAGTGGTCCGCCTATGCAGTGCCCCCAGTAGTGGTCCCCTTATGCAGTGCCCCCAGTAGTAGTGCCCCTATTCAGTGCCCCCAGTATTGGTCCCCCTATGCAGTGCCCCCAGTAGTGGTCCCCTTATGCAGTGCCCCCAGTAGTGCCCCTTATACAGTGCCCCCAGTAGTGGTCCCCCTATGCAGTGCCCCCAGTAGTGCCCCTTATGCAGTGCCCCCAGTTGTGGTCCCCCTATGCAGTGCCCCCAGTAGTAATAATGCCCCCTGTAGTAATGCCCCTGGTAATAATGCCCCAAAAAGTAATGCCCCCTGTAGTAGTGCCCCCAGTAGTAATGCCCCCTGCAGTGCCCCCAGTAGTAAGGGCCCCTGTAGTGCTCCCAATAGTGCCCCCAGTAGTAAGGCTCCTGTAGTGCCCCCATATGATACCCCCAGTAGTAAGGCCGCTGTAGTGCCCCCATAGGTTGCCCCCAGTAGTAATGCCCCCTGTAGTGCCCCCATTATTAAGCCCCCCCCCCGCGCGCGCGCACACACACGCAACACAACACTTACCTTAAACCCCGCTCCAGTGCCTGCTTCCGTCCGTCCCCGGCGCCCGCTCCTCGGAACTATGGGAGTGACATCATGACGTCACTCCCATAGAGCACTGCGAGACCCGGAAGCCGGAGCTCAGGAGCGAGCTCCGTCCTCCCGCTGCTGCTGGCGCTGGGGGGCTGGGGGAGCGTAGAGAAGGAGCACCAATCAGCGGCACTCCTTCTCCATGCAGCTCCTCCTCAGCAGTGCCCGGAACGGCCGGGTAACAATGGAACCAGGTGCCCCCTTCAGGGCTGGCGCCCGGCAGCAAATGACTCAATTGTCTCCAGGAGTTCCGCCACTGCATCAGACACCTCCACATGCCCATTTTGTGCTATCAAACTCCTCCGAATAATCTTTTAGTGTCACCAGATTTTCCACATGCCCCTTTTTCCCGCCATCAATGGTAGCTGTGTCCCTGATGATTTTGTTTGCACGCTTGCAGACAAAAAGTGCTACTGCTGCCCTGCAGCACAGAGCTATTAGGTCAGCCAGCATCCCTGCAAAGCCCCCCGCTTACACACAGTCAGTGTGATTTGTGTTTGCCAGGACAGGCTGGCTGGTCCGCCTCATTGACTTAACAGACTGAGGCCCTGATTCAGAGCCGAAACGCACTGACAGAGCACTCGCTCTGAATCAGGGCCATCCTTCTTACTTTTTAGAGCGGCCTCCTGGCCGCTCGTATAGCCGTGGATGACCACCCACTGCTATAGCGAGTGGCCAGGAAGATGGTTGCGATGGTAAAGACCATCGCGACCATTGGGATTGCGACGAGACCCTTGTGGTAGTGTCTCGTTGCCGCAAGCCCTGGAGTGCTTTCGGATCTATCAGAGCCGAAAGCACTCCCACTGACATCACTTGTGATGTCAGTGGGGCCGGCCCCAGACGGTAGGCGTTCCCATGGGAACGCCTCCGTCTGGCCAGCCACGCCCCCGGCACGCCCACCAAAGGGGGCGTGCTGTCACTCACCATCGACAGCACGCCCCCTTTGGTACAAGACCCGGAGCAATGGCTTGCCCATCACTATCCGGGTCTCGCGCATGCGCACTGGGCCAACATCGACCCGCTTGCAAGCGGGTCTGAATTAGGCCCTTAGTTCAGCTGTCAGTCAGGCAAACCAGCACAGTCCCTGGCTCACCAGTGACTGAGGGGTAAATTTACTTAAAATCTTGTCTGTCCAAGTTTTGAACACACTATGCATCGCAGGGACATGAGTGAGTTTTTGACTGAATAGTGTTTTTCGATGGTCTATGTGTTTGATAGTCGTATTTGGACTGAAATGAATAGAAGTGCCTGTGAGCTGTGTGTTGTAGTTGATTAAAGAGTTAACAAAAAACTCTGTGGGGCTTCTCCCCTCCCCCCCCTCCCCCCAAAATAAAACATAACCAGCCCTGGACCTCTGAGCCATTCTGGTATAGGAAAATCGGGTGAAAACCAAAGTGGGGTTCCCCCTATTTTCCTACAATCAGCACTGGGCTGAGCCAGCCGGGGTGGTAATGCTACAGCAAGGAGACACACTGCATGGGATTTCCCTGCCAAAGCATTCTCCAGCCCCAAACGGGTCAGCGCAGGGCTGGTAATCCCCTGCTGTGGAGGGGGGAGGAGCAGCAAGAGACACAGGAAGAGCTGGGACCAGGGGCGTATTTATAATGGTTGCAGGGTGTGCGGGGAACATGGGCCCCTGGGTCCAGGGGGGCCCCGCACCGCACACCCTGCACCCATAATATTACTTACCTCTCCGGAGTCCCACATCGTGGTGGAGGTCCGGCGCTGTAAAACGACTGGAAAATGGCCACGGCAGCCATGCGCAGTACAGGGAAAATGGCCGCCACAGCCATTTTCCCGGTGACCTGTGCATACACTATAGACTCTGGGCACACTAGAGTCTATAACTCCGGCGCTGGCCGTACACAACTCAGTGCGCTGCCTGCCACCGGGCGGAGAGGAGGGGGCCCATGTGCAGTCTCCTCTCTAGAAACGCCCCTGGCTGGGACCCTTATGGATATACAATGTCCACATGCTGTCTCTAGCAATAAGCAGCTTGGCAGCATGCAGCTGTGCACAGGGGTGGGGGTGATTCCGTCATCTCAGTGCTGTTCCCCTGTGGGACCAGCTACATGATGCCAGCAACCATTTGCCACATACGCAGCACCCCCTTGTCCCCGCTAAAGCCAAGGAAACACTCCATTTGCTATGCCCCAGGCGGATGTTTATGTTGATGATGCAGCGGAGCATTGTCATCCAGATTCAGTGACCCATGTACCCCCTCTGTATATGCCACTAACAGACAATTGGGGACATTTATGGAAGTGAAGTAAAGAAAATTGGAGTACATAGGGGAGTTATTCAGAACCATAAGTTATGTAATTCTAAATGAACTCCACTTTTTGCATCAGCTTTCCTCTTCTCCTCTTTCGGATATACAGTCCAATACACTTTGGGGAAAGTTCATCATCTTTCTATACTCCAGGGTTGAGTGTACATTTTTATTATATGATAGCAAAATTATTAATTTATGCAGGATATTTTTATTAAAGTAGACAAAAGACCTCAGTTATAAATGTGCAGCAGACAACCAAGCAAAATGCCTTTGGATTGTAGTAGTGCACACAGATGGCCTACCCAGCACACCTTAAGGTGCACTCCTTCTTTCCACCCTAGGGAGACTCAAAGCACCCAAGGGAAGCTGGATTTGTGGGGAGGTAAAATTAACTCCCACAATCCAAAAATATACTGGTAGGTTATTTGGCTCCCATCAAAATCATAACCCTAGTGTATATGTGTGTGAGCATGTGGTAGGGAACATAGATTGTAAGCTCCACTGGGGCAGGGACTGATGTGAATGGCCAAATATTCTCTGTAAAGCACTGCGGAATATGTGTGCACTATATAAATAACTGGTAGTAATAATAATAATAACTGTGTCAATGGGTAAATGTCACACGAAAGTGCTAGCTCCTGACACTTTACAATGACCATTTCATTAAAGTAAACTTTCCAATTGTGCTCCTTAAATAATGCTCATATATGAGCTGATGTTAGGTCTGCTTTATAGTACCTGTCACTTTTGTAGACTGGAATCTTTTTCCATTACAAAGGGCCAATAGGGGGCACCAGTGACGATTAGAGAAGAGGCCCTCTCTGAATGGCCACTTACTAAGCAGAGTGGTTGTCCTGAAATTAATAATTGTTTAACTATCTATTGCTTTGATAAACTTGAGCAACTAAAGAAGTTGTTGACTCTACTTGATCTGAATTATAGCTGCAAGACAGCCATCAGCTAGAATGAGAAGCAGGCATCTCATCTTCAGACTAAACTATAATAATGCTACATTCAAAAAGATCTATGATTACTATTATATCATATTAAAACACACTCTAAGCTTTGTATATGTATTCCCATGGAACAAACTAAGCACGGACTATAGAAGCTCATCACTAAACACACTATAATTTGAATATTTAATTATTAATGTCTTGTGCATCCATTTAATGGTTATTTATTTTAGCATCATAACATGAAACGTGGGACAGGGTTATATTTTACGTAGGAAATATAACATTTGGGAATATAATGTATTTGCAGATGGAGTCTAGTGCATATAATGAGAATCCTTTCTATTATGTAAAGTCAATAATAATCTTCTGGCTTTATATTCATCATTATGTCACAGATTGAGAACAAAGTGTCGGAACTGATGGGCCTGTAGATATAGTCTCAACTTTGCCTTAGGCATACTTAAAATCCAAAATCTACCATGACACTTTATCCCACTTCTCCCTCTACCACCATAGCCAAATCCTGTGAGGTTAATTCCTAAAACAGCACCAGCTCCTTGCTAATCAGTTTTATTTATTTATAAAACCCTTTACTAGACTCTGCTGAAACTCATGTACCATTTAACTGCTCACTGAATTAAAAGGGGAGTCAAGTTAATTCAAATAAAGGGGGTGGGGAGGCTATTCATTTCTGCAGCTGGCAGCCCTCCCTCCTCTGAAGTCTGCCTTACGGGCACAGAAATTGTAAAAGACGGAACATGTGCTTATTACAACTTCTCCTATACACCTGCCTAACAGTTACATTTGGTTTCATGGCTATCAAGATTAGAGATTTAACAAATTGTGAAGATCAACTGCTCAGAACTCCACTGTTTATCTGTAGGGGGATGAATTTGGTGCAGGTCTTTGTCCAAGTGATTTTATTGGCGGATCTGATGAGGGATGAGTGCTCCTATGGCTTTATCCATGAGGGAGCAGGAGATGCTACAGAATGCAGCTTAGCCTAAAGATTAGAAGAAGCATTGCAACATACAGAGACTCCCACTGCCGCACAAAGATGGCCTTTGTGAGAGATCTGTGGCAGAACACTTTAAACTTCTCTTCATGTTGGTGAATGAAAGAGTGAATAAAAAAAGAATTCTTGTCCCCTTCTTTCACCTCCCTTTACAAATACTCTACCAAGTGCTAAGTGTGCTAATCTAATTACACAGAGCATTGACAGTGTCTGTACGTCTCTCTTGTTATTTCTTCACATGGACTAACACGTCTGTTCGCCGCATACTACTTAACACACTGCTCCCTTATTAAAACATTGACTTTGTGGCGAATGATATCCCTGCTTGCCCACGTCTGCAGAACACTTGTTCGTTACCATGAATTAGACATGACATATTTGCTGCAGACTGAATTGTGTCTCCAGCAGTTTCAGTTGTTTATTGGAAACCTGAAAGAAGTTCTGCTTGAGAGATGTACTCATCCAGTGCTACCCTCAGCTACGTGTCTGTGGTGTCTAGTTACTAAGCAGTGTTAGGAGACAGAGTGAAAAGTGATAAGGTGCCAGCCAATCAGCTCCCAACTTCCATCTCACAGGCTGTGTTTGAAAAATGACAGTTGGGAGCTGATTGGCTGGCACCTTATCACTTTTCACTCTGTCTCCTAACACTGCTTAGTAAATAGACCCCTGTAACTGTTATAAACCATTATCCATACAACAGACTGTAACCTATTTACTGCGGATAATTCGTTTTAATTCATATGGTCAATGGAAAAATTTAAAATCTGAAAAAGTTTAGGCTATTTGATATCCCTCATAGAAGATAGCTAAGATAATTAAATATGTTTTCAGTTAAAGTACAGGAATGTTCAAAACATTCAGTTCTTCTATAGGTGAACAGAATAGATGTACTGCCTGGTCTTACTTAAAGTTACTTTAAGTGAGCTACATATAAAATACATGCATAAAAAAAACACTGAAACTGAGAACTGTTTATTATATATAAGGTAAGTAGTAATTAAAATGAGAAATAAGATGGGAAAAGACAATTGCACTTGAAGTCTTGGATCCATAATTAATTTCACAAACAAGATACTTAAAAAACTGCCCCTACAAAAACAGGTAAAGTTGCACGATAGGATAATAAGACACTCTAGACTGTGTAAATTCTT
This sequence comes from Taudactylus pleione, assembly GCA_031769625.1. Lineage (NCBI taxonomy): Eukaryota > Metazoa > Chordata > Amphibia > Anura > Myobatrachidae > Taudactylus > Taudactylus pleione. The sequence continues at coordinate 774,969 of JAUIMM010000007.1, forward strand.
GAAATCTGCATACTGTATGACTGATGTCTGCCCACCCTGAGCCCATTCTGCTTCTAGCAGAGGGTATTAGTTTGACAGAGTGTGTAGCAGGTCGCGCTGTCACCTTCTGTTATGCTTCTAGCGTGAAGTGACAGATTCATCTCCATCTACTGTGTCTTCTATTCTTCCCCTTTCAGCACTACAGTTGTGGGGGGAAATACATTCAAAAAAGTCACCAGATATTTCAGATTAAACCCTTAAACCCCTAAAAACTGTTTATTTTATAGGACAATGATAGTTTTTATTTTCCTGCAAAATTATTTCACTAGATTTACTGGATTTCAATTATGTCCCTGAGAAAAGTTTTAAACCTCTTGAAGTAGTTTACAATGAAATAAGCTATGAGTCTAGGGGTCAGCTCAATTAGACACAAGTAGGTCCCGATCTCGCCTTGGACTCATGGATTTTGCACACAGTCCTATGGGGCTGCAAACACAAATCTGCGAGTCCGGCGGTACCGTAGTAAGTGTGGCATATAGCTGCACTTAATCGCGGATGCACATATGTCTTGTCTAATTAAATTGGTCCGTATAGCTCTTTGGGTACACTTTTGAAAGTAAATGCACCAAACCTATATTTTTTTAGCAGAATACTTAATACTTTTATAAAATATATACCCAAAAATAAATCAACTCTGAATCCTGCCTTGCATATTATTACAAAGAAGTTGGCACCTAAATGGTGAAATATTATCTGTAATATTATCTGATCAAAAATCTTCCTGTATTTTGGTGAATGTGCTTAGTTCTCTGTATTCGTATCCTGGTAAAAAATTGGGATGATGCAAAATGTTGCATATTGTAGTGGAAGGAGCTGGATGAATATGAGAATGTTGAACGAATGCACTTGATTTTGCACTCACAAATTAGATTTTATTTTGCAGGATAATGTAATAATAAGGTAGCGACTTATTTTTATGTTTGTGCCTTCAGAGGCTTATAGCATTTCAAATGTATATATAAACTGATAGAAATGTAAAGATTAAAATGTAACAATGAAATAAAAACAGTACTATGATGTCGATGCATTATCACTTAATGTCTACAAAAGCAGGTGAAAATGAAAATTAAGTGTTCGGGTCATTCATCAAAAAGGTAAAGCACGAGGTATCGCAGATATCTCCGGCTTACCTTTCACTTTCTATGTGGTCCACTGTACCCATATACTACTAAGTATGGGGACAGAAATTCATCAAGCTTCGAAATTACAATATTGTCGGAACTTGACTGCTGGAGCATTCGACATCTACAGATGGCGTTTGCTGCCGCTTGCGACACACATCCCAGGTTACGAAAGGGATCCTTTTCACAAGGTCACGCAGGCACACTAGCACTGCCGAGCCGACTCAACGGTGCTAAGTTTCACTGCTCTAAAAGGAGCAGTGAAAGCCGATTGGGGAGAATAATAAACATTATTATTATTTCCAAAACTTATTAGCTACCTTCACACACCTGATACTTTATAACACTTCACTGACTCTTTTTTTGTGTGATGCCCTGGGGAAGTTTTTGGCTGGGCTGTCTTTTGGGGTGCCCTGCACCCCAGATGTGAACCCCAGAGTGTTAGGGACCTGCTCGACGAGGTGACCTGGACGCTGGTGGGCAGGCCCATATCATTGGCCACTGATATGCTAACTATGGCTCTCATTCAGACCCGGACGCAAGTGGCCGTTCGTACGTTGGGCGAACGTAAAAAAATATTTAAATTCAGGCACACGCTCGTATTTTCGTTCGCATCAAAACATCCTCCCCAAACTCAGGCGACCCCTCCTCTAACTAACGAGCGTGCCAAATAGCGAGCGTACATCCCCGAAGTGGTTTGAAGGGAACGCACGCACTAGTACTACCCGGAAGTTGGACTGTCACATTTCGATTAACTGCTCGTTTATTCTGCCTACCTCCCTCAATCGTAACATGCCAATCAATATATCAATTAGCTTAATTGTTTTTTTGTTTTTTTTTACACAATGCAATAAACTTTATTTATGTCCGTGTTTGTGTTTACCCGCAGAATACGTACGGCTTAAACATTCGCTTTTAATTGTCAAAATACATGTTAGCCCCTATTAAATAATTGTTCTATTTGTTTTTATACCCGCATATTTCCTGGAGTTCATTTCTTTATGTAAATTTGCTTACGCATGTCACTGCATCAAGCCTATCATAAGTCTCCACAGATTTCTGGCCCTGTCGAACACATGACTCATACACTAACCAATAGAATTGCTCCTGTTAATTTCCTAAATACATTAGCCAATCATAAAATTTGGGAGCACTTTATCAAAAATGATTTTTAGGAAAAACTCCATTGCCATCATGAGAGCCTCCGCATTCACCAGGCGCGAGCTGCTGGTGCTTACGGAGGTGATGGATAGGCGGATCACCAGCCAGCCTCCACTCATCACCAACCGCGAGAAGCGATCCGCATATGCGGAGGTTCGGGCCCGCCTGCGCTCCTTCGGCTCACGCCGCCATATCGGGCAGCTGGAGCGCAGGTGGTCGGACCTGCAACGGCCGACGCCCCGCTTGCTGGCATGCTTTCGCATGCAGATCGCTGAAAGTAAGTTTAATGGATTGTGGTTTTCATGTTTGTCTTTGTGGCCCTAACTGCATGGCCCTGTTTTCCCTGTATTTCATATTTATTCATTCTCCTCATATCTGCATGGCCCTGTTTTCCCTGTATTTCATATTTATTCATTCTTCTCATATCTGCATGGCCCTGTTTTCCCTGTATTTCATATTTATTCATTCTCCTCATATCTGCATGGCCCTGTTTTCCCTGTATTTCATATTTATTCATTCTCCTCATATCTGCATGGCCCTGTTTTCCCTGTATTTCATATTTATTCATTCTCCTCATATCTGCATGGCCCTGTTTTCCCTGTATTTCATATTTATTCATTCTCCTCATATCTGCATGGCCCTGTTTTCCCTGTATTTCATATTTATTCATTCTCCTCATATCTGCATGGCCCTGTTTTCCCTGTATTTCATATTTATTCATTCTCCTCATATCTGCATGGCCCTGTTTTCCCTGTATTTCATATTTATTCATTCTCCTCATATCATTTTTTTTTTTTTTTTGGGGGTGCATTTGAAATTGTTTTTAGGCGTGGATTTGTGTGGGAACTAAGCACAATTTGTTTCCCATCTTTTAGGGGCCCAGCGAAGACTACGCCGTCAGCGTCCGGCCAGACGACGATCATGGCCACTCTCCCCAACCCCCAGCCAACACTCCAACTCCACTCCTTCCCCTATTCCCCACTCCTCCCCAGCCATCCTACACCCTCAGCCAGATTTTTCTGGCCTCCTTCCCCTCCGTCCCAATTCCCCCTCTCCTCCAACCACCCCTCTTAGAATGACCCCCTACCCGGAGTCGGTCATTACCCCACCCCGATCTTTGGGGAATGGACCCACCTCCGAGGAGGACGATGAAGGGCCTTCTGTAGTTGGCGTTGGGTCTTCCAGTATGTTTTTTTTTGCGGTTTTTTATCGTCACAAACTGTTTGTATGTAATCATGGTTTTTTTTTTTTTGTGTTTATTTTCCAAAATTTTGTGGTTTTGGGCGATTGCCGTAACCTGTTACTGCTGTTTTCAACATACACATAGCACACCTGTCGGAATTTGGACATAGGCCTTGTATTTTTGCCCTACACCATTTTAGTTTGATGAGTTTTAATGCAGTTTTTTTAAAATGTTTTTTGTGGAGTTTGTTTTTTTTTTTTTTTTTAATGTGGTTTCACTATTGTTGTATTAATCCCCACACTTTTCTCACCCATAGAGGAACAGAGGCTTCGGGCCAATTTATCCGCCTGTGTGGCCCAGATGCACACCAATATCATCGGGGTGCTGGTGGTCCTTGACCGTATGTCGGTCCTCCTTAGGGAGTAGTTTTTTATTTTTGGCCCATTCTGTAAATAAATTGTTTTGTTTGAAGTTACGTTCTGGCTCATTCGTTTTTTCAAAACCACATATTGTTTACCCTGACATAAGTAGAGTGTTCCTGCAAGGATTTCAAATTTTTGACAATAAGAGTGTGTGTTGTATTTTTATGTCAAACAGCCACAAGAAACACCTAACAGTACCAATCTGATTTCCCTTTTTTGGTGTAGTCACAATTAGATATTTCTACATTTTACAGGTTCCTAGTTGGTGTGCAAGCAGCTTAGGGCAATATTACGAAGCAAAAGGATTGTACAGGCTTCCTTTTGGTGTTGGTTTGGACCCTGAATAAAGAAAACATTTTGGCTCAAATGGCGTCAGTACTGGATTACCCCTTAGTCAAATGTAACGTGTGTGAACCTGGTTACACTTGGTGGTAACGTTCCAAAAAAGGGACAACATTTCACTCTCAAAACATTTATTATCAACATAACTGAAAAATCAAAGTGGTCACTCACAAACAAAACACACAGTGATAATCTCAAATACAACACATACCCAAAAAACCACATCACAAAAAAAAAATCAAGAACTGGTTGACGAAGGACCATGCCAACATGATTCCACATATATGGCGTTGCAATAAGGGTTCCAGAATATATCCCCAAAAAGTCCACATACAGGTTTTGTAAGGGTAGCAGGAAGTAGTCATCGTTGGAGTGCCAAAGATTATGTAAAAAAAAAGAAGATGGAGAAAAAAATTAGCCAAAAATTAGATGTTCTCAAACAAACCCAACCACAATAGGTATCAACACTGTTTTTTTACAAATAATTACCTAAAAAATCTGGCCACCACATCATCGCGTATGGCCCCCAACATACTGACCTCCGACCAACCTCGGGGGGGCCATCCTCAGGTAAGGCATCCTCTGGCTGCATTGGGACCCCACTCCTTATGGGGATGTTGTGAAATATCCCACACAGGACCACAATTTTCGAAACCATGTCCGGCAAATACATGAGTTCGCCACCAGAGCGGTGGAGGCATCTGAATCGGCCTTTTAAAAGGCCGATACAGCGCTCCACCACTTGCCTGGTGGCTGTAAGTGCGGAATTATACTCACTTTGTGGCCCTGGTGTGGGAGCCAAATAAGGAGTGAGCAGCCAGGGCGTGCAAGGGTAGCCACTGTCTCCTGTGAAAACGAATAGTCAACATCAGGCTCACTCTGTATGAAGCATAACATTGTTATGTACTAAAGGTCTCCACTTACCCAGAAGCCACGCATCACCAGTTTGTAGGTTGGTTAATTTGTGCCATATCCCTGATTGCCGGATGACGAAGGAGTCATGTGCACTTCCTGGTAATTTTGCATTCAGGGACAGGATCTGGAGGGAGGCATCACATACCACCATTATATTGAGGGAGTGATAGTGTTTCCGGTTTCTAAATATTGCCTCCAGCCATGCTGGAGGCTGAAGTGGTATGTGAGTACCATCCACAACCCCTATGATGTGAGGGAAGCCAGCTATTTGGTAAAAATTGGCCTTGGCCACACTAAGGGCACCCATATCCAAAGGCATTTGAATAAAATGATGGAGGTGCTTGAAAAGTGCCTCCATCACTGCCCTCAGGATCCGGGAAAAGGAGGATTGTGAGATGCCCGCCACTATTCCCAACGTTGTTTGGAACGATCCAGAGGCACAGAAATGTAACACCGCCATAAATTGCGTAAGTGGTGGAATTGCTGTAGGACTGTCAATTTGCCGCTCAAGATCACTCTCTATTAATGAGAGAGTGTCTATGATGATTTTTGGAGGCATTCCAAAAAGGGTGACACGTGTTCAAAATATCTGGGGCCTTGCACGCCTACGATGCCTACGCCTGGGACGAGATTGAGGTTGGTCGGCTTCCGGGAGCAGGGCCAGAACAATCCGACCCATATCAACCTGAAATGACAACATTGGAATGTCAGCCTTTTTACCCCACCCATTAAAAATACATGTAACTTTGCTTGAAAATACAATCCATTGATGCTTACATGCCGGGGTATTGTCATGATATGTTGTAACTGCAAATAATCACATCAAAAATATATATCATTTTATGCTGGCCATGTCATTATCACAAATTTAAGCAAGACAAAACATAAAAGGGGACACACACACATTTGGGCAAAGAGCAAAACGACGTTGCGCACACTACGTCAAATTGAGGCCAAATGTAAGCAACCAATGCTCCAGAAAAAAAAAAACATTTTTAAGGGATGAATACACATTTCACAAAGCGCTAATTATTTCGCAAATACAAGGCACAATAGGAAGTAGTAAAAATGTGCTAATTAGTTCGCAAATACAAGGCACAATAGGAAGTAGTAAAAATGCGCTAATTATTTCGCAAATACAAGGCACAATAGGAAGTAGTAAAAATGCGCTAATTAGTTCGCAAATACAAGGCACAATAGGAAGTAGTAAAAATGCGCTAATTAGTTCGCAAATACAAGGCACAATAGGAAGTAGTAAAAATGCGCTAATTAGTTCGCAAATACATGGCACAATAACGCCGCATAAATAATGTAAAAAAAAACACAGAGTTCGAATTTGCTAAAAACAACGTTACATGTGGAAGGCCAACCAAAGTTGCGTACAGACAAACAAGAACATTTCCTAAACAGTTTAACAAATGAACTTACCAAGAGATAATATATAAGAAACCGGACCAAAATGTCTTTGGGGCAGAGCCAAAATAAAACCTAAGAGAGATGAAATGACGGGAAAAACTTATTTGAAAAATCGACACCAGAATGAGAGACAAATTGACCCAAAGTTAGACTTCCCCAAACTTACCAAAACTGGAAACGACCAAAAAATTCAAAATGGAAAAAAAACAAACGGAAAACAAATAAAAACAAAAAACAAAAATAAATCCACAAAAAACTCAATCTTCTACACCAGCCAACAATCAACTCCAACCAACGTAACCTCCAACATTCAATAAACGCCACCTCGAGTCGAGACGCCCCAAGCCATACATAGTGTTTCGTTTCCCGCACAAATTAAGGAAGGATCAGAGGAACGCACAATCAATGATGCGGCCGCAAAATAAGGACGCATGTATAAATACGTCACGAGACAAAAACACAATTCTGGTGTATTTCTAGTTTGAACATCACACATGGCTACAGACCAGGGAAACAATGGACAACAGTCAGGCGGTAAGTATTTCATGCATTTTGACTCAATGATTAATTAGAAACATAATATTGTGCAAGTTGTGAAGTTGAGAATTCTGCAAATTTACACAAATAGGTGAGGAGGATGACATGGAAGAGGCTGCTGGGCCCAGTATTCCGGGCAAAGCTGCCAAAAAGAAAAGGCAGCCACAATTCACAAGAAAGGAGATGGAGGTTTTGATTCAGAAGTGTGTGGACATCCTACCACAGGCAGACAGGAATATGAGTGCAAGCCAGAAGTGGAGAATGTGGGAAGAGGTAGCCGTGGATGTCAATAGGGTGGGTGATTATGTCCGTCTAGCCCGGGATGTCAAACGGCGGTAAGTAAACACTTGACCACCCTAAAACCAAAAACCAAATCCAAAAAAAAATAATGGTTCCAATTTCATCCCACAGATGGGCCGACTTCAAATATCGCCTGAAGCAAAAACTGGCGGACAGGGCTAGGCATGCAAGGGGGACAGGTGGGGGTCCCACCTCTGTGTCATTGGAGTTGACTGATTTAGAAGAGCTGGCACAGGGGTGTGTGCAGCCTGTGGAGGTGTTTGGCGTGTCCAACATGGATACGGACATGCCAGACTTTGCGGCTCCTCATGTTGTCCCAGGTAAATGTTGTGATGTCACTAACTCTGAAATGTTATTGTGCCAATATGTAGATTCTAATGTGAGTCTTTTTTCATTTTTCCAACAGAGACACAGGCGGATGAGTCTGCTCCAGAGGGGAGCCTTGGTCGCAGAATTTCTGCTGGCTCTGCAGGGGAGGAACCAGTACATCCGGCTGAGTACCCTGCAGAAGCCAGTCCAGGGCAATCCCCCTCACAGGCAGTGTCCCTCCTCACAGAACTCAATTTTAAATCGGATTTCCATACGGAGATTCTGCAGAGGATGGACGCCAGTCTGGTACGGGTGGCTGAGGCCCTGGAGCAAAATGCTGCGGCCAACGTGACCATTGGTCAGGCCCTGGCGGAAAATACCAGGGCCAACATCCGCATCGCCACTGCCCTGGAGCAGCTCGTTCGCCAGCACATGGTGGAGCCAACCTCCCTTCCTGCCGGAACATCAGAATCCTCCACCTCTGGCACAACATCAGCCAATCCTCCAAATGTGCCTAGCCCTGTGCCTAGTCCAGAGGCCACAACATCTGCCTCTGGACAGGCCAGCCCGATGACATCCCGGACCCGGTCTGGCGCCCTCCCTCCCCCAGCCAAACGGGCTAAAAAACGGTGACACCATTGGCTACTTTTCCCACACTCCTTCTGTGCTTGCCTCATATTCCTTTCTGGCCAAAACTTCCCTCTCCTTTCTTGTGAATTGGTTTTAATTTTTGCATTTACGTTTATCCAAAAATTATTGTTTGCACAATTAATAAATATTGGGGTGGATACCAATAAATTTACCACAAATGTACGACTTTGTATTCTGACATTATTGAAAAAATGGGTTACATTTAATCCGGGCCCACAAGCCAACAACGTTCAAAATAAAAAATTACACATTGAAAAAAAAGTGCTCGTTAAGGAACGTTTAAAACATTACCTAAGGAGGAAAAATCACCTTGCAAACACAAAATGAGGGACCAAACCTAAACATGATGACATTATTGTTACAATAGTCCAAAAACGAACACATTGCGGCCAAAATACACCCCCACAAATGTACGCTAATTGATTGTGTAATCCAGACATTAGCAGCTATGATTTCCACCTGCTTTCGGTTTTGTGCTATCCAAAAAAACTGCTTTCCAAACACATACCAAGCCGGTTTTCAATCCAACACTAATTGAGTTTCTGACAAGCCGTGATTAATCGATGCAACATCGTGGAGTGCCGGGACGGAGGAGAAGGCCATCGCCACTGTGGTCGAGTTATCCAGCCCCTAAGCTGTGCGAGCATTTTGAAGGGAAAGAGGATCATCCAGTGACGTATGAGTTGGTACGAACACATTTGACGTTCGCATTTGTTAATGTATGTACGCCCAAAAAACGCCTCGCCACGCCTGCGTTTTTCCATCTCCACCCCCGTCAACGCCCAAAAACGGCCTGTTCTGTCAATCACATTTGACATGTCACTTCCTGTACGCTATTTGACGAACGAGACCAAAAAAACTCGCAATCTGCTGTACGCACATGCGCAGTGTAACACCGACGCATGCGCGGTTACTCAACATCGGAACGCAACGAGCGTACTGCCTCTAACGAACGGCTCTGAATCAGGGCCTATGTCTGTAATTATGTTTAATTACAATAAACATTTAAATTTAAACTGTAATGATCGCATAGTGCATCTGCAATTTCTTTTATTGTGATATTACTTTAAAATCTCAGCATGATAGCACCTTTCATTACTATTAGGGTGTGCAGTCTAGAGCGCCCCCCCCCCCACAATCACTGTAATGTACCTTGACGAATTGGCAGTTTGCAAGCAGTGCCAGATTAAGGTCCTCATGGGCCTGGAACTGAAATTTATGAAGCCGCAGCGGGCGTGACAACTGATATGATGGTGTGAGTAGTGAAATAAGGATGTGACCAGTACTGTGGAGGTGTGATCTGTGCTGTGTGGTGTGGCTAGCACCATGGAAGGTATAGATACTCACCTACCTTAATCCACCTCAATCTCCCTCCCCTCCAGTGGCGGAGGGATGCAGCCCCCCCAATAAAATCCTCCACTGTTCAGACTGCACTGGCTTCACTGTGACTGGAGGTGGTTTCCTATTGGAAGTGCCACCTGCCAGTCAAGCTGAAGACAGGCAGCCAGGGGGAGGTGTCTCCTCCCCCTGGGACTGCCAGTTCGGGCTGCGATCAGCAGAGAGCGGCTGGCAGCCCTACAGGGCTTCTCGGGGCTGCAACCAATGCAGCCTCGAGAAGCTGGTGTTAGGCGTACAAAGGCGTAGCGCCACCACCACTCATGTACATGCGCAGGTCCCGACGCCTGCCACATTCATTGAGCAGGCGATGGGACCCAGACCAGCAGCAGCGGCAGCCCCCCTTAGGTATGCTTCATTTGCTAATATGAAGCATAGATCACCTGTTATATGATTGACCATGGAATAAATAATAAATAGTAAAAATACAAACCATGGTTATTAATAAAATGCAACAATTTTTATTTTATTAACAGAAATATACCTGATAATGATAAATTTGCCTTAGACATTGGAGCACCATATAGACTGCAATTAGCAGACTGGCAGAAATCCATTGGGTCCACTCTCCCCATTCCTCACAAAATAATTAACTGTTTGTCAGCACTTTTACATTTATGACACAAGAAGTCCCAAAGCTGACACAGACCATGTTTGTGCGCAGTAATAGCCACCTCCCAGTCACTGGCCAGGAACGCTCATCACTTTCCCAAGACAGTTCTGATACCATGCATCTCAATGACAAAAGCGTCTTTGTGTGTACACACAGTGTGACGCATGTGCTGTACCAATTTATAGTGATTTTCATGCATGCGCAGAATACGTCATCATTGGCATTGTGTGCAGCCCTGAATCAGGCCCACGGTGCATTATATCCACAAGTATTATGCACAAATATCAGCCAATTTTAAACATACTTTTGATAAGAAATGGCTCACTTGTCAGTGGGCATTTCCATTAATGCCAGATAACCACCTTAACTGAAATAGGAAGTTGTCTTTCAATGGGTTCTATAGAATACCCAGAGGAAACAAAGACAAGTTTAGGGAGAATATACAAACTCCACAAGGTAGGGGCCATGGTGGCACTCAAACCCTGGACCTCAATGCTGGGAGGCAGTGATACTGACCGTTACACCATATGTGCTGCCCCAGAGATATATATAGTTGCCAGTATACACAGCATTGCCCCTATAGATGTAATATACATAATATTACATACATACCAACAGTATATACAGCATTGCCCCCAGAGATATACAGTAATATACATAATATTGCCCCCATACCAACAGTATATACAGCATTTCCCCCACAGATGTAATATACACAATATCACTCCTATAGTTCTGATATTGAGGTAATATTCTTGTATATATTACATCTGTAGAGGGAAATGCTATGTATACTGCTGTTATGGGGCACACATTGTGTATATTATATCTGTGTGGGCGATGCTGTATTTACACGGCTCGTCTTATGGTCACGGCTCGTCTTACAAATATTACAAACTAATAGTGACTGTGGGGCCTATTCATCAACACTAAAATAAAGTTTTTAAGGACATTTTCCTTAATTACCGTTGTTTTAGTATTCATGAAGACACTTAACACAAGAAAAAAAAAGGAAAAGTAAATAGGCGCTGTCTTATGTCCAATAATTTATTACCAAAAAATTATTTATATTAGAATGAATCACATATATAGAATACACATGTCACATATAATCTACAACATATAAAATATACCAATTGGTCAATAAAATATCTAATATATAAAAAGACACAAAAATAAAAAATGAGAACAATAAAGAATACATAGGTGGGTATTCCGTTCAGTATGAACTGTCTGTTTCAAGGGTATTTTGCAATATGATACTCGTGTATCTATTTAATGATGACACTGTTGTAAATTTGTATCCTTTTGTATATATAAACACACAGAACTTCCACCGCTGAATTGTTTGTACTAAGGAACAGTCTCTATCCCACTGGGAGAGGCACTAAAAAGTATATATATATATATATATATATATATATATATATATATCTATATGTGGGTATTAATTGTCCTTTGGAAAAATTACCACACATAGATGGGACATTAAAGTTAGTGTCTGAATATATATCGGGCTCCTGTTAGAATTAATACGGCAATAAATGGCTCCAAAATGCTTTTTTGCAATTTGCTCATAAGTGTCTGAGATATGTTAGTCCCACAGGACTGTTGCCTATTGGGCTCACGGATACTTAAATCGATCCTGGTGTCACTTATCCACAGCGGTGTATAAAACTGCTGATATACAGAAGAAAAAAGTTGATCTCACCGCTGTTGTTTTTTTCTCTCCCCCTTCTCCGAATATGGGGTATATGGCTCCGTCAGCGTGGAGTAGGGCAGGCGTTTAAATCCTGCTGCCGTATTCTGTTCTGTGGCACCAAGTGGAGTATACAGACCAATGTGAATGGAGCTGAATAGAGCCGAATAATTGTGACTCACTCAGCGTGGGATAAGGCGTCCGTCTCTCCTACCGCCGTGGTCTGGTCTCTATCCCAGTATCCTGCTGCCGTGTTCTGGTCTGTGGTACCAAGTGGAGCGTACAGTTCAATGTGAATCGAGCCGAATGGAGCCGATTGCTTGTGACTCACTCGGCGTGGGATAGGGCGTGCGTCTCTCCAGCTGCCGTGGTCTGGTCTCTGTTCCAGTATCGTATAGCCCAGAGTGGATATGTCATAGAGTAGACCGGTCAGCATAAAGCAGGGAGCAGCATAATGCAGGTGAAAAAAGGGGAATATAATGAGTCTCTACGCGTTTCTCCACAAGAAATATCACTGATATCGCCTGGTTAAGTCTTCCTGCATTAACTTCCACACTCCCCATACATTAGTCACTATCTGAGGAAGCCGCCGATGGGCCAGAGAGGCAGAGAAATGCGTTATTTACACTGCCCATCTGTGGAGAGGCTGAAGGCTAAACAGATTGCTATTTGTTGAGATCCCCTGAACTTTTTCTTGGTCTAACGAGACCCACTGTGATCGGCTATTGCCAGTGCCGGACTGTATGCATGAAGATCAGGTAAATAGTATATGCTTTTAATCCCCCAAAAGTCTATATACTAATACAAGGGATACTATTGGGGATCGAGTGTTGTGATCTAAATATGTTATGCATGCATGCTGCCTATACTTTCCCTGCAACCCATGCCTAATCAAATCCACAGTGTAAAATACCTTCAAGTTGGATTAATTAACACAATCTTTTGCTGGAACTGACTGTTGAGTTGCTCCAAAGCAACATACCTTATACGTGTGTTGAATTTGTATTTTATTTTAAAAAGGATACAAGTTTCAATATCCTTTTCAAATGGAGCTATTTCTGGACGCTTACACTTTGTGAACAATATTTATATTCTTATACATTTATTATTTATTTCATTAATTTATGTTTATTTATTCACATATATATTATTATTTTTGTTTGTTTATGTTATTATATCTATATGTAGTACATGCTGGCGATTTAGAGATTTCTTTTGTCAATTGTCTGTATATCCATTATATGTTATTGTCTCAATATTGTTTATTGATTAGCGCCTCACACTTTTTTCCTTTTTCTGAGCTTCTTATTTTAGGGGGCTATCCAGTATTCCCCCGTTGTGGCGGCTGAGCTGTCAGTGAGAACACAGTGTCAGCACAGAAGATGGAGCCTGAGGCGGCTGCAGCGGCCAGGTAAGTGGAGGACAGGGGGGAGGGGGGGAAGGGGGGTTGGGGTGGACAGAATTACCGCAGCTGTAGGCAGTGCTGTGCATGCGCTGGTTTTACGGATGTAACAGCACATGCGCAGCACTGATTACAGCTGCGGTAAGGTAGTGTAGATAGAGAAAATATCTATTTCCTGAAAAGCTGTCATCGTAAAAATGACAGCTTTCCGGAATAGATAGTGATGGGGAGGAGGAATGATGAATTTCTCTGGTAATTAGGTAGAACTCCATGCGAGTACTAAACCTAATTACCTCCAGAGAATTTTTAGTTATGATGAATAGGCCCCTGTATCTGCTCCATGCAGTACAAATGTATCTAAAGTAGACACAGAGGTCCTGATTCTGAGTTGGGAGTAAAGCAAAAAAGCAAGTAACTTTGCACCTTGACAATATTAGCAGAGTATCAGCACATGTATGGAGATCCAAAGCCTATTAACTTGAGACTGCTGGACCCATAACCTATTAGCAGGGCTGTGTGACAGTGTTGTACTCAGCAGTGGTGCCCAGACGGTATACAATCGGGAAACCGGCTGCCTTAATACTGACAGCCGGCTTCCCGACTGTCATATCCCAGCGAGGGTGAAATGCTGGGCGTCTAGATGTAGACGCCTGACATTTCCCCGACGCCGGGAGACCGGCGCCCGGCATGCCGGGCGCCGCAAGCGGACAGTCGCGGGGGGGAGGGTCAGGATTAGGGCACCTGGGGGAGACTTAGGGTTAGGCACCCCACCGGGAGGGTTAGGGATAGGCTAGGTGGAGGGAGGATTAGGGTTAGGCACCCCCGTGGGGGACTGAGGGTTAGGCACCCCCCCGGGGGGTTTAGGCAGCAGGGAAGGAGGGGTTAGGCACTTAGAGGGGGGATTAGGGCTAGGCACTTGGGGGGGAGGTTAGGGTTAGGCACCCCTAAGGAGGGTTAGGGTTAGGGGGTTAGGTTAGGTTAGTTTATACTTACCTTAGCGATGATCGGGATTTCCAGCGCTGTCGGGCTTCCGCTGCCGGGAACTCTGCTTTTGTCGGCCAGGCGCTGCCGGGAATCGAACCGCGGTATTTCATACCAATTCCGCCCAGACAATTTGATCACAAGAAGGGAATACATTTGGTCACAGGGGCGTATCTATAATGGGTGCAGGGTGTTAGGTGCACATGGACCCCTGGGTCCAGGGGGGTCCACCCCGCACACCCTGCACCCATGGTCTTATACTTACCTGTCTGTAGTGCTGCTCTGCAGTGCCGAGCCGGTGCTTCAGAGCAGCAAAAATCACTGGGAAAATGGTGATGCCCATTTTCCAGGTGAGTCGCGCATGCACAGTACTGCTGTCCCTGGGAAAACGGCGCGGTGCCATTTTCCCAGAGACACTCGCATGCTCAGTAGATTCTAGCACTAAGCCAGAATCTACTGCACTGCGGGACCGCTGGAGAGAGGAGGGGACCCGCACACGTGCGCCCTCCTCTCTTAAAATGCCCCTGCTTGGCCAAAGTATATATGATGCTGAATGTGTAGCACAGTTGTTTGCTGCTGGTGGCGGTCCACACATGGTACAGCTTAACCAGCTCTTAGGTTTATTGAACCAGGTAGAATAACAAGTTGTATAAGACACAGGGATATAACAGGTATAACTGTAGCATACAGAAGCAGCCTGGAGCTTTAGAGTATCACTGGGTGTTGTAGTGCGCCGGGCATATGAGAAGATAGTGCACGGGTGCATGTTAGCAATATGTCCATATGTATGCAATAGTGAATATGCTTAAACAACACAACTGTGCAATTTCAGTTTTTCTAAGTTGCCAAAGTTAGGGAACAAGTCAGTGAAGCCAATTATTAACTTTATGCAGACTTTTCGGACTTTGATAAATATGCCCCTGCCGATAGCTAAATGAGATTCCCTATATTTCAGCACTGACAATGGGAAGTGTGGCATTTTCTCCAAAGTGTCATCACCAGGAGACATTTCCTCTGAAAGAAGAATGAATGCTAGGGCTTATCATTTCACACAGACATGAAGCATACCTTGCATTGTCCTTTGTGTCACTTAATTAGCAGAGTAGAGTCTGTAACATATGTTCCAACGGCTTCCTATGAAGAAGTGAATTGCTAGTTTTCTGTGAATGGACAATGTGTTTGTAAGATGCATTTATATACCATGCAAAGAGTCACAATACACTAATAGGGGTAATAACCAGCATGTGGCACACGGAATAGCCTTAATGACAACAAAATCACTTCTGTCTCCTAGTGACTCCATTGCAAAGGGAGTAAGACGGTGGTGAGAAGTATCTGAGAATCCATATTATAGCAGCCTATTTATTTATTATGTCATAAAACACACTAATAGAGAATAATCCCACTCTTGCACACACATTTTGTTGTGGTGGCGTAAAATAAAATCTAGTTGTAAATGTAAGCGAACTGCTATTTTCTATAAACAATTTAGCAAATAATCTACCATGTGTATAATGGTGGTGATCACCCAGCACCAATCCTCAGTTTCCATAGAGAATTCCGTTCATCCCATTATTAGGGTTTGGTATTTGATCCTGACTGTCAGGATGCCGACAGATTTCTGGAAAGATTGTATCCCTTACCCTAACCCTCCTCTCCCGCAGCCTAACCCTAACCCTCCCATCCTGCAGCCTAACCTTCCCGCAGCCTAAACCTAACCCCTAACTCTGTTACTTACTTCCGGGATTCTGACAATCGGGATGCCGGTGCCGCTTTACTGGATGCCGTCTACATCCCCAATATTATACTAATGTAAAAAAAAATAAAAACAATCCTGAGTTGAAGTGGGTGGTTTAGGCATCTTGTATAGCTGGAGAGGGCTGCAATGATTCAATTGCACCATCATACCCCCTGCACCGCCCACTTGGCCACGCTATGCCTCCTGCATTGCTGACCTGGCGACCCCTCCCGGAGGGAGCAGATAGGAAGTTGGTAAGTATGCATAAATGAAGCAAGCCTAACAGGCAATTGAATAGCAAGCACTGGGAAGACTTATAAAAAAGCCTGCTTGCAGGGCATATGTAAAGCCAACACCTGAGATGCAGCAAATGGAGGGAGTGAGCACCCTGCGTGCACCGAAAAATAAGTGTGGCCTCGTGGGGAAGGGGCGTGGCATCACAGCACTCCCCTGTTTCATCACTCTGGGGGTATGCCCAGCACTCGCGGAGATGCACGGGCTGCCTCAGAGACTAACCCAATACTGCCAGCTCCTCCTCAGTAACCGGGAGCCGGGTGCTGCACACTAACATCACAGTGAAGTGCCCGGCTCCTGGTCACTGAGGAGGAGCACCCAGTGCGGTCCGCACCTGCCTAGTGATGCCACTGAGTACCTATGCTGAGTGAGAACGAGGACAGTGGCAGTGTTGCAACTATTACAGGCCTGGGAGACACATGCGCCTGACCACACATGCTTAGAAGAGACCATATTCTACTTTCAATACAACAGAGTGGTGGGAATTTGGGGAGGCGACAGTGTTATCACTGAGTGGGTGTGATATTTTATATCGACATGCAGAATGTCGACAGCATAATGTTGACAAATATAATGTTGACAATGGTATATTAAATGTAAACCTAATCTAATCCTGTGTGGACATTCTGGCTGTCAACAGTCACAGTGTTGATATTCTGACAATGCTGACATGTCAGTGTTGACATTGTGATGTTGACATGTAAGTTGACTTTCTGTATATGATTGCATACCCACTGAGCCCCTACTCAATTTTGCTAAGGGACCTGATAATGCACTGTGCAATAGCAACATACAGAGGCCAGAAGTGTAGAGGTGAAATGTTGAGAGGCAAAGTGGCAGTCCTGACGTAGGGAGAATATCAGAGACTACCTGTGTGACCTGCCTTCACGTGTACTGTAACAAAGAACAGTGCAGGAGAGACCATCTATGTAAATAATCTGCATTTATTTCATACTGAGCGATGGTCTCTTGTGGGCTGCTTTTACAATTGGGCATATGGCATTATTTTTGTCTAAGATCCCAATTTCCACAATGCGCATGCACATCACAAATGCATCTACTGTAGAGTTCTGCTTATTGTATGTTTTGTCGAAGCTGGCTAAATTGGCTGAGACAAGATCAGTTTAAAATTGGACCGCAGCGACGCCATCTTGCGACAGGCCGCAAGACGCCATCTTGGAAATGAGATCGCAAGACGCCCTTTTGTGAATGGCCGCCCAAGCGCCATTTTAGATAAACTCACACTTTAGTACATGTGGCGATATTACTATTAGCATCATGCAATTGCGTCTTTCACCATTTCTCATACACACATTAATACGCACAATTGCGCTGTTAACTAGTCGCATATTAGCGAATGCATAAGATCCTGTATGAAAACGCTGAATATTAGCTTCATGCACACGCATCTGCCCCAAGTTAACTGGCATCTTTACATCAAACCCCACATACTCACACATTACATATTCACATACAGGGTTCCATAAGTTTTAAGGTATAAGATTCAAGTATGCACATTTATTATAATTGCTAGGAAATAAAGGTTATTTCGTAACTAAGGTTTTATACGTGATAAGTAAGCCATGTTTGGTATTGTACTGATGCGTACTCTCTCAACAGTATTCCGGTAATATCGATGGAGAGATCGCAACATGCATTCTCAACTTATGGACCGCAGAGACTTCAAGCAACAAAATGTACATTATATGACCAACTGTTAGGATTTGCATGAGGCGGGAAACCAGAGACCACCAGTTGTTAGAGGCTGGACTGTGTCTATTTGAACCAACCTGTTAAATGCCTTGTAACATATGCCCTCTCCTTTAGGACCAATAGTATTAGCAACAAACTTCTCTATTGTGTTGTTTATTTCTGGGGGGTATAAATATGTGTGCTCTGACCCTGGGTTCCTAGTCTTCGTGCTGAATGCTGATTGACGACGGGTTTCTTGCTGATGCCTACATCTGGTCCAGAGCGCTGCGTATGTATAACTGTACTTGGGTCTGTATAATTCCTTTGCGCCAAATTGTACTTATAACTAGCTAACTGACTGTACTTTTACTTGAATAATACTTTGTACTTTGGAACCACAGGTTCTAGGTCTGGAGTCTTTATTTACTGTATAACTGCGTACGCACAATAGCGTCATCCTTAGAGGTTTATAGGCAGGATATCAGAAGGTATAGGCAGGGGTGTATAGAGGTTCAAAGCCAGTATCATTAGTTTGTCCACCCAGAATGGGGACTGGCAAGTGCAAGGTGAATACAGTATGGGTGTGTTTACATAAGCACAACATGTTTAAATACATCCCCAGATATGCCTCTTAGGATGCGTTTCTCTTGTGGCAGTCTATTGGTATTTCCATATGGACTACTGCAGGAAGGAACATTCAAGGGACACTGTACTATGGGGTCTATGTACTAAGCATTGGAGAGAGATAACGTGAATGGAGATAAAGTACCAACCAATCAGCTCCTAACTGTCACTTTACAGGTGTTTGACAGTTAGGAGCTGATTGGTTGGTACTTTATCTCCATCTACTTTATTTCTCTCCAAGGCTTAGTGCATAGACTTGTAGATGACTTATGACAATTTATGGATGTAGGATTTTTAATGGTGGAAACAGTGTATTTAGGTGCTTAAATTTAAATTACATTTTATATGGAAAATGCAACCTTTGAATGTATTGAAGATTCTATTCTTAAAGATTCTTGTGTATATGACACTTCATTACATTATTACATTATGCTACAGTTATGCATAGTCATAGGTATTATATACACTTGAATATCCAATGTACACATGGACATTGAACAGATTTTGAGAAGTGTTGACTCAAAACAGCAATATAAGTGTATTTCTTTACATGCATCTTCTACATATATACAAATATGCAAATGCATCCAACTGCAAATACAGCCCTGTATATGTGCTGTGATACTACAGCTGGGCAGGGCATCTGTTCTCTTGAAACCTACCACAGCGAGACTGATCCTGAGGTAGGTGCTAGGGGTTTGTACCTGCACCGCTCTGCCAGTCAACAGGGAGCAACAAAACATAAATGCTTACTTGGCTAATCTAACATAATATTCATGAATCTCCAAAATTTCCCACACTTCCGGGAAGGTAGACAAGGCTCTTGCTGATCCCACCCACTTCCCTAGTGAAGTGGTCTTCCAATGGTTCGCCACCCCTCAATGTTAAATGCTACGATTTGTGGCATTGTGCAGTGCTAGGTGTCATCAACGTGACGCAGTTTGCAATAAGCCCTTTGAAAACTGCTTCACTGGGGAAGTGAATGGGATGGCAGCATAGCACAGTGAAATGTGGGTCCCTGAAGATGCAAATCACTGTGCCAGGCCACCCCACACTTTCCACTGTCTTGAGGGGAGGATGTATAAGTAAGCAAGTATGTATAAAAGTAAAAGTAATATAATACATCAATGTTATGTACAAATAGCTGCGATTCTACTTGATATTCAAATACACTACTGACATACTCTCAAAAGAATTACAAAAATAAAAACTCTGAGATTTAGGTAATAAATTTGTACTAGTCCTCCAAGAACAAGAACTGTAGGATTATATGCGCAGGTTTATTATTCCTATTGTATGGTTCTTTTTACTGATAAACATCAGTTATAATGAAGCTCAATATGCACTGAGTAGATAATTGTGAAATAAATGTTTCCATTGGAATAGAAGTAAAGAAAAGAGAATCCAAAAAAGTGAGAAAAGGGCTATCCTCCAAATGACTGGAGGCATTATTTGTAGAACCCCTCCCTCACTTCCTATTCCCACAAGCTCCACACAGCCATAGACATAAAGAGAGATTTAAGCTTTAGTCCTGCCCTAGGCCATCAGCCCTTCAGTGTCCCTTATCAGTGGGATAAAATGTAGGCACCGAGCCTGGGGCAGCATCAGCCAACACCGCTGTAGCCTGCCTTTAGTCCGCTCTCCTTTGCCTGAAGAAGGTTATCACTGCAGCCTCAGCCCTTGCAGCTTCTGTGTTGGTAGACTACACATTAGCCCTGTGGCTATCAACATAGCTACTAAATCTTAATGCTGTACAGCAATCAATGCAGCACAGATTAAACACCTATTGTAGTTTGGAATTAATTTAGCAAATATGTTGTTTCCCTACATCTCATTTGCCAATAAAAGTTTGAACACTGTTTAACCCCTTCATCAGCTGTTAGTAATAACATTAAGGGGATGGCAGAAAGAACTAATATACAACTATATACTGTATATCTATAGAAAACCGAGATCCTGAAACTTCTGGAAACCAGAGAGAAACTAATTACTGTTGTTCAGTGATACACAGATCGACGCGATCACCTGGTGTTTCCCACTAAAAGTCACTGGGCCTATTTATCAACGAGTTTTATCATACTCACTGATACCCCTTTTACTCCGGAGCTAAAACCCGGGTTATTGAAGGGCTAACCCGGGCAGCTCCCTGGTGTAAAAGGGGAGAGGGTTGGATCGCCGGGTCGAGTGACCCGGCAATCCAACCCAGGTAAATAGCAGGGTTTAACACAGGCGTAGCCCATGAAACCTTGCTGTGAGAACAGCGCACTCCGGGTCACGATGACCTGTAGTGCGCTGCTAGCCGGTCGATTGGTCCGGCTTCAGTGGCACTTAAAGATGACGTCATCTCCAAGCGTCCACTTTCACGCCGGGAAAGCCGGGTCTATGCAGACCCGACTCCGGTGTGAATATCCCGAGTCGGCGCCGGCAAAATTCCGGGTCTGATCCGGATAGGAACCCTGTTCCAACTCCAGGTCAGACCCAGAATTTTGGTGGAAAAGGGGTATTAGTTTTAAAACTCGTTGCGTATGATAAATGGTGCTCCAGCCAATCAGCTCCCTACTGTCTTTTTACAAACAGATGACAGTCAGGAGCTGATTGGCTGGAGCACCATAATCACACTCAAAGAGTTTTAAAACTCATTGCGTTTGATTAAACTAGTTGATAAATGAGCCCCACTGTAAGGTAATTGTAGTGGAATGTATAATTTATTGCATATTCTATGCTATACATCCCTCCCACCCTGCATCGCATAGCTGTGTTTATAAGGCTGTATGCATGAATCCTCACTAATCATTTCATCTGGGAATGCTCACATATACATACACACATTATCAGCTCCCTACTGTCTTTTTACAAACAGATGACAGTCAGGAGCTGATTGGCTGGAGCACCATTATCACACTCAAAGAGTTTTAAAACTCATTGCGTTTGATTAAACTAGTTGATAAATGAGCCCCACTGTAAGGTAATTGTAGTGGAATGTATCATTTATTGCATATTCTATGCTATACATCCCTCCCACCCTGCATCGCATAGCTGTGTTTATAAGGCTGTATGCATGAATCCTCACTAATCATTTCACCTGGGAATGCTCACATATACATACACACATTATATATATATATATATATATATATATATATATATATATATATATATATATATTAGGGATGTGCAGGCTCGGTTCTACTCGGTTCAGTTCGTTTTTTTTTCCCGAATCTTATTGGGTTTCAGCTGTCACGAGTTTTTGATAGCCAATAAGATTCGGTAAAAAAACCGAACGGAACCGAGTAGAACCGAGCCTGCACATCCCTAATATATATATATATATATATATACAGGTCTAGACTCCAATATCCGAAATGCTCGGGACCAGGAGCATTTTGGCTGTGGGATTTCTTTGCTATTTAGTATACCTGGGGGTCCGGCTGCGTGTGAGGGGAGGTCCTGTGGGGGTGCAGAAGGGTCCGACGGCGGGACAGGTTCAGCAGCGGGGTGTAGGGGGGAGTCCGGCAGCACTGTGGAGAAGTAGCCGGTGAGAGAACAGCTGCAAGGCCACTCCCACGCCCAGGGACGGATTAAGGCCTGTGGGGGCCCTGGGGTAACGAAGTTGTGGGGGCCCCCACCAAGTCACACGGAGCCTCAGCAGGGTCACACCGAACCTATGTAGACAGGGGCAAACGCAGGATTTTCTGGGGTCTTCTATATATATATATATATATACACATGTATTGATATATATATATATATATGTATGTTAAACATGCACACACATATATATTAATGTAGCAAGTGTATATATTACATACACACTAACACTCACATATACAGTGTACACACATAAACACATGCATACACAATAACACATATACATACACAGTATACACACACTAACACATATATACAAATTAACACATACATACACATATATATATACACTAACACATCCACAGTATGCACACAATAACACATACAGTATATACACACAAACACATACATACACAATAAACCAGTACACAATACATGCACTTACATTTTTATGCTGCAAGTTGGTAATGGGGATGGGCACCTCACATCATTAGGCCTCACCCCCTTGCCCCGTAATGCCGCGATTCGCAGGTAATATGGGGGTGGGGCTTGCCGTATTGGCTCTGATGAAGCTGACTGAGAGAATGCCAAGAGTGTGAGGAATCTAAAATATAAAACATATTTTGATTTGTTTAACACTTATTTGTTTACAACATAATTCTATACGTGTTCTTTCATAGTTTGATGTTTTCAGTATTAATCTACTATGTTGAAAATTATTGAAATAAACAAAAACCATTGAATGAGAAGGTGTGTCCAAACTTTTGACTTGTACTGTATATATATATATATATATATATATATATATATATATATACTAGGGGTGTGCACCGGCCACTTTTCGTGTTTTGTGTTTTGGTTTTGGATCTGGATCTTTCTTTGTGTTTTGGATCTGGATTGGTTTTGCCAAAACCACCCTTCCGTGTTTTGGGTTCTGGGTTTTGTGTTTTGGATCTGTATTTTTTTTTAAAAAGCATAAAAACAGCTAAAATCACAGAATTTGTGGGTTTTTCTGCTCCTATGCTATTATTAACCTCAATAACCTTAATTTCCACTAATTTCCAGTCTATTCTGAACACCTCACACCTCACAATAGTGTTTTTATGTCCAAAAGGTTGCACCGAGGTAGCTGGATGACTATGCTAAGAGATACGAGTGGGCGGCACAAACACGTGACCCATCTAGGAGTGACACTGCAGTGGCAGACAGGATGGCAGTTTGAAAAACTAGGCCCCAAACAGTACATAATGCAAAGAAAAAAAAGAGGTGCAAAATGGAATTGTCCTTGGGCCCTCCCACCCACACTTATGTTGTATAAACAGGACATGCACACTTTAACAAACCAATCATTTTAGCGCCAGGGTCTGCCACACGACTGTGGCTTAAATGATTGGTTCGTTTGGGCCCCCACAAAACAAGCTGGCAATTAATCTGTACCTGCACAAACCTGCTCTACGGAGGCAAGATGTCATCCTCATCCTCCTCATCCACCGATTCCTCACCCTCTTCAGTGTTGTGTACATCCTCATCCTCACAGAGTATTAACTTGTCCCCGCTGGAATCCACCACCACAGGTCCCTCTGTACATTCTGGAGGCTGGTCTCCCCGGAAGAGTTGATAATTCATTTTTATGAACATCATCTTCTCCACATTTTGTGGAAGCAACCTCCTATGCCTTTCGCTGACAAGGTTCCCGGCTGCACTAAACACTCTTTCAGAGTACACACTGGAGGGGGGGCAACTCAGGTAAAATAGAGCCAGTTTGTACAGGGGCCTCCAAATTGCCTCTTTTTCCTACCAGTACAGGTTCTGACATCACTACTTGGATGCTGTCACCGATGTAATCCTCCACCATTCTGTCAATGGTGACAGTATCATATGCAATGACAGTAGACATGTCAGAAATTGTTGCCAGGTCCTTCAGTCCAGACCAGATGTCCAAACTTGGTCCTGCCTGCCCTGCATCACCGCCAGCGGGTTGCTTAGGATACCTAAGTTTTTTCCTGGCAGCCCCAGTTGCGGGGCTGCCAGGAAAAAGGAGCTGTTGACATGTCACATTCCGCTTCAGCTGACAGTGTTTTCACCAGCTGGTCTCTGCACCTCTGCAGGCTTGTGTCGGCCGGAAAGAGAGACACCACATAGGCTTTAAACCTAGGATCGAGCACGGTGGCCAAAATGTAATGGTCTGATTTCAACAGATTGACCACCCTGGAATCCTGGCAAAGCGAATTAAGGGCTTCATCCACAAGTCCCACATGCCGAGCGGAATCGCTCCGTCTTAGCTCCTCCTTCACTTTCTCCAGCTGCTTCTGCAAAAGCCTGATGAGGGGAATGACCTGACTCAAGCTGGCAGTGTCTGAACTGACTTCACATGTGGCAAGTTCGAAGGGCTGGAGAACCTTGCACAACACAGAAATCATTCTCCACTGCACTTGAGTCAGGTGCATACCCCCTCCTTTGCCTATGTCATAGGTGGATGTATGGGCTTGAATGGCCTTTTGCTGCTCCTCCATCCTCTGAAGCATATAGAGGGTTGAGTTCCACCGCGTCACAACCTCTTGCTTCAGGTGATGGCGGGGCAGGTTCAAGAGTGTTTGCTGGCACTCCAGTCTTCGGCACGCAGTCGCTGAATGGCGAAAGTGGCCAGAAAATTTTCGGGCCACCCAAAGCATCTCCTGCACGCCCCTGTCGCTTTTCAGAAAATTCTGCACCACCAAGTTTATAGTGTGAGCAAAACATGGGACGTGCTGGAATTTGCCCAGATGTAATGCCCGCACAATATTGGTGGCGTTGTCAGATATCACAAATCCCCAGGAGAGTCTAAGTGGGTAAGCCACTGGGTGATGATTTCCCTCAGTTTCTCTAAGAGGTTGTCGGCGGTGTGCCTCTTACTGAAACCGGTGATACACAGCGTAGCCTGCCTTGGAACGAGCTGGCGTTTCTGAGATGCTGCTACTGGTGCTGCTGCTGTTGTTGCTGCGTAAGGTGATACATCTACCCAGTGGGCTGTCAGAGTCATATAGTCCTTAGTCTGCCCTGTTCCACTTGTCCACATGTCCGTGGTTAAGTGGACATTGGGTACAACTGCATTGTTCAGGACACTGAGGATACTTTTTCTGATGTTTCTGTACAGTCTCGGTATCGCCTGCCTAGTGAAGTGGAATCTAGACGGGATTTGGAACCGGGGACACACTACCTCCATCAATTGTCTAAATCCCACTGCACTAATGGCGGATACTGGACGCACGTCTAACACCAACATAGCAGTCAAGGCCTCAGTTATATGTTTTGCTTCAGGATGACTGCTGTCGTACTTCATCCTCCTCGCTAAGGACTGTTGGAGGGTCAATTGTTTAGTAAAAGTAGTGGTGTTCCTACTTCCTCTCTGGGATGATGAACAACTCCCAGCAGCAGCAACAGCAGCAGCGGCAGCAGGAGGCATAGCAATGCAGGATCCTCCAGAGGAATCCCGGATAGGAGAGTCAGTCATGCCAGTGACATGGCCTGCAGGACTACTTCCGATCCTGACTAAGGAGGAAATTGACGAGGAGGGAGTTGACGGTGTGGTTTGCAGGCACTTGGATACAACAGGACAACGGAATTTAGGTGTCCCTGGACTGCTTACGGTCTTAGCCAAAGTTTCTGAACTTGACAGTAACTTTTTATGAACGTGCTGCAGGTGCCGTATAAGGGAGGATGTTCCTAGGTGGTTAACGTCCCTACCCCTACTTATTTCACCTTTACATATGGTACATAAGGCAAAACAGTTGTTGTCCGGATTTGGGTAGAAATATTTCCAGACCAAAGAGGTGGACTGTTTGGTCTTCTGCCCAGGCATGACCGTGATGGGCTTTTTCATCCCACAGACAACTGTCTTCCCCGGAGCCTGATTTAAACAAACCACATCACCATCAGAATCCTCCTCGCCAACTTCCTCCTCAGCGCCAGCTACACCAGTATCCTCATCCTGTTGTACTTCAACAGTGACATCTTCAATTTGCATATCAGCAAGTGGACTGTGGGTGCTCCTTTCAGCACTTGCAGGAGGCGTGCAAATGGTGGAAAGAGCCACCTCTTCCCGTCCAGTGCTGGGAAGGTCAGGCATCGCAACCGCCACCACACTTGGACTCTCCTTGGGGATTTGTGATATCTTCTTAGAATGCACAGTTCTTCGCTGTGCTTTTGCCAGGTTAACTTAACATCGTCATGTGAAGCTGAACCACTAGTCATGAACACAGGGAAAGACCTTAGCCGTTCCTTGCCACTCCTTGTCGTAAATGGCAAATTGGCAAGTCTACGTTTCTCTTCAGATGATTTAAATGTTTTTTTCAAGGTCATTTTCCTGAACTTTGTCATTTGGGATTGTATGTGCCCTCTACTATGACATTGGGCATCGGCCTTGGCAGATGACGTTGATGGCATGTTATCGTCTATGTCATGACTAGTGGCAGCAGCTTCAGCACTAGGAGAAAGTGGTTCTTGATCTTTCCCTATTTTATTTTTATCGGAGAAAGTTTGGTCCTCCATTTATGTTATATTGATATATATGTGTGGCTAAGGCGCACACAAACAGAAAATAATTTTTTATTTTTGTTAGAGACTAGTGCACTTTGTGGGTTACACCACCCTTTGAGAAATGAGCCAGCCGGCTCTTTACTTATGGGACACAGGTGCACGCTTGGCGCTGCTCCTTTGTTGATGCACGTGCAGCTACAGCCCACACAATTCAGAAAGACAGAAAAAAAAGAAGAATTTTTTATTCTTTGTGGAGCGCACTTTGGGGGTTACACCACCTTTTAACAGACAGACGGATGCTTGGCGCTGCTGCTTTGAGGATGCACGTACAGTGCAGACAATTCACAAACACAGAAGAAAATGTTTTATTTTTGTTGGAGTGCACTTTGGGGGTTACACCACCCTTTAACAGACAGGCACACGCTTGGCGCTGCTCCTTTGTTGATGCACGTGCAGCCACAGTGCACACAATTCACAAACACAGAAAATATTTTTTATTATTTTGTTTGGAGTGGCCTTTGGGAGTTACAGCACCCTTTAACAGACAAGCCAGCCGGCCCTTTACTTATGGGACACAGGCGCACGCTTGGCGCTGCTCCTTTGTTGATGCATGTGCAGCCACAATGCACACAATTCACAAACACAGAAAATATTGTTTTATTTGTTTAGAGTGCACTTTGGGGGTTACAGCACCCTTTAATGGTCAAGCCAGCCGGCCCTTTACCTATGACACAGGCGCACGCTTGGCGCTACTTTGTTGATGCACGTGCGGCTACTGCGCACACAATTCACAAACACAAAAAAATATATATTTTTATTTTGTTTGGAGTGCCCTTTGGGGGTTACAGCACCCTTTAACAGACAAGCCAGCCGGCCCTTTACTTATGGGACACAGGCGCACGCTTGGCGCTGCTCCTTTGTTGATGCACGTGCAGCCACAGTGCACACAATTCACAAACACAGAAAATATTTTGTTATTTTGCTTGGAGTGCACTTTGGGGGTTACAGCACCCTTTAACGGTCAAGCCAGCCGGCCCTTTACCTATGACACAGGTGCACGCTTGGCGCTACTTTGTTGATGCACATGCGGCTACTGCGCACACAATTCACAAACACAAAAAAATATATATTTTTATTTTTTTTGGAGTGCACTTTGGGGGTTACAGCACCCTTTAACGGTCAAGCCAGCCGGCCCTTTACCTATGACACAGGCGCACGCTTGGTGCTACTTTGTTGATGCACGTGCGGCTACTGCGCACACAATTCACAAACACAAAAAAATATATTTTTTTTTTTTTTTTGGAGTTCACTTTGGGGGTTACAGCACCCTTTAATGGTCAAGCCAGCCGGCCCTTTACCTATGACACAGGCGCACGCTTGGCGCTACTTTGTTGATGCACGTGCGGCTACTGCGCACACAATTCACAAACACAAAAAAATATATTTTTTTATTTTGTTTGGAGTGCCCTTTGGGGGTTACAGCACCCTTTAACGGACAAGCCAGCCGGCCCTTTACTTTTGGGACACAGGCGCACGCTTGGCGCTGCTCCTTTGTTGATGCACGTGCAGCCACAGTGCACACAGGGCCTGATTCAGAGCCGGACACTATTTGCGCTTGCTCGTTCAGAAAAAGGGACCGGCTATTTAAATTGAGCGCTCGCTCTTTGCGGTCTGTTGATGCCTCTATGTCTGAGCGAGCGAACGAAACATGTGCTCACTATTTTGTAAAGATGCCCCCTGGCCGCTCGCATCCTACATCATCTCCGCTATTTATTTGATTAATCGAGTACATCGAAAGGCGTCTGAACTGCTCGCAGTGCTTGTGGTTGGAGTTTCCTACCGTAATCATGCGAACAGTTCAGGCTAAGAAACAACCAAGTGACGTGGTCGATGACGCTGCTTTGTTAATTATGCACACCCTTAAAACGCCCGTTTTGACCATTTGGCACGCCTGCGTTCGGATCTCCTCTCCCCATTTTCAAGCACCTTCCCCTGTTGCCACTCACAAACGCCTCATCCTGTCACTCAAATTAGCAGGCACTCGCTATTTTGCGAGCGCTCGATTTCTGACCGCAATGACTGGTTGGCGCATGCGCATTACGACCCATATGCAGGCGCAGTTGTGCGAACATCGCTCGGAGCGAACGAGCGTCCGCTTACGAGCGTCCGCTTACGAGCGGCTCTGAATCAGGCCCACAATTCACAAACACAGAAAATATTTTTTTATTTGGTTTGGAGTGCACTTTAGGGGTTACAGCACCCTTTAACGGTCAGGTCAGCCGGCCCTTTACTTATGACACAGGCGCATGCTTGGCACTACTTTGTTGATGCATGTGCGGCTACTGCGCACACAATTCACAAACACAGAATTTTTTTTAATTTTTTTGCACTTAGGGGGAGCACCCCTGATGGACAGAGCACCCCCTGGACAACACTACAGCACCCCTTTAGGACTGGAACACTGCACAGGACTTTGGAGTGGACACAACCCCTATGGACAACTGACTGCACAACACAGTCCAGCCAGCCCCTATGGACTTTGGAGGAGTGGACACAGCCCCTATGGACAACAGCAGCACAGCACAACACAGCCAGCCCCTATGGACTTTGGAGGAGTGGACACAGCCCCTATGGACAACAGCAGCACAGCACAACACAGCCAGCCCTTATGGACTTTGGAGGAGTGGACACAGCCCCTATGGACAACAGCAGCACAGCGCAGCACAGCACAGCACAACACAGCCCAGGCAGCCCTAACTCGCACCCTTCCTCTTCACTGTCCACAGCCGAGTGAGAAAATGGCGCCGACGCGAGTACCTTATATAGAATCCAAAACCCGCGAGACCCGGAAGGCAGGATGATGACGTTTTGCCTCGATTTCAGATCCGAGTCAGGCGGGAAAAGTCGAGCCTGACTCGGATTGGCCTCGGATCGGGGGGGCTCGGGGGGGTTCGGATTTCTGAAATCCAAACCCGCTCACCCCTAATATATACACAGTGGCGTCCTTACCTGACATCGCACCTGGTGCGGGCCGGGACAGGTATCCTTCAGTTTAGTCACACGTCGGAAAATAAGAGGGCGTAGCCTTGCGAGTGTGGGAGCGTGGCCACATGGGCCGAACCTGTTTTTTTGTTAAACCGGGGTTAGCTGGAGGTGCAGGCTGCCCCGGGGACCAGCCTGTTTGAGTGCCGGCTCATTCACTGTGCTAGGAGCCAAGTGCTGCACGTAATGCAGAACCCGGCTCCTGTCACTGAGGGGGAGCCAGCACTTTGGTATCACCCCTCAGCTGGTGACACCCGGTGCTGCCCGCTCCCCTCGCACCCACATTGTGATGCCAGTGCATATACAGACATTATATATATATATATATATACAGACATATAAAAATATATACATACAGTCATTACGTATATATGGAATGGGATTGAAATGCCAGCGGCTGTTTAGCCACCGGTTCAAATCCCGACAGCGGATGCCTGACAGGATCAAGATCCCGACAGAGGCAGGTAAGTACCCTAATCTCCCCTGTCCCCCCCTAACCCTCCCTTAGTGGTGCCTAACCCCCCCCAGTGAATAACCCTAACCTCTTCCTTGGGCTGCCTAACCCTAACCCTCCCCTTAGGGGTGCCTAACCCTAATCCCCCCAAACCTAACTCTAACCCCGCTAGAACTCCCTAATCCTAAGCCTCGCCCCCGCGGCTAATGCTAAGGGTGCCCCCTTCATTCGGGATGTCATCCTCGGCGTGTCAGCGTTGGGATTATGATAGGCGGCAGTATTTCGACACCTATAATAATTCCCTAGCCGGCATTCCGCTGTCGGGTTTGTGATCGGTGACCTTGTGGCCGCTGGTCACATGACTAGGTCCCTGTGTATGTATATATATATATATTTATATATATATATATATATATATACACTACCGTTCAAAAGTTTGGGTTCACTTAGAAATAACTTTATCTTTGAAAGAAAAGCACTGTTTTTTTCAGTGAAGATAAAATTAAATTAATCAGAAATGCACTCTATATTTTGTTAATGTGGTAAATGACTATACTATCTGCAAATGTCTGTTTTTTAAAGGAATATCTATATAGGTGTATAGAGGTCCATTTCCAGCAACCATCACTCTAGTATTCTAATTGTAGATTGTGTTTGCTAATCGCGTTAGAAGACTAATGGATTATTAGAAAACCTTTGAAAACCCTTGTGCAATTATGTTAGTACAGCTGAAAACGGGTTTGCTAGTTAGAGAAGCTATAAAACTGGCCTTCCTTTGAGCTAGTTGAGTATCTGGAGCATCATATTTGTGGGTTTGATTATACTCTCCAAATGGCCAGAAAAAGAGAACTTTCATGTGAAACTTGACAGTCTATTCTTGTTCTTAAAAATGAAGGCTATTCCATGCTAGAAACTGCCAATAAACTGAACATTTCCTACCATGGTGCATACTGCTCCCTTCAGAGAACAGCAGAAACAGGTTCTAACCAGAGTAGAAAAAGAAGTGGGAGGCCCCGGTGCACAACTGTGCAAGAAGACAAGTACATTAGAGTCTCTAGTTTGAGAAATAGATGCCTCACAAGACCTCAACTGGCAGCTTCATTAAATGGTACCCGCAAAACGCCAGTGTCAATGTCTACAGTGAAGATGCGACTCCGGGATGCTGGCCTTCTAGGCAGAGTGGCCAAGAAAAAGCCATATCTGAGACTGGCCAATAAAAGGAAAAGATTAATATGGGCAAAAGAACACAGACATTGGACAGTGGAAGATTGAAAAAAAGTGTTATGAACAGACGAATCGAAGTTTGAGGTGTTTGGCAGTGGCGTAACAACAGCCCACGCAGACCCTGCTGTGGCTTGGGGGCGATTAAGAGTGGGAGGCGCAGGGCCAGGGACAGTGCAAACCGCTCAGCAGGTCCTGCACTGCATGGAGGCACCAGGCAGGAGAGGCGCTCTCCCTGCAGCAGCTGCTGATACAATTCTTGTTTTCTGCTGGCTGCTACTGCGCCTGTCACAGTGAAACAGCCAGCGGCAGCCTACTATGGAGAAAAGTGCGGCTGAGCAGCACTCTTCATTCAGTCCCATCCATGTGAAGGGGCATCAGAGGCAGGGGGCTGACTAGCTACAGCACCTGTAAGACGATCAGCCTGAACTGAAGCGCCGGGTTGGATGCCTGGATGGCAGCTGAGCGTCTACTCCTTCTCTCTCTTCAGTGAGTCCCTCTCTTCCTGTTCCCTGCTTTAAAGATCATCAGGCTGCCACTGGGAACAAGCAGGCACAGTCTGCAAAATATATGCCAGTTTACAAGTGTATTCAATTTAACACACTGTTGATTACACTTGAATAGTGGCAAGTAGCTTGTACACTGTCCCTGCTTGTTCCCAGCGTGACTCCTGACCTCTGGCTCCCAGTCAGGGAAAATGGAGAGAAGGGAATGGGAGACAGCACTGCAGTGAGTACAGTAACTATTGTCTATTATGGATGTATAGGTGACTGTGTAATGGGAAGTAAATAATTCAGGAAGGAGGAGGGGAGATGGGGGGGGGGGAGCATTACCTGTCATTGGGGCCCAGTTATCAAAGTTAATTTGAGGTAAATTCCCCGAAAACGCCTGTTTTCAGGGGGTTTACCTCAAATACTAAGTATCCCCCGGATGTATGAAGGAGGGAGCTACTGCGATCCCTGCATTGCCGCTGGCAGCCGCCTTTCCAATAGGTTTCATAGGCACAGCAGCCCCTGCATGTGCCGGATAATACATTCAGCCACTATGATCGCATTTTGCAATGCGATCATGGGCGGTACTGGATTCCCTGATCGCATTGCAAAATGCGATCATTAATAAATGGGCCTCATTGTGTGTGTGTGTCCATTATACATGTGCCCGCAGGGGCTGTGTTCTCCCTATGCTTTATCTCTCGGATGGCTGTGTAATTTCAGTCACAGGGTCGCCCTATTTAGTGGTGCATTGTTTTACCAAGTTATCTAAACGAAATCTCTTTAATTGCTCCTGGAGAATAAATATTGTCAGTTATGTTTTTTATATAAAATTCAAGGCTTATTCGCATTGTCCTTACTGCCTGGTCTGTGCGGACTTCTGTTTTCATTCCCTTTCCCCATTACTATGTCTTGCCTACCTAACCTAGCATTTCCTTTGGGATGAGTAAGGGATGCCAGCTCTGAGGATTCTGGCGGTCAAAATCCTGATGCCAGCATCCCGACAGGGATAGGATACCTACACCTGCCAGTCGGTATCCTAATCCTCCCTCTCCCTACCCCTAACCATTGCTCCCCAGTGCCTAAATCTCACCTCCCCCTCCCTGCACCCTAACCCTCCCCCATAGTGTCTAACTCTCCCCTCTATGCCTAACCCTCCCCCATAGTGCCTAACCCTCCCCCCTTAGTGCCTAACCCTCCCCCTAGGGCCTAAACCTATCCTCCCCCTCCCCCCAGGTACTTAACCCTCCCCCGTAGTGCCTAAACCTAACCTCTCCCTCCCTAAACTTAATATCTAGTACCCGCTATGTCACTGACGAGGCATGCGCCTGCTCTTTGTCAGCGACATTGCCCATCAGACCTAGGGGGATGGTATACTTATTCAATAGGGAAGGGTGTATTTGTTTTTTACTTGGGGAGGTAATACTGTCTACGCTGTACTCTAGAGCTGCTCCCTGGAGGTCCGCTGAACCATGCAAGGAGCAGAGGGGGAGGAGACTCAGGAGAGGGGTAGGAGCTGGCATGCTGCGGTGTGGATGGGAGAAGCAGTAAACGCCAGGTGCTGCTTTCCGGTCACACTGGCTGTTCTGTGTGAGGGCGGCTGCTGCAGTCAGCACTGTTCATGGATAGAGAGATAGAGGCTGGGATCTGGGAGCAGCAGAGATGAGGTGACCCCCATAGCTTTTCCTTCAGCATACTGTGTGTGACCTTCCCAGCGAGTCCTTCCACTCCAATGCTTCCCACTGCTATTCCCATCCTGCCCTCTACCTCCCACTGCTATTCCATCCTGCCCCCTGCCTCCCACTGCTATTCCCATCCTGCCCCCTGCCTCCCACTGCTACTCCCAACCTGCCCCCTGCCTCCCACTACTATTCCAACCAGCGGCATCATAATGTATGGGCTTGCAAAGTTTTTAAATTTACTTAGTTCTTAACCATAACAAATATGTAATCTTTATACATTACGTCGTCTTCTTTTTTTTTATGAGGGGAGGGGGGCGCCAGAAATATTTTGGCAGGGGGGAGCAAAATTTATAGTTACGCCACTGGTGTTTGGATCACACAAAAGAACATTTGTGAGACGCAGAACAAGTGAAAAGATGCTGGAAGAGTGCTTGACGCCATCTGTCAAGCATTTTGGAGGTACTGTGATGGTCTGGGGCTCCTTTGGTGCTGGTAAAGTGGGAGATTTGTACAATGTAAAAGGGATTTTGAATAAGGAAGGCTATCACTCCATTTTGCAACGCCATGCCATACCCTGTGGATAGCGCTTGATTGGAGCCAATTTCCACCTCCAACAGGACAATGGGGGTCATTCAGAGTCGGTCGCAAGCGCTGAGCGTTCGCAACCGACTCGATGTTGCCCCACTGGGCATGCACACGATGGAGCCGGCTCCGTCGTGCACATGCACGAGACCTGGTTAGCGACGGACGCTCCATCGCTAGGAGTCTCACAGCAGACGGGGCGAGCTTTCGCTGGTGAGTGACAGCTCGCCCCGTTTGGGAGGCAGGCAGGTGGCGTACCTGCCCAAACGGAGGCGTTCCCCCCGGAATGCTTGCCATTTGGGAGCTGCCCCACTGACATCATTGCTGATATCAGTAGGGAGCTTCCTGCTCGATCAGAGCAGGAAGCTCCCTGGGGCTTAAGAGTGCCCAGACCCAACCTTAGGGTCTGGTCGTAAGCCCCGATGGTCGCAATGGTCTTGACCATCGCGACCATCACCCATGTTGGTCACTAGAGCTGTGGGTGTTAACCCACAGCTTAGCTATCGACAAGGAGGCAGTTGTTCAAGATGCAAGCGGCCGCCCTGATTCAGTGCGACCGCTTGCAACTAACGACCGCCTCTGAATGAGGTCCTATGACCCAAAGCACACCTCCAAATTATGCAAGAACTATTTAGGGAAGAAGCAGGCAGCTGGTATTCTGTCTGTAATGGAGTGGCCAGAGCAGTCACCAGATCTCAACCCCATTGAGCTGTTGTGGGAGCAGCTTGACCGTATGGTACGCAAGAAGTGCCCATCAAGCCAATCCAATTTGTGGGAGGTGCTTCAGGAAGCGTGGGGTGAAATTTCTTCAGATTACCTCATCAAATTAACAGCTAGAATGCCAAAGGTCTGCAATGCTGTAACTGCTGCAAAAGGAGCATTCTTTGATGAAAGCAAAGTTTGAAGTACGAAATTATTATTTTAAATAAAATTGTTATTTCTAACCTTGCCATGTCTTGACTATACAGTATGTTCTATTCATGTTGTAACTCATTTGATAAATAAAAGTCAGTTTTCATGTAAAACACGAAATTGTCTGGGTGACCCCAAACTTTTGAACGGTAGTGTGTGTGTATATATATATATATATATATATATATATATATATATTATGTCAGTCCCGATGCCAACAGCCCGAAGGTACCCCTCTCTCCTCCTAACCCTCCCTTATTGGTGCCTAACCCTAACCTCCCCCCCTAGTGCCTAACCATAACCTCCTCCCCGTGGGGTGCCTAACCCTAATCTCTCCCCTAGGGGTGCCTAGCCCTAACCTCCCCCCCAAAACCTAACCCCGCTATGTTCAGTAAACATAAACCACCGCGCAGCTAACGCTAAGGGTGCACCGAACTAACCCTTGGTCTGATTCAGACCCGCTCGCGAGCGCTGAGCACTCGCAAGCGGGTCGATGTTGCCCAAGTGCGCATGCACACAACGGAGGCGGCTCCGTCGTGCGCATGCGCGAGACCCGAATAACGACGGCCAAGCCGTCGTTATGGGTCTCGCACCAAAGGGGGCGTGCTGTCGATGTTGACTGACAGCACGTCCCCTTTGGTGGGCATGCCGGGGGCGTGCTGCCCAGATGGAGGCGTTCCCATGGGAACGCCTATCGTCTGGGGCCAGCCCCACTGACATCACTAATTGAGCCAAAAGCACTCCAGGGCTTGCGGCAGCGAGACCCTACCGCAAAGGTCTCGTCGCAAGCCCTATCGTCGCGACGGCCCTGATTCAGCGCTCTGTCAGAGCGTCTGGCTCTGAATCAGGGCCCTAGTTCGGGCTGGCGTCCCTTGTTGGGATTCGGATGTTGGTATTGAGACTGGAGGCCTTGCGGCCACCAGTCTCATAACTACATCCCTATATATACTGTATATAAGGAGAGAGAGTCTGTACTGCCTGATCACTGTGGCCAGCAGTGATCGGGCCCATGGGGGGCAGAGGCAAAGGCAGAACCAGAAGGAAGGAGGAGGCGGTGGGGGTGTCGCCGGCCAGACACATCATCGCAGCAGCCGCAGCTACCAGGCGGTATGGATTAACAGATAGACAGTAAAAAGGTTGACAATGTCTAGATAGACACCAGTTGTTAGACAGTCAATAGGTCGACTGGGACAAAAGATTGATACACTAAAGGTCGACATGTAAGAAGGTCGACAGGTACAAATGGTCAACAGGGTCAAAAGGTTGACACGAAAATGGTCGACATGTGTTTTGTGGGGTTTTTTTTGCCCAAATCTTCACCCTAAACCTAACCCTCCCCTTGGTGCCTAACCTTAACCTCCCTCCAGGTGCCTAACCCTAACCATTTGGGTAGGTGCCTGACAATAACTGTCCCCTCTAGTGCCTACCCCTAACCCTCCGGTAAGTGCCTAACCATCGGGGTAAGTGTCCAACCCTAAAAATACCCCCAAAACATTTTAGTGTCGACCATTTTCATTTCAACATTTTTATCCTGTCGACATTCTTACATGTCTACCTTTAGTGTGTCAACCTTTTGTCCCTGTCGATCTTTTGTCCCAGTTGACCTATTGCCTGTCTAACATCTGGGGGTAAATTTACTGAAGTGAGAGTTTAAAAGTGAGTTTTAAAAGTGATGTTGCCCATAGCAACCAATCAGATTCTTGCTATTATGTTCTAGAAGGTGCTAGTTAAATGTTAAGTAGAATATGATTGGTTGCTATGGGCAACATCACTTTTAAAACTGTGGCTGCTGCATTCAATTTGAAGCAGAGGGAAAGCTTACGGATGCGGGACATAGCAGAAGGTGGAGGTGGCACCGGCTGGAAACAGCAGTAGCCACGGCCAGCTTCCAGCTGCCTCCATACAGGTATCAGCTGCACTGCAGCCACGGCGGGCGAATGGTGATGCTGGTTTCCCGATCACTGCTGGCCGCAGTAATCAGCAGCCGCGGCTACCAGGAGCCGTGGCTGCTGCTTCTATCTAAGTCATGGCTGCCTTTGCAGCCACATCTGGAGTGGGGCAG
Organism: Taudactylus pleione; assembly: GCA_031769625.1. Lineage (NCBI taxonomy): Eukaryota > Metazoa > Chordata > Amphibia > Anura > Myobatrachidae > Taudactylus > Taudactylus pleione. The sequence goes on from JAUIMM010000007.1 coordinate 812,352, forward strand.
GGCCGTAGCTAGGGTAGTGCGGCTGGTGCCATCGCACAGGGCACCACAGGTCAGGGGGCGCTGTTTGGGCCTGCAAAATTTCTGTTTTTATCATTCTCACTTGTGGCTTCCTCTTATTTCATCCCCAGCATCTCCTAGCCTCTCCTATCTCTTCCCTGGTCCTTCCCCATGAAGCCATTCACCTTTGTTGGGTGCATTATGTCCCTTTGAAAAATGAGGGGGGTGCCAATGCTCTTTCTGGCACAGGGCACCAAAAAGTCTAGTTACGGCTCTGGAGGGGGGTGCCACTGGGTCCGGATCACTGTAACCAGCAGTGATCGGGACATCATGGAGGGGGAGCCGCAGGTGCAGGGGGACCAGCAGGTCACTCTGATATAGTCGTTTGCTGAGTGTTTCTGACTGGTCGCATCAGATGCGACCATGTCAGGGAAAGCCCAGCCTGGTGTGGTCGCATGTGATGTGACCATGCCAGGCATGTGGTTAAATAGGCTAAGAGAGCTTGCACCATACTAAGGGTGAAACAGATGGCTTATTACTTCAAACCACCAGTGGGGCTACTCTGCTACTTGTGTGATTGTATTATTTTTCTGGGTGCTTTCTTGGTATGAGGATTTCATTCCTGGATCCAAATAATACTTTTAGTGATCCACTAAATAGGAAGAATTCTCCAAAGAGGAGTGAACTGGTCCCTTTACCGCTGGTTGAATAAAGAGGAACTACATCTACTGAGGAATTATTAGCCTATTTAAGGACTTTAGATAAGTGTAATTGAGAACACACCACAAGTACAACTAAGGCCCATATTCAATTTGAGCCGAGCCGTGTTAATTTAACGCGGCCCGGACTTAACGCTGCCTTCGCCTGTTTTCCAGGCGTTAAAGTATCGCGCGCGTGCCCGCGTATCCCTGTATTCAATTTGAAACTAGGTGAAAACGAGACCCGGCGATACTTGGATCGGTGGTAAAAATGGGAATTTTCGGGAAATAATCCTAGGACCCCCCCTAAAGATGTCCAGACATGGGGGATCACTATGGGTACCCCCATTTTTAATTACTGAAGGAAGTCAGGGTTTCTAATAACTGCGGCAGGTGCATAAATGCGGCTTTGAATAAGGTGATGCAGAAGAGAATTTAGACGTTTTTTTAAGGCAAAACAACTATGGCCAACAAATTTGGGGTACTTGAAAATGGGATTCAGCATATTTTAAAGTTGCTAAAGTCACTTAAAAAAATCATGAAAAACCCACCTGCCGCAAACACCTGCAATCAAAAAAACACTTGGGGCATACTTGGGGACAAGTTCTCTATTTTTTAAGTTTGTACCCCAACTTTTTTTTTTTCACCCCCTTTTACAAAGTAAATTTTTGGGGTGCCCTTAATTATTATTTTTTTTTTTTACACGGATTACCTTTGGGGGACTGTCTGAAGGCTGCACGGGGGTTTCCGAAATGTTGCACCCCAAAACCCCAATTCTGCACTTTTTAACGCCTGCCATTCATAGGCGATACTTTACCGCCTATTACATTGCATTGACTTAACGCCTTGGCGGAAAGTCTTCAAATTGATACGGGGTAAAACTAAAACAGGCGATAATGACGTCATCGGCGGTAAATTACCGCGAATCCGGACTTAACGCCTCAAATTGAATACGGCCCTAAGTATGATCTCTCAAACAGGATAACACTATATTTTGTATTTATTGTTTCTTTTCATATTCATGATGAAAATACTTTGAGACACCCAACATCTCACAGTTGAAGGGAAGTATTAGCATTCCAGTTTTGTCACCTTTTCACAGAATGTTATTTAGAGCCTAGGGTTTGGTCACCAGTTTCTTTTTGCTCACATTACATTTCCGGGGTTATTTGCACTAGAGTTTTTTTTTTGCACCTTTCTTCTAATATCTAAATGAGTTTCAAATGAGCAGCAAACTGGGAGAAAACAAAGTTATCATTAATGAGATCCAAACGTATAACAGGCACTGTGCTGAGTAGAATGAGTAGATTTACCATCCAGGGTCTGGCGATTTTGTTCTAATAAGCCTGTACAGACACTCACTAATTTGTATGTGTGTCTTTTTTCTGAAACATCAACCAGTATTTATAAACAAAGTTAGTGCTCATACATATGTGTATAATGTTTTTATGTTTGTATTTCTTGTAATACCTGAGTTTAAAGATGAGGGTTTCTATAAATAATGTTCACTGGGTCAAATGTGTCTAAATTTATTTAATTTGTATTGGTATATATTAAAAGTTAAGTTTTAATAACTATTATTTCTACATACAATTTCTGTATGTTTTTGAAGTTGTGCCCTCACAAAGGGTTCTCCCTTTTTGATGTCCTCACAGGGTTCCTCTCTTAGCTTTCCTGTAAGGACATCCCATGTGTATCTGTGTACATTGCTGTTAAACTCCTGTTATCAAGGAAGACATGCTCCAATGAATAAAATAAAAAGCAATAAAAATGTAAATGTTACTTTTATTTGTAGGCCCTGTAACTTCTTAATTCTTAATATAACATACATGTTTGGCATCTCTATACTAATAGTATTATTAGTTAAAATGTAACTATGGGAGCATGGTTTGGATGGACGTTCGGCTGAAAAACCTCTGGTTGCACATTTCTGCCTAAAAGTAAAGTATTTTATCTTCTAATTGCAGTATCCCGCTGAGTCACAACCTACTTTTACTGCCAAGAAATTAAATAAGGTGATGTAGCTTGCTATAACTATGATGTAAGTTATCTGAACCAGGGGCTGTAGTCTTCCCAACTGAAGACGAATTTGCCAGCACAGCGAACGCTTAGCCTGGATGCCTTTACATACACTGCCAACTCCACCGAGTCAGCAGAAAAATTGTATGAAACTCTTGGTATCTACATATCCAACAGCCACTTTACCACTACATATCCACTTTACCACTCCAACTCTTACCAGTGCAGGCTTACTCTTTTTTTCTTACCAGTGCAGGCTTACTCTTTTTTTTAGCCTTCTACTGGGCTGTACCTGTAGAAAACAGCCCAGGTCGGCACCAACTAGATCTGATTCTAAACACAGTCATCCTGCCTGGAACAACTTGCGTTCTACTGTCTATACCTATTGGATTTAAATGTTACTATAATTCCTCGGCCCAGTGTGTTATTCTCCCTACAATTGTATTGAGCTAGTTTCAATATGTAAATCCTGATGACTGTAATATCACCTAAACCTGATCTGTTTACATCACAATGAAACCTATTATTAAGTATTCTCTGGTCTAACTCCTTACAAATTGATATAATTAGGCACTTTGTGCATATCTAGTTATCTGTGTCTTATCGATTACCAGTGCTAGTGAAGTTCCACTTTATTTTGCTTATTATTTTTATATTTTCTTTTGACAAAACTGCCATAGATGGGGTTGGAGAAATGCGTCAGTGGACACTATTTCCAGCGAGGCGCATGGTGATCTGCAAACTGATAGGCTACAGGCTACAAGCAGGAAGAATAGAGAGACTGTGGGGTGTAGTTACTAAGCAGTGTTAGGAGACAGAGTGAAAAGTGATAAGAAAGTGATAAGGTGCCAGCCAATCAGCTCACAGCTGTCATTTTTCAAACACAGCCTGTAAGATGGCAGTTGGGAGCTGATTGGCTGGCACCTTATCACTTTTCACTCTGTCTCCTAACACTGCTTAGTAAATAGACCCCTGAGTCCCTGGTTATTTAGTGGACTGTATTATGCTGATTGGAGATATTGGAATATCTTTTAATAATAACAGTTGAATGGAAAATTATTCTTATTGAATTGGACCTGGGAGGCTGTATAACTATTATTGTGTGAGCAGCTATGGTTTCTAGGTAATTTGGATGTTAATATTACTAACAAGCGCTACTAACATTACAATTACAAGCTTATTAACCTGAGAGTGATTTTAGCTGCTTATACATCGCATGAGAAAATTTCCATTTTAGAAAGAACGACTGCATTTTTGAGAAAGCCATTTTACTAACACAGTTGTGAGAAATAATTGATAAAATTGTTTTGTATGCATGAAATAGGTCCTCTTTTTTTATTTATTTTTGTTTCTGTGGCCACAGATAAAGTGTTTAAATTATATGTTTAATTATAGTGTTTTATGTTTGTTATATATGTGCTGTTGATACACATTTCATATTTGAATGAAATATAATACAATGGATTAGATTTTTATACATACTCAATAGCAGTGCCTTTATTCAATTACTCTGTGTTTTCTGTTGCAAGACTCTTGCTATTGTAGAGACAGCAGCTGAGTGCTGTATATATCCCCAATTTTTACTCAATACACAAGCACCCATTAATTTATTTTTTTGGTATTTTTTATATTTTTATGGCTTCTACACCTGCAAAGGAAAAATTATCTAAGGTGGAATGAAGATCAGTCATCCTTCTTTTATAGACAAACCGCTGCCTCAGACACCAAAGAAATATTCACTATGGGCTCCACTGGCTGGCTCTTGTGTGGATTCCAGCTCCTCTCTTTTGTTCCAGCTTTGGGACTTATACATCTATGCAGGGCAGAAAATAGGATTGCTGTCACCCGGTGCAAGGCAGTAATTTGCCCCCCCTCCCTCCAGCCCACCATAACTATAGACTCTGTATTTCAGAGGATAATTGGGAGCTACGATTGGTCCATGACCAATGCCACATTAGAATGACGGCGATGTTGTGTCTCCCAAGGGCTGCGGGCAGCTCCCTGCCAGTGCGGATGTACAGCTCCAAAATCACACCTGCTGCCACCCGGGCCCCCCTCGGCAGCCAGTCAGGCCCTGTCTTCTTACCTCCAGTTTTGGGCGTATCCTCGGCGCCCCCTCAAATACAGCGCCCGGGGCACATACCCCCCTAGCCCCCTTCCCTAGTTGTGGCTCTGATCTATGTGACAGCGTTCTTCGTTCTGTAGGTCCATCAAGAGCTGCTCCGACTCCAGCATTGGCACATTTTCCACGGGAAAGTGAAGAAAGCCCTCTGGACACTGACCCTCCCAGGGACACATTTACACCACCTTGCGCTTAGTCGATAGGTGAGTACCTGTGTAAAATGGAAACACAAAAATGATTGTCAAATGCCTTTAAGTAGGTGTGGTTTCTATGTATGGTGCTATTTTGTTCTAATTTCTAATTTTACCACCAGTTTCGGCACAAGATTTTTAGCTCCCCAATCATGAGTAAAGCAACAGTTTACTTTATTGCTGTTGTATGTGTTCTCTTTTTTTTTCTTCAGTTTCCTTTGGCACATTTCTCAAAATCCATGTGCATTCTCCTTTTTCAAACTGAGAAAGTCAACATGATGCAGTGCTGTGTAACTATTTTGTGCCAAAAAACTTTTGTTTTTTTCCAACTGATCCAGCAGTTCCCATCACAGCAGCAATTGCACCAGATCCAGCAGAAGGCCCTGTCAAAGCAAAGGAAGAAGACATGATCACTCTTCACTTGTTTGATATATCACCGCCTACTGCACAAAGCCCAACACCACCAACCCCAAATACCAATGGCTGCACCTGCTACAGATCGAGGAACACAATATTTTCAGGGTGTCCCTGTTTTTTGAGGATAGTCAGGTAGAACTCTTGGGTACTCAAATATGTAAATTAGGCTAAATTAATACATAATTGAGGAGAAATCGCACACTATCTGTCGTTAATGTGGCCCTCAATAGGCTGTTTACGAAAATAGACAATGTCAACATCTCGCTAAACAGAATGCGCCATAAGAATTATTCCTTAGTATGCAGGAATCCCAAAAGAATGGCCATTAAGGGATTCAAACAGCAATGTGCCTGCTTTTGGTATTCAATTATTAGTCCGTATTTCAGAAACACAGGCTACTGTAGTTTGTTGACAGCAAGCACTCCACACACTGCCTGAGGCTCACCCCCACTAACATCACCCATATGTGGACTCTGCACATTAGATGGATCTACATGGAGAAGTCCTGGTGGTCCGCCTCCTAATAGGAGAAAGTAAAAACTGCAGCTGACATTGTTTGTGGAAACACATTTGGCTAGTGTCCAACATACCATGTTGGAATCGTTGCTCTTCTTATTTGTATATGTTTGGTATAATGATTGAACCTTTATTGTGAAAGTACCTTTTACACTGATGCTTAAACAATGTGAATTTTCCAGTAAAGACATTCAAAGCAAGTTCTGCTTCTTATTTACAGATATGGTGATCATAGACATGCCCAGAAGTGGCAAAGGGGGTGCCACGGCGAGACCTCCTCCACTGAATCATGAACTACCCCTTCGCCTCCTACCTCCGAGACATTGACTACTCACCTGAGCGGCCAGGTAAGTAGTCTATGTCCCAGAGGGATGGGGTGGGGTAGTCCATGATCCAGTGGATGGGGAGGTCCTGCTGAAGCACCCCCTATGTGGCTGCTGCACATGCCTATGATGGTAATGTGATATGTACAGATATTTCACACAAAGGCCCGTATAAAATTAGTTTCGCACCCGCGATACTTTTTCACCTACCGCACATTTTGCCTTTATCACGTGTTTTAGCTGCGGAAACTTATTGCGCGCGTTCACGCGATTCGCCGTATTCAATTCCACAACACGCAAAACCGCAAATCTGCGTATCCAAACCAGGCGAAAAGTGCTGTCAGAATTGGGGAAATCAACCTGACACCCCCTAAAAGATGCACTAACATTGGGGATCAATGTACATGTCCCCGAATAGCCCTAATAAAGTTATTCGGGGTACTTAAGAGGAGTCAATTACTTCTAATTAGTGTCTTTGCACAAGTGGTGAAGATTAGCATTAAGCAGTTTTTTTGGGTGAAAATAAGTAGTCCTGTCAAATTGGGGTACTTGAAAATGGGGGTAAGCATGGTTTAAAGTCGCTAAACTAAAGTTATTAAGAACACACCTGAAGCATGCACCTGCAATCAAAAAAACACCTCACCCCTACTTGCAGACCCCCCAAAAGTCTATTTCGCTAGTTTTTAAGTTTGTACCCACACTTTGCACTTTTTCTAAGTCATTGTTTGGGGTGTTCCTCTATTTTTTGTGGGTTTTTTACGCAGATATCCTTTGGGGGCTGTCCCAAAGGTGCACAGTGGTTTCCCCACCTTTGCACCCCTAAATAGCGATTTTGCACTTTTTCCGACACGTATTCATAGGCTAATCTTTTTTGCCTATTACATTGCATTACGTTTTCGCGTACGCAAAAACTATTTGGAATTGAATATGGCGAAAAGTTCCGCCAGGCAAAATTACGTCATCCGCGATACTTTTTCGCGGATTCCAACTTTTCGGTGCTAATTGAATACGGGCCATTGTAGTAACTGTGGAAGAGGAAGTTATTTGTAAATAACACTGCATTATGGCCACTGAACCGCAGTTTTTATTTTTTTTAAATAAAAAAAAACTATGATGGGTGGTAGGATTGTTAACACACGTGAATTAAACAGGACAATGAGTTGTGGATATACCACTTCTCAAAACTCCTGGCGCTCCACTTGATTTCTTGATACAGAAATATAAGCTATATACAGTATAAAAATATTTAGGGTCTCATTTTTCAAAGAGTATTAGCATACGCAACGAGTTTTAAAACTCATTGCGTATGATAAATGGTGCTCCAGCCTATCAGACCCCAACTGTAATTTTTCAAACAGATGACAGTTAGGAGATGATTGGCTCGAACATCATTATCATACGCAAGATAAAACTCTTTGATAAATGGTCCCCACAGTATGCAATATATAATATACTTTTTACATATGAATTAGTCCATGTGATCGTGAAGCGATCGCACCAAGTATAAAGACGCTCTGCAAGCATGAGTGACAGGATGTGCCATTTGTGGGTGGTGACAGCAATGGTCGATGGTAACGGGGATGTGGTGGTGCAAACGCAGGCGTGTCTGTGAGTCTGAACGCCATTTCAGGGACGTGCATAATTAAGATGCATCGTCAGCGTACACGTCACATGGCTAAATTACACACAGCAGCGCTCGCAGTACTTGCGGTAGGGTATGGTCAGCCACTAGTGCTGCGTATGGGTCCGATGTTACTCGATGTTACTGATTGTGTAATATACTTCCTGGAGATGATGTATGTTACTAAGGGAAAGTGGGCATCTTGTGTCAGGCTGGTGGGCTTCTAAATACATACCGCGATCGCAGAGCAAGACATAGTGGGTGTGCTCATGTCTTGCTAGCGAGTGCAGGATTTGCATACTTTGGCTTCTGATGGCTGTGTGCGAACACATCCTAGGGAACCAGTCTGAATCAGGCCCTGAGACCGATGTTGATGAATTGAAGAATTAGATCAGTTTGAGACAAATGTTGATCGGTTTGAGAACAATGATGATGAATTGAAGTACTGGATCAGTTTGAGACTCAGGATGATGATTTCAAGTACTGAATCGGTTTGAGACCGATGATGATGAACTGAAGTACTGGATGGGTTTGACAACGATGATGATGAATTGAAGTACTGGTTCGGTTTGAAAACAATGATGATGAATTGAATACTGGATCAGTTTGAGACCGATGTTTGAAGATATCAGCTGGACAGATGATTGTAGATATCGGCTGGGACCGATGATTGGAGATATCGGCTGGGATCAATGATTGGAGATATCGGCTGGGATCAATGATTGGAGATATCGGCTGGGATCGATGATTGGAGATATCGGCTGGGATCGATGATTGGAGATATCGGCTGGGACCAATGGAGGTAGATATGAACAAGTCTCTGTGGTAAAACTAGACTGCAGTACTAGATGAAATTGGAGACTTGATAACCAGACTTGGAACTGGAATTATATGGACTGGAACCATCAGATATAGAGGGCCTGATTCAGACCCGCTCGCGATGCGCTATGCGACCCTACCACAAGGGTCTTGTCGCAAGCTCGATGGTCGCGATGGTCTTGACCATCGCGACCATCTTCCTGGCCACTCGCTATATCTTCCTGGCCGCTTGCCAGGAGGCCGCTCAAGAAAACCAGAGGGCTGGCCCTGATTCAGAGCGAGCGCTCTGTCAGAGCGTCCGGCTCTGAATCAGGCCCAGAGTACCTGGGAGCTCAGCACAGAGCTGTAACTTCAGCAGAAGTGACATTGTACTGGCAATGTGAGCCAGTCAGGCAATGGAATTTATAGGGGTGGAACACCAGGGATTGGATGCTGTGATCAGCTGGTATGGGTGCAGCACTCTCGAGTGGTGGAGGAGAGTCAGGTGACTGAATCCAACATGGTTGTTCCCATACACAGGAGAAACTAATAGAATATGGAAAAAAATAGTCAGGATCATGACATGCTGAATACAAATTCCATATAAAAAAATTGGGAATCTTATCTCTGGCTAATCCACATGCCATACATTGCTCATCTTTTCTAAAGTCCCAATTTCGTATCACACAAGATGTTTTGAAATACTTAGGATAAAGGATATTTGTTCTTCAGGAGGCTTGCCACCTAGCAACAGCAGGTGGGTTAGGCAGCAAGCCTAACGGAAAACGCTCAGGCAGAGGAAAGTGAAAGTATATTCACCTCCTCTGCCTGTGTATGACGTGGCGCGTGAGTGCACGCCTGCGGGTCACGTGTACGCTCGCGGTCACGTGGGTGCACGTCTGAGCCGCGAATTTGATTTTTTTCTGTCAGCGCTGGCATGGAGGACACAATATCTGTCTCTGTGACAGACTCTCTGCAAATGTCCTCCATGGCTGGCAGTTATAAGGGGAAAAGAGCCCACAAAAGGGCAAGAGCTTCCCCCTCTACTTCCTCCTCTTCAGAGGAAATTCATATTAGGAAGAAAAAACGTTTTGACACTTCTGATTCTTTTGACTCTGAGGTAGAAAAATCTCCTCAGCACTGTGACAAGTCACCTCCCTGTTCAGGGAACTCACCAACCCACAAGAAAACAGGTAAAAATAAAAATAAAAGTAAGTTTAGCCCCAGGGAGACCTGTTCAGGTATCATTCTCCCATTCCCTGGAATTGTCTGTAGCAGACAACTGGATAGTGCTCAGAGCAAGCACATCACCTCTGCCCTTAGCTGGCAAGATACCTCTGCCCGTAGCCGGCATCACAAAGGTGCCCGCTCTCAGCATGTGGGGTCACCTGACAGACAGTCGCACACTTCCCGCAGGTACCGTGGCCATTCTTCCTCTGTAGACTGGGAATCAGAGGAAATTACCAGAACCTCCGCCTCGTCCCAACATGGGAAATATAGTGAGATTCAGATGGCCAGGGTTGCTTTAGCAGGGAAAATACCACCCACTGTTATATTCCACACACTGGGCCTTAAAAAGCAACTCTGAGGTCCAAAAATTTGCCCAGCTGGCATTTAGAGCAGCACTTGTCAAAGAAGATGAGTTGGTGTTACGATCCTACACGGGTCTACCAGACGTACCCGCACTGTTTGCTCACGATATTGACCCTGCTCTAGCCTCCATAGTGGGAGAAAAGAGGCACAACGATTCCACAGACCGTACCATGAGAAAATTTCAATATAAAATAGCCGACTCAGCTGGCCAATTGCTGTTTGTATTAGATAAAGCAGAGAGAGACTCGCAGACCTAGCGCCTAAATCGTTAGAATTCCCTAACCTTACTGATGCAGACCTCTTCGGCCCTCAGTTTATAGAGGAGGTTAAAATAATACATAAGGCAAAGAAGTCCTTTTCAGACCTCAAAAAAGTATATGAGCCCTTCAAGAGGCCCTTTCTTCAAGGGGGTCGGACTTCGCGAGCCACAGGTTCGACCCGAGACTTCCAAGGCACAAAAATAGCCCAGAGAGGAGGCTTCGTGCACCGATCCAATGATGCCCCAAGAGGATCGTACTCTAACACTTGGAACAGTGCCAAGAGAGGCCGTAACTACGGTAAGTTCACCCATTTTCTCTTCTCTCCACAGAACTCTCAAACAATCATATCTAGAGTGGCAAAAGATTACCACAGACAAGTGGTTGCTGAAAACAATCCATTCAGGGTTAAATCTCCCTCTAATTCATTTTCCACACCAAGCGGGTCATATTCCTCGTCCAAGGACTTGCAGCCCTCAGCAGGAGGAGGTACTGACTACAGCCCTGGAACGGGGAAAGATAGAAATTTAAGACCTGACTGCAAAAGGCTGGATCAGCCACTTATTTCCCATAATAAAGCAAAACGGCTATATAAGACCGGTATTAAACGTCAAAGCTTTAAACCAATATTTGAAACCAAAACACTTTCGCATGGAAGGTATTCCAGACATTCCTTACTTCCTCACAAAAGACTGCTTCTGCGTAAAGATAGATCTGAAGGAAGCTTTCCATTCTATATCAGTTCATCCGAATCACAGGTGTCTCCTCAGATTTTTTTGGAGAGACACCTTATTCCAATGGATAGTTATGGTGTTTGGCCTCTCTTCCGCTCCCTACACCTTTACACGGGTCATGAAAGCTGTAATGTCCCACTTGAGTCAGCAAAGCATTCAATGTATCATTTACCTAGACGACATACTACTGGTACACTCAAACCACGACACCCTACTGAGACACAAAGACTTGACCCTTTCCCTACTAACAGACCTGGTATTCATAATAAACACTCAAAAGTCAGTATTAGCTCTGACCCGGAACATTACATGTCTCGGTTTCGATCTAGATGCCCATTCTTTGTCCCTGGCAGTCCCACTAGAAAAATGGCTAGATACGAAAGAGTACATACAAAGAGCTTCCTAAAAGCGCAGTTTATCCCTCCGCTCCTTAGCAAGGATTATTGGAAAAATTATTGCTATGTCCCCTGGTTTCAGACATGAGCCTTTGTCATGCAGAGAGCTACAAACACTCCTAAGATCTCCGCTTCATGCCCACTATTCCTGGACAGACACCATTTTCCTCTCCAGAAGAGTAAAAACAGAACTGTTCAAGTGGAACAGTCTCCATGTACCGCCTTCTCGCCCACTCCTAGACCTAACACCTCATATGACAATCACTAAAGACGCATCACTAAAAGGTTGGGGAGGCTTCTCTCAAGAGAAAGCAATCAGGGGCACCTGGTCACCCAAAGAATCCAGTCTCTTCATAAACGTACTAGAATTTACGTGCAGCAAAACTTGCTCTAAAAGCCCTAGTTCCCGAGCACACGAAAAGGATCTGTATACAGCTATGCCTGTACAATATGATCGCAGTGTCATACATAAACAGAATGGGGGTACCAAGTCACTATCCCTATGCAAAGAAGCATTAGAGATCTGGGATTGGGCAGTCCAGAGGGACTTACATACCAGGAGTGCAACTTGCATACCAGGAGTGCTCAACGAACTCGCAGACTCTCTATCCCGAGAAAGAATCTCCCTAGGATCCACAGCACTGACACACCAGGTCTTCCTAAAAATACTCCAAACATTCAGAAACCTAGAGATAGACCTCTTTGCCATCCCCACGAATGCCCAAGTTCCACGTTTCATTTCCAGAATATGGACAAAAGGGGTACGGAGAATGGATGCAATGTCATTCCTTTAGACAGACCTGTCTCACCCCTATGCCTTCCCAACCCCTGCCCTCCTCTTGAAAGTCCTACAAAAAATTAGGGAGGTACAAGTACCCAGTATTGTAGTAGTATATCTGGTATGGCCATCCAGGGTATGGTTTCCCCTGATCAGCCAATTACGCATAGGACACAAGATTCCCCTGGGGTTATCCAAGGACTGTTTCCAGGGAACTCCAGACATTCTGGAACCATTTCCCTAGTGCATGTGGATGGCAATATTACTAGGTTGCTAACAGATCCAGCCCTAGCACCTCCCACAAAAGCCCTAATCAATGCGTCCTTAAGACCCCGAACTATAGCCAGGTATAATTAAAGAATTTCACCTCTGGCGATCCCAAGGGTCTTTATCGGACCAATCCTCTCTACTACATTTAGCCTTAGACTTCTTAGCCTCTAAATACCAATTAGGCTTAGCATCGGCCACCATAAAGTCATATGGTTCTGCTTTAGCCATCATGATCCCAAACCTAACTTTACCTTCATCTGTTAAGGGGTATCTGCCTCTCCATGCCCATACAACCTAAATACTCCCATACTTGGGATATCAAACCCTTCCTCTCTGCCCTAGCCTCTTGGGAGACAGAGAACGACATTACCCTGTTATCCTGCAAGTTAGCATCCTTGCTAGCATTAGCGATAGCAGCCAGAGGGGTTGAATTAACCCTTATACATACCTCAGATCCATGGTTATCACGGACTCCTAGGGTGTACCATATCATTCTCGAAGGTCATACAAAAACATCTTTGTTCAATAGCCCAATAGTAGAATTCGATTTGATACATGACACTTCAGAACCTAATCTGTGCATGGCTTCATGCTTATCATCTTACTTGACCCCCACAGCACCAATAAAAGACAATATCACACAGCTATTCATCACTTGCAGGAAACCATTTCATCCAGCAAGATCCTCTACTATTAGAGGATGGATTGTGACATCCATGAGAGAAGCTGGAATAGACACTGATCACTTCAAAAGCCATTCCTTAAGAGGAGCAGCTGCAACAAGAGCAGCAGCTAAAGGCATGCCCCTACACTCGATCATGCTAGCAGCAAGGTGGGCCTCGGCCCAGACGTTTGCAAAGCACTATTGGAGACCAACCGATCTACAAAAGATAGAGTTTCGCAGAGCAACCACCAGGTATGTGGTAGTCTACCCACCTACTGTTGCTAGGTGGCAGGCCTCCCGAAGAACAAAACACTAGTTTGCAGGAATCTATGACCTGCAAACTGGATTTGTTCTAGGGAACAAGATTGCAACCTAGCAATAGCTCCCACCCTACCCTCTTTTTTCTTACTCTACTTTGCTAGGTCTGTTGTTTACTCTGGAGATTTTTACTCGAGATCAATTAACCTTACTTTTCTCATCCTTAAGGCGCAGAAAGGGACAGACAGAAGCCTCAAGCAACCACCAATAAAGAACAGAAGTAACCCGGTACTCCGGACAAGATTTCCGACCTAAGTTTGGAATAGCTGTTCCCTGCCCAGTTCAGAATCCACAGTTCAAACCATTTTTCCTTCCAGAAAATTATCAGTTACGGTTCAATAAAATTGTTCTTCTTGTGAAGCATTTCCGCTTTAATTTTTTTTCTTTTTCAAACTAAGGTATAACAAAGGTAAAAACGTCAAACAAAGGTATAAGGTATCAGGTATACAGGTTTACTTTCAACATCTCAAAGAAGAATATAACATCTCTAAATCACAATTTATGTATTTGAAATCCCGTCACTATGCATTTAGTAAAATTTTATCCCATAATGCCATGGCATGCAGTCATATGCTGCCGATCATAATGTTAGCAGAAGGTCGACATTGATGTTGACTTAGTTAAAATGTCGACATCATTAATCAACACGTGCAAAATCACATCATTGACAGAATGTCGACAATGAAAATGTTGATGTTATCATAATGTCATCATTTCCATTAGGTTATGGTGGGCATTAGGGCTATGGAGAGAATTATGTTAAAAAAAAGACATTGTCAATATTTCGCCAATATCAACATTACAGCACTGTTGACATGTTGAATGTCGATTTTATGATCGTCATGTTCAATGTCAACATTGCAACCATGTCAACATTCTCATGTTGACCTAATTAATGTCAACATTGCGAGTGTTGAAATAATGTACTACACACAATACTACTATGTATCTTTTTAATACAATGACATTTAAAATTCAACACTTTTACTCTGACATATTACTTTTGGATAAACTATCAAACTATGGCCTGGATGGCAGAAGGACGTCTGATTGATCTAATCCTATAACACTGCTTATCTCTTTAGAATCCATTATGAAGGCCCTTAGCTCCAATAGTCTCCGAAAGATATACCTCAAATTTCTACATAGAGCATATAACTCCAATGTAGCTCATGATAAATGGGGAGACAGATAATGTCCAAATTACAAGACGGATAAGTCCAGCATTGCACATAATTTATGGTTCTGTTAAAAAATTACCAGATGTTGGTGCAAAATCTTAAGCTGCATACACACGTAACGAATTTCTGTCCAACCATCCAACTAGTTGATTGGTTGGAATGAAAATCTGGTAACGTATGGGAGTAACTGATGATCAGCAATTTGCTCCTAAATGCCGGAAAACAGATGAAAATGGTCATTAGACAACTTTGTTAAATGTTTGGTCTAAACAATTTGTTCAAACAACAGTTTTTGTCCATTTTCTGGCGTTGGGAGCAAATTGCTGATTGTCGTTTGCTCTCATACATTACCAGATTTTCATTCCAACCAATCAACTAGTTGGACGATTGGACAGAAAATCTTTATGTGTGTACCCAGCCTTAGTTTACTTGAACTCTGTCTTTGAAACATGTCTCACTATGAACTATGAAGCTCTGACGTTTTCACATTTTGATGACTTGCAAGCTATTCTCCCTGATAATACAAACAGACTAAGGGACCTATGTATCAAAGCTGAGGAGAGATAAAATTGTAACAAATAAATCGCCAACCAATCAGCTCCTAACTATTTTTAAAACACACCCTGCTAAATTTAAATTGGAAGCTGATTGGTTAGTACCTTATCTCTCACAATTTTATCTCTCTCCCAGCTTTAATACATAGGTCCCTAACTGACTAATACTGTCTTTGGTTGGCAATCTTATATAAAAGACCCTGCTAAGCAAATGACTTTCTCCTGTCTCACCACTGATTAGTGTTGTCAACTCAGAGTAACTTGTTGTGTTGTACATCATAAGTTATATTTTGGGCCGTCCAAGTAATCATTCATCTATTACGCATGACTTGATGGACTTCTGTGCTCTTGTTAATGAAAGATATACAGTACTATAGCTCCTAGGATTAGTAAAGAGACTCCAGACATATTTGAGCCTTCTTAGATAAATATCTTTCCATGGCCAGAATGGGAAGAGCTATCAGACCCAATAGCCTGCATGCAGTCAATAGTTAGCATTGATTCATAGTACGCTCTCTTTCAAAACAGTAATTTACTTATATAGAGGTTGACCAGACAAGTTTTATATTGTAGCAATTATGGCTGAGCAATATACTTCCTGCCTTTGAGTTTTCACAAATTGCCTAATAAAATTGTTTTTACTCAATTAAAATGCATCACTGAACATGTGTATATTTGTATGTAATAGTCCAAACCCCTTCAATAGCATAGCATTGCAGCAAAATGTACGCTACATGTATTATGGATGCATGATTACATTACAAGTTATAAACATGATCAACCCACATTTCTACAGTACGTAAAGTCTACCTGTTTATTTCATAAAAGTTCACATAAGTGCAAATAAATGTTTTTGCTTATTTTAAAAAGGCATTTGCAATTTGGAGTACATGCATTTTAACTTGTTAATGTGCAATTGTTTATTTTTAATGTAAAAAGGAAAATAATACATGTAACCTTTTATTGTCACAGTGCTCCTAAAATTTGGTGTTCTCTTAATGGTAACTTTCATAGTCAACATAACTAACGAGTTACTTGTCGTTTACCATGCAAAGTACACAAAGATACATAATCATTCTTTTATCATTTTATTATTTGTTATGTACAGTAACAGGATGAATAAATCCACCAGTTATTCCTTCCTTTCTACTACTGGGCGAGGTAAGGTATGTAAAAGCTGTGATAATGGTCATTCATATTTTGACTGTGTGAATGAAATTCTATCCTGATTTGCTTCATATTACAGTCCACAAAATCTTTTACTAATTCACTGTCCTGGGACAAAGATGAAGGATGTTGGGATGCAGGATGTTCAGTTTACTAGATACTTTCTGAAGATCTCATGTAGATTCCTTGGTGGGCGTCTTACTGCAGCCATGTTGAATGTACTTCAAGATCTCCTTTCGGTTGTCTAGGATAGTGTCAAAGCTCTCCTGAAGCCTATTCTGCTGCTCCTTCACCCTTTGCTGGAGGCTTCTGATCCATCTCAAGAGAGCCAGCCGTCTATACATTGTTAATTGTGCATGGTGTTTTTCCTTTTCCTGCTCCTTTATCTTTTCCTTGTCCTGTAGACTCTGGAAAGCTTCTGTCAATGTCAATGTAAATGACTCTGTATCTGATGAGGATTCATCTTCAGAGTTTTCCATTTCAGGATCTTCCTGCTGTGGGGATGATAGGACTGAGGCTCTGGCATCTTCCCATGCATGGCCAGTAATGCTGTCAGGACTATCAATGCTAAGTGAACTGCTGGCATAACCATTGTCCTCTAATGGTGAACCTGGCCATTCATTACATCCCCCTGTTGTCTCTATATCTAGTGTGTCCCCTCCAAATTTCATAATTTCTGCCCCTTCTGGTGGACTCCTAACTTCTTCTTCGGATGAAGATAAACTATTCCCTTCAGATCTGGCAACTTTCAGTTGTGCCATTGCCATCTTCTTCATATTGGTCCTATTATCTTCTAATGGAACGCGGTCTTCGTTTTTCTTTACATTATCTTCTTGGTCATCTCCTTCTCCCTTGTCCTGCCTCCAGTTCTCATTTTTATCATACGTCTCCTCCAAGATGTTAAAGTTGGTGTCCTGCTTTCTCTCCTTCTCACAGGAAAATGGCAAGGGTTTAGTGTCATAAAACAGAGGCTGATGAGGGCTGGATTCAGGTTTCTGAATGGCAAACATTTCTTCCAACTCTGTTCTCAGTCCTTTACCTGGTAAATTAGTAAATACAATAATGTTAGCTCCTTTATTATATCAGTTTACATTTTGCAAAGTATAGTTGTTTGTTATATAACAGATAGGACTAGAAAGCCAAAAGTTACCAAGGGATGCTTAGACCTATAGATTTCACCAAAGTACTGTGCTGTTTTGACTAAAATAATTTGAGCGTGAGATAAAGCAGGATAAAGTTCCATTAAGTCAGGACTGTCCAACTGGTGACCTCATCAAAACTATTTTTGTGGCTCTCACCTTTGCAGATAAACTCCTTGTACTATATTGTATGCAGGGATATACCTGCCCATTGTGCTGCCAAAAGGAAGCTAATGAAATATGTCCTTAACCCCTGTCGGACTGGGGTGTGAAGGGCACACCGGAGGAATGCACTGATAGTGGCCCATACTCCAAAGTGGGTCTGGGCCCCTTAAAATACAGTATATATATATATATACACACATATATATATATATATATATATATATATATATATAGTTAATACTGCTAGTGAATACATGTTAATGTATCAGATTAAAAACAGCAATACATTGTAGAACATACACCATAGTCCTGTGCAATATAATTTAAGTACACAGTCTGGAACCTGATCCCTAGAGGAGGGGGTGGGCCCTCTGGCAGTGGGGCCCACCGGGGGTTTCCCATGTATCGATGTGGGCCAGTCCGACCCTGGCCTTGACCCCTTCATAGTTGAGTAGTGTATACTTTAAAAATATGAGATATGGTAAGAACTTACCTTTATTATCTCAATTTCTACGAAGTCCATAGGGTTCCACAGGATACCTTGGGGTATAGGTGATTACGTCAGGCATCGGGCACCATAGTTAGTTTTCAGCCTCCCAGGATGCACTAGGGTCCCCCTCCTATACCCCACCCCCAAGCCAAGGCATCTCAGTTATGTACCAAGCCATAGGCCGGAGGAGGATAAGAAAGAGAGAGAAAAAATATCTGGACACACACAAGAATCACATTCTCACCAGAGGGAGATGGAAAAACCAGTGACCAGAGCAAAGCCCATCTGCAGCACAGGTGCGACAGGGCGGGAGTCCTGTGGAACCCTATGGACTTCGTAGAAATAGATATAACAAAGGTAAGTTCTTACCATATCTCATATTTTCTACATCAGGGTCCATAGGGTATCCACAGGATACCTTGGGGATGTCCCAAAGCAGTATCCTTTAAGGGTGGGGACGCTCCTGTGCTGAAAGGAGAATCCGCCGCTCGAAGGAAGCATCCTGAGAGGCAAAGGTGTCAAACGCGTAATACCTCACAAAGGTATGGACCGAGGACCACGTGGCAGCCTTGCAGATCTGGACTGCAGAGGCACCACGTCGAGCTGCCCACGAAGGACCCACAGACCTAGTGGAATGAACCCTCACAGAGGAAGGAATCGGAAGGCCTTCATGAAGATATGCTTCTGAAATAGCCATACGAATCCAGCCTGCAAAAGTCTGCTTTGAAGCAGGCCAACCCTTTTTACGGAAGCCATAGAGGACAAACAAGGCGTCCGACTTCCTAACGAAGAAGTGTGGTCAACATAAATCCTTAAGGCCCGCACAACATCCAAAGTGGCCTCACCCACGGAAAGGTCAGGTGAGTTAAAAGCCGGCACAACGATTTCCTCGTTGATGTGGAAACTCGAAACAACTTTGGAAAGGAAACCAGGACGAGTGCGCAGCACCGCCTTGTTCCTATGAAAAATCAGAAAAGGGGGTCTACAAGAGAGAGCCCCTAAGTCAGAAACATGTCTGGCCAAAGCAATGGCCATAAGGAAAATTGTTTTAGCTGTCAGCCATTTAAGGTCCACTGAGCCCAGTGGTTTAAACGGTGGTCCCTGTAGAGCCCTCAGGACCACAGATAAATCCCAAGGCGCCACCGGTGGAACAAAAGGTGGCTGAATTCGGAGAACACCTTGCATAAAGGTGCGCACATCAGGCATTGCAGTAATCCTACGATGGAACCAGATGGACAGGGCAGACACCTGTACCTTCAGAGAAGCAAGGCGAAGCCCATGGTCTAGTCACGCCTGTAGAAAAGCCAACACTCTAGACAGACGTAACTCCTGAGGTGCATAACCTCTCGGCCGACACCACTGGAAGAACGTATGCCACACACGATGGTATATTCTTGCAGAAAAAGGCTTCCGAGCTCTTAGCATAGTCCGTACTACAGAGTTGGAAAACCCCCTGGACCTTAACATGGCCGTCTCAACAGCCACGCCGTCAAAGACAGCCGAGTCAGGTCCGGGTGAAGACAAGGACCCTGTGACAGAAGGTCCGGTCGTAGCGGCAACCACAGAGGACTGTCCACAGACAGACCCTGAAGGTCTGAGAACCAGTGCCGTCTGGGCCACGCGGGAGCTATCAACAGGAGCGTCCCTCCTTCCTGTTTGAATTTCCGGATTACCCGTGGAAGAAGGGAAAACGGCGGAAAGAGATAAGCAAATCAGAATGTCCACTGGACGGACAGAGCATCCACCAGAGACGCCTTTTCGTCTCTTGTGCGAGACCCGTATACCGGCAACTTGTTGTTGTGCCGTGACACCATGAGGTCGATCTCTGGAAGACCCCACCTGTCCACCAGAAGTTGAAAGACGTCCTGGTGCAAAGACCATTCCCCCAGATGAACGTCCTGGCGACTGAGAAAGTCCGCCTCCCAGTTGAGAACTCCCGGGATGAATACTGCTGATATGGCCGGGAGATTGCGCTCCGCCCAGATCAGGATGCGGGACACCTCTACGAGTGCCGCCCGACCTCGGGTTCCTCCTTGCCAATTTATGTAGGCCACGGTGGTAGCGTTGTCCGACTGGACCTGCACGGGGTGACCTTGGAGAACCCGCTGTGCCTGCTGGAGAGCATTGAAAACGGTGCGGAGTTCCAAGATGTTTATCGGAAGCTCCTTTTCCGCCTGAGTCCATCTGCCCTGGAACAAGTGTGGACCCGTGACAGCTCCCCAGCCCCGAAGGCTGGCGTCCGTTGTCAACAGGACCCAATTCGCCACCCAGAATGGACGACCCTTGTTGAGATGGGTCGTCTGCAACCACCAGGCTAGGGACAGGCGAACCTCTGGAGTGAGCACCATTGTCAGGGACCTTAGACTCTGAGGCAGTCCATTCCATTTGGACAGGATCAATTGCTGCAGAGGTCTGGAGTGAAACTGGGCATATTCCACCATGTCGAATACTGACACCATGGAGCCCAGTAACCTGAATGCAGAGACACCCGGCGACTCTGCAGACAACTGCGCACCCTCAACTGTAAGGCAGAGATCTTTTCCCCCGTCACAAAGATCCTTTGCTGTCTGGAGTCCAATAAGGATCCGAGATGCAGAATCCCCTGAGACGGGATCAGGGTGGACTTCTGCCAGTTTATTAACCAGCCGTGCCGGTGCAGTACCGCAATCGTCAGGTCGAAGTTGCGTAGAAGGAGCTCTGGAGATCCTGCTACCAACAGAAGGTCATCCAGGTACGGCAACATGCGGACTCCCTGCAGCCGCAGGGAAGCCGCCATGACCGCCATAACCTTGGTGAACACACGTGGTGCTGTCGCCAGCCCAAAAGGTAACGCCCGGAACTGGAAGTGATCATTGCGGATTGCAAACCTGAGGAACTGTTGATGGCGTAAAAGAATAGGGACATGCAGGTAAGCGTCCTGTATGTCCAACGACACCATGTAATCCCCAGGTTCCAGCGCCAGTATGATGGACCGTAGGGTCTCCATCCTAAACCTCGGCACCCGCAAGGACTTGTTGAGTGCTTTGAGGTTGAGGATCGGACGGTACGACCCATTCGGTTTCTGCACCAAAAACAGATTGGAATAGAAACCCTGGCCCCTCTGGGAGAATGGAACAGGCACTATAACTCCAGCCTGGAGCATAGTGTGCAAAACCTTCCACAGTTCCATGGCTTTGTTCCGGTCTGATGGAAGACCCGTGGTGAAGAATCGGGACAGGGGCCTGTGCCGGAAGGAGAGGGCATACCCGTGAGAAACCACCTTGTGAACCCAAGTGTCTGTCGTGGTAACCGACCAACACTGGGCGAACTGCAGCAGGTGCCTCCCACTTTGGGATCCCCCAAAGGGAGGCCCAGACCGTCAGGCCACAGGCTTGTCATCTGGCTTGGGGGCCGGACGACTGGTACTCCAGGCCTGTTTCCGGGGTTTAGCCAATTTTTTTGGGACAGCCTGTCGGGGGAAAAGACTGTGCCTTAGGCCTACCCTGGGCCCTGTAAGGCCGAAAGGATGACGTACCTGAACTGGAAGGAACCGCAGCAGACGTGAGACATGCCAATTTGGCTGCCGCCAGCGTGACTACAATTTTGTCCAGATCCGGACCAAATAGGACTTCTCCATTAAAAGGCAAAGCTTACAAGCCCTTCTTGGAATCAGCATCCGCCTTCCAAAATCGCAACCATAAGGTGCGACGAGCAGCTACAGCTGCCAAAGAAATCCGAGAAGTCAGGGTACTGATATCCAAGGCCGCTTCATTGATATAAGTGGCCGCATCTCGGAGATTGCCTATCAACTCGGTCTGTTCAGCTGAACAGTCGGAATCCAAAGACGCCTCCAAACTATCAGCCCAGCGCTCCATAGCTCTGGCAGCCCAACAAATGGCCATAGCCGGCCTGGCTGCCCCCCCCCCCCCCCCCCCGCAAGGGAATAAACGGACTTTAGGCAGATCTCCACCTTACGGTCCATAGCATCCCTCAAGGAGGACATGGAGGGCATGAGCAATGTGGCACTTCGGACTAGGCGTGTCACATGAGAATCCACCTGTGTAAAATAATTGTCCACAAACGAATAAGCCACCGCCAAATGTCTCTGAGGCTGATACCGTTTGCCAGGGTGTTTCCACGCCTCCTCTAAATGGTCTGCTAACTGACCCGAAAGAGGAAACACTGTGGCGTCACCCTTAATATCCTTAAAAAAGGCATATTTTGACTTGGACACTGGAGGATCTTCATCCTCAATCACTAAAGCCGTGCGGACTGCCCGAATAAGTCCAGGAATATAAACCTTGGACTTAGCGTCCGACTCTTTAGAACGGAGAGGTTCTTGGTCAGAAAGATCCAGAATCTCCCCATCATCGGTCGTCACATCGTCATCCTCATAAGGAGCGGACAGAGACGCAACCGGCCGCTTATGTGGCCTCAACACAGACTCCCCTTGTAACACGTCCGACAAATGCTGTACAGAACTTGTCAGTGATTTAACCCACGCAGGCTCCTGAGAGACCTGAGGAGGGGAAATAGGGAGACTGTGTGGTACCATCAATTGTCTCGGGAAACCCTGCATGGGTGACGACACCTCTGACTGCTGGGACAATCCCATCTGTGGGAACGCAGGCTGCGGAGCTAACTGGCCCACGAGGGTTGTAAGCGCTTTGGTGAAACAAGCCCAGGGTGGCTCCTGTACTGGAGCCGTGACAGTAATTGGCCGCGCCAATAAATAACACTGTCGACATAGCCCCTCCGCGTTACCCTCCCCCTCCGCTATTGGTATCTTGCATGTAGTACAAATAAGCTGGAGAGGAAAGTCACTCTCAGACATGATGGTAAGTATGTGACCCCTCTCACTGATACTTGTTAGTATAGTGGGAGAACCACCCTGCAATCACTGCACCGCAAGGGCTTTAGCAGAAGAAGAGCAGGGACAGTGAAATGGCTGAAAGTAGAAAGTGAAAGTACAGGCAGCAGACGCTAGCAGAAGTCACATACTATGCAAAGAAATCAATTCCTGCACTATCAGCGCTGATCCTCAACTACACAGACACAGAGCCTGGTAGGACACAGCGCTGCATACACAGACCTAGAACCAACGGAGGAGAGGTATGCCGGGCGACCCAGACCGCGATGCCACCTATCATCAGCGTCCAGCAGTGCTCACCATGCTTCCAGCAAAAGATGGCCACCGAGGAGCATAGAGGACGCTGGCCTGGGGGAGGAGCGCTGCCACAGGGCCAGTCAGCAGATGCAGAGAGGGCCGTGTGCAGCGGGGGAGGCGCCGGCTGTGTACAGGGAAGGCGCGCTCCCCTGACATGCAATTAACCCCTGGGACGTTGCAGCGCTACCGCTCAGCCGCGGTCCGCTGTCCCAGGGGGGTAATGGAAGCGCAGGTTAGTTACCTGGCTCCACGGTGCAGCCAGTCCCCAGGGAGCCCCCTGCCTGGGGACTCTGGACCATGTACTCAGCAGGAACCCACCGCGGGACCCCACTGCTTACCTGCTGCCCCCTTGAATCCGGCCATGGTCCCAAACATCTGGGGTCACCGCTAGCTGTGACCCCAGATGCTTACCAGCATCCCCAGATCAGTACCGGCGTTCTGGTACCGGCGGGGGTGTAGGGAAGACAGCATGGATGTCAGCCTTGACTGTCCATGCTGTACTTCCAGATGAGCAGCCACAGCTGCTTGCGAAGAAACTTGAGGGGCTAATCTTAGCCCCCCTCTAAACAGGTGCATCCGACTCCGAGCCGGGCACCAACGAAACTGGGATGCCTTGGCTCGGGGGCGGGGTATAGGAGGGGGACCCTAGTGCATCCTGGGAGGCTAAAAACTTTAACTCTATGGTGCCCGATGCCTGACGTCATCACCTATACTCCAAGGTATCCTGTGGATACCCTATGGACCCTGATGTAGAAATACAAATATTGTAACCTTTAAGCATTATTGAATCGGATAAGTGCTACTATTTTACACTTTTGCATCAAGAAAACTGACATTTTTAAAATAATTATTCCTTTTCCTGCCCCCTTCAAAGCTGTTGCTTGAGACAGCTACTACACACCCCTGACTTTATGTCATCCTGTAATAGTATTGTACCAGTGGCCACATTGATATTGAAATATGAGTTTCCTTCATTTATCAAGTTAAACAGCACTTGGTTACATAATGGTTGTATGTGTTCTCTTTATTATCACCACAATAAATAGGGGCCTTAAAAACAGAACAGGATGGGTATGGGATGCCAACAGCTGGGATCCCGACTGTCAGAATTCCGAGACCGGCACCCAACAGGGCTAGCATACCGACACTTGTTGTTTGGTATGCTAACCCCCCCCCCCCCGTCCCTATCCTAACCCCCCCTTTTTGGTGCTTAAACCTAACCCTCCCCCCTAAGTGCCTAAATCTAACCCTCCCCCTAGTGCCTAACCCCTAAACCTAACCATAACCTCTCCCCACCCCGCTACTTACTTTTGGTATCTTTGTGGTCGGGATGCCGGCATCAGTACTGTGAGAGGCATCGGGATTCCGCTGGTATACTGACTGTATCCCAAACAGAACATAAAAGATAACATGTAATTGCCAGCTATGAGCCTGATTCAGAGATGCATACAATACCGATGTTTATGAAGTTGAATGATTATCGTAATCTGCGCATGAATCTGAGTCTCACTGGATAGGATATGCGTCAAGATTTATGTTGCTGCTCACAGTGAGGATTTATTCGCAAAGTGATTGACAGGCAGGGACTATGGGCCTCATTCAGAGGCGGTCGGAGGATGCAAGCGGTCGCTCAGAAACTGGGCGGCCACTTGCATCCTGACCGATTGCCTCTGTTGCGGTCATTAGGCTGTGGGTTAACACCCACAGCTCTAACGACCGCTCCGGTGATGGTCAATCGGGGCTTACGACGAGACCCTAGGGTAGGGTCTCCCTTGTCGTAAGCCCCGGAGAGCTTCTGGCTCTGTCTGAGCCGGAAGCTCTCCACTGACATCACTAGTGATGTCAGTGGGGCCGCCCCCAAACGGTAGGCGTTCCCATGCCACCCCCCCGGCCCGCCTTCCAAACGGTGCGAGCTGTCAATCAACATCGACAGCTCGCCCCCTTTGGATCGAGACCCGCTACGACCGGCGCTGTCGGTCATAGCGGGTCTCACGCATGCGCACGACGGCGCCGGCGCCATCATGTGCATGCTCTGTGGGGGGCCATCGACCCGGTCCGAGCGCATCGGCGCTAATGACCGGGTCTGAATGACCCCCAATTTGTGGGTCGCAACTGTGGAGGTGGTGACTCAACGCAGGCGTGTTGCAACCGTTTTCATGGGCGTGTCTCAGCCGGCGACTGCGATCCCGTATGTAGTAAAAAATTAGTTCAATGTCTCAGTTCCAGTGGCTTTTCTGTGCAACCATAGGGTTATTCAGAAGTCACATTATCAACTAATCTGCGCCTGATGCTGCGTCTTTGTACACTTGGATTGTGAAGTCATCAGTGTCTCACCAGCATCTCAAT
The DNA here is from genome assembly GCA_031769625.1 of Taudactylus pleione. Lineage (NCBI taxonomy): Eukaryota > Metazoa > Chordata > Amphibia > Anura > Myobatrachidae > Taudactylus > Taudactylus pleione. The sequence continues at coordinate 838,251 of JAUIMM010000007.1, forward strand.
ACAAATCTATACTGCTGCGACACTTGCAAATTTTTGGACTTCCAATGCGTACAAATTCACAGCTGCAGTGGCATTAGCAGACATCTCTGAATCAGGCCCTAGAGCAGGGGTGGCCCGTGGAGCTGTTTCCCGTGGCTCACAGATGGTTAGTGTAGCGCTGACCGCAGTGAGTGCGGTCCGCACTAGACAGAAACAAACACCGGTGTGTTTGTTTGTTTTAGCAGCTAACAAGAGTCAGACAGACTCTCATTGGCTGCTACACCCACGGCTGGAACTCACTCATGAGTTCCACCTTCCGGCTCCCGCAGTGGGTGATGGGAGAGACATCATGACGTCTCTCCCATAGTGCAGTGGGCCAGGAGGACGGAGGAGCAGACAGCGGCAGGTGCGGGGATTCAGGTAAGTGTTTTTTTTCTGTCTTTGTCCTATATATGTAGGGGCACTTCATAGGGGTGGGGGCACTGCATAGGGGGGACTACTACTGGGGGCACTATATAAGGGGCACTACTGGGGGCACTGCATAGAGGGGACCAATACTGGGGGCACTGCAAAGGGGGATTACTACTGGGGGCACTGTATAAGGACCACTGCATAGGGGGGACCACTACTGGGGGCACTGCATAGAGGTGACTACTACTGGGGCACTGCATAGGGGGGGACCACTACTGGGGCACTGCATTGGGGGGACTACTACTGGGGGCATTATATAAGGGGCACTACTGGGGGCACTGCATAGGGGGGACTACGACTGGGGGCACTGCATAGCGGGGACTACTACTGGGGGCACCACTACTGGGGGCACTGCATTGGGGGGACTACTACTGGGAGCACTATATAAGGGGCACTACTGGGGGCACTGCATATGGAGGGACTACTACTGGGACACTATATAAGGGGCACTAGTGGGGGCACTGCATAGGGGGGACCACTACTAGGGGCACTGCATAGGGGGGACTAATACTGGGGGCACTGCATAGGGGGGACTAATACTGGGGGCACTGAATAATAGGCACTGCATAGGGGGGACTACTACTGGGGGCACTGCATAGGGGGGACCACTACTTGGGGCACTGCATTGGGCGGACTACTACTGGGGGCATTATATAAGAGGCACTACTGGTGGCACTGTATAGAAGGGACTACTACTGAGGCCACTGCATAGGGGGGACCACTACTGGGGGCACTGTATATGGCACTTATGGGACATAATTTTTTGAGGATGGGGACAACTATCTGACATAATTAATGGAGGAGGAGGGACAGTTATGGGGCATAATTATAATTGTGGGAGGAGGGGGGCCATTCTGCGACCTATTTAAAATTGTAGGAGGGGGGCAGTAATGGGACATAATTGTGTGAGGAGAGGGCAGGGTCTAATACCACAGTATAGCTTAGTGGCCCTCGAGCTTCGTTTAATTTTTTAATGTGGCCCACACTGTCTTAAAGATTGAAGACCCCTGCCCTAGAGGCACTATGAACTGAATTCAGTAAGCATCCGGCAGCTTTGGTAAGCCACCAAATCTCCACAGTTTTGACAAATAAAATTTAAAAAGTTATGCAGTTAATATTATTGGCATTTTACATTTCTCCAGCTTTGCAAAAGCTGAGGCTTAGTAAAATCTAGCTTTACTTATTTTACCTTTGTACCAGTTATGATAGATTTGTCAATTAGTTATCAATTATGCATTAGTCTCTATTTCAGTACTGGGATTCAAGTATATGAAGTATTAATATCTGTGCCTCATTTTGTCCATATGAGTAACAGTTTAATCCAAAGAGTACAGTTAAAGATGTATGATTCTACACTGTAAGATCCAATGATTACATCGCCTGACTCCAAGTTGAAAGACTTCATATTCCAAGTGTTTATTTTGAGCTATCAAACAGTTGTTATCCACAAGATACAGTTTAGCCTTTAATGTGAAAGTCACATGAATTGTAAGATACAGAAATAGCAGCTCGGATGAAATTAACAGAAGAGACCATTGTTTCTGACAACCCTGACTCGCAAAGATCACTGATCCTAAAACAAGAGTAGTTTTGTTATGAAAAATATTTTTTCTTTCTAAAACCCTTTATATTGGGTAAGGGATAGTAAAATATGTGTCACATGCTACAGACACATATGCAAACATAGTGTTTCCCAAGAAACACATTCTGATCTCCATGATCTTTTGTTGCCTGATACAGAACGTCTTATTATGACTTCTTTTTGGGGTTCATTTAGAGTTGGATACATTTGCGCCAAAAGCACAGGCCTAAACTATGCTACACATAAAAGGCGTCTACATGTGTATTTCGAGATGCTGCAGTTTGCAATTGTGCCATGTCAGAAGCAATTATACACAACTGTAACTACATGACTTACATGAGTCAGCTGACCCTTCCCACCTCAGCCAGTCACCTGTCGCTCTTTTTTGCTGCTAGGACTTCTGAGTAGTGTGTTACAGTATATTTAAAAACCGATGTCCGTCATTTTTTGTGAATGGATATAGAGTTTGTGGATCTTAAAATCTGGTCCTTGGATCCAAAATGAATTGCTCTTACAAAATCCAGTTACCAAATCATTTGTGTTTATTAGTCTATAGCGGTGTGATCAAATTACACCAATTTCACAATAAAGTTAATAAAAAAGTATAATAAAAAGTTGGTTAAAAAATAAGTATATTAAACATGAAAGAGTGGAGAGTAACAATGAGTAGTTACCTAACAACGCGTTTCACAGAGCCGACGTCCGCTTCCTCAGGCCGGCAGCGGGGATGGTTGCTAGGGTGATTATCAACAAGTGACCCTGGACTCAAGTCACTTGTAAATACAGCGCCGGACTGTGCCGCTGCAAAGTGTACGTGGGTGGAGATAAGGTTGTCTGGGAAACCAATGACAAGGGACTGACATCACTGTGTAAACATCGGTCATGAAGGAGAAAACTTAAAAAATAACGGCATTGTAAAAGTGGAATGCACATTAGGTTCCTTCTCACTGCACATCACACTTTATCACATCTACGCTGACACGCTGAATATGTTTTGCTTGCAAATTGCAAGTAATTCTCATATTCCAACATATCACTCTTATATACTCCATTTGGGGAGGTGCATTCCACATTATGGGGCCTATTCATTAAACATTAAAATTCTCTGGAGATAATTAGCTTTAGAACTCTCATGGAGTTCTAGCTAATTATAGGTGGAATTCATCATTCCACCTCTCCATAAGTATCTATTCCGAAAAGCTGTCATTTTTGCGATGACAGCTTTTCGGGAAATAGATACTTTTCCCTGCCTACACTACCTTATCGCATCTGGAAACAGTGCTGCGCATGCGCTGTTACATCTGTAAAACCAGCGCATGCGCAGGACTGCCTACAGATGCGTTAAGTTTCGTACCCCACCCGATCGCCCCCACCCCCCTCCCCCCTCCGCTCACCTTCCCCCCCCCCCGACTTACCTGTCCACGCAGCAGCCTCCGGCTCCGTCCTGCTGGTCTGTCATGTGGTTTCCCAGCAGACAACATGACAGATTAGAAAAAATATATATATTTTTTTCTTTTTCTAAACTTTCTTGTGCTCTGCTGGGGAGCACACATGACAGACCAGCCTCCGGAGCCTGAGGAGGGAGCAGAGCGCCGGAGGGACTCGTCGGGGGACCTGCACACGCTGATACAGGTAAGTGGATTCTGCTATTCGCCACCTCACAGTGGCGAATAGTAACTGCATCAAATTCCGAAAATTGATAATTTTCGGAATTTGATGAATACCACAATTTCCACATCCCCATAGTAATGTATGGGGAGTGTGGAAATTAACGCAGGGGAACTTAGCAAGGAGATATCTGTGATATCTCCTGTGTTAAGTCTGCTCATGAATACCAAAATAACGTTATTTAAGGAAAATGTCCTTAAAAACGTTATTTTAGTGTTGATGAATAGGCCCCTATATTTTATATTATTCACGGACTTTCCCGATGCCACTATCTTTTAAGTTTTCTCCTTCATGGCCAATGTTTACACATGATGTCAGTCCCATGTCATTATACTTGCCGGGAGGCTCCCAGAAAATTGGGTGCCACCCCCGGCCCACGAAACACACACACTCCTGCAGTGAAGGGGGGGGGGGGTGACGCAATTTGAAACACATATATGGGTCCTGGTTTCAAGCTGGATATCTGTCAAGTTGTGGTGAATCTTTTATATATACAGTACATGTAATTTGCTTGGTCCCTTTGCCTGGAACGCTGCTTGAATTTGAATATCACAAAGACTAATTAAGATATTAATATGATTCTTTTGCAACGGATTTTCAATCAGCAATAAATTACAGACTTTGGAAAAAAACTGTATTAAATTTGATGAAAAAAAAAATTGCCAAAAACCATAATACTGTAAATGCTTTGGTATAGCTAACCTGTAAATGTCAAGAAAACTACCAGCACACAGAGCCGGCACAGTGATCCGGGGGAAGTGGGATAGGGGTGACCACTGCTGGCTGCTGTTCTCACGCATTACTGGTGGTCTGTGCAATCACATGGACCCGGCACCCTAGCCATGTGCGGACACGGTTTACATTCTGCAGAGTTTGGCTCCTGATTGGCTGCCTGGTTGCGTGATGTAACTATTAAATAATGAGGGAGGGCGCAGGGGTGGCACAACACGTGAGGCTGCTTCCATAGGGGGCACTCTTCCCTCACCTACCTTCTTCAACACGTCAATTCCAGGCTTGCAACACCCAGCCAATCAGTACCGGGTTTGCACCTCGAAAGCAACGCCTCTTTTCTCTGCTTTCCATGACAGCTGCCGGCAACCGCTGATTGGCGGGAGGCTGGGAGACGGTGGGGCGGAGTAACAGTGCATTATCATTTGCATCTAAAGGGGCTCAGCTTGCAATACCCCCTGGAAATGGTCTATTTTGCTTCAGAGTCCATGGGCAAATATATCATCACACTTACAAATTGGCAATGTTACAATAAAAAAATCCTCAAGAACAATAAAAGGGCATGGCTTAACCGGTTATGTTTCACACGCATCTTTTATTACCCGATTCCATCGTATTAACATATGATATAGCCATTATCTAGCGTGGCTTAACCGGTTATGTTTCACACGCATCTTTTATTACCCGATTCCATCGTATTAACATATGATCTAGCCATTATCTAGCTAAGCACTTCAGTATGTATGTTCTGGGTTAAAATTGGCGAAATGTTTGCCACGGGCATATTAGTACAGAATATATATATTTGTCTTGTTATGTTATGACTTAATGGATGTCTTGACAACTCTCCCGGAACGGCCGTGATGCTCCCAAAAATTGGGTGCCGCTCCTGGCCGCCAGAAAAGGTGGGCAAGTCTCCCGGCTCCCGAAAAACACATATACCCCTGCATAGAAGGGGGGGTGACGTAATTTAAAACACATATATGGGTGCTGGACCCAAGTCCGGAACCGTCCCGCCCTCTGCTTTGACTGGCCCTACCCCCCTCTCTGCTGTTCTGCCGCCATTCTGCCACCTCGTCCCCCTCTAATACGGCTCTGTCCACACTCCCATACTTACCCTGCTTAGGTGGCGATGCCTTCGCCTCTCTGGCAGCCAGCTAGGGCCTGCGACAGCATCCCGAAAATAAGTAGCGGGGTTGGGGGGAGGGTTAGGGGTTAGGCATTATGGGGAGAGTTAGGGTTAGGCACTAGGGGGGGAGGTTAGGTTCATGCCCTGGGGAGGGAGGTTTAGGGTAGGGAGAGGGGTGGGTTAGGATACCAACTGACAAGTGTCGGTATCCTAAGCCCGGCTCGATTTTGACCGCCGACATCCCGGACCCATCCCTAAATATATACATACTTACACACACACACAAATATATATATGTTCCTTGTAAGTCCCATCCCTAAATATATACATACACACACACAAATATATACAATATATATATGTTCCTTGAAAGTCCCATCCCTAAATATATACATACTTACACACACTCAAATATATATAAGGTCTGGGCTTGTGCAAGTGTGTGTATGGGTACGATGTTACTCGATGTTACCGATTATTTCACTATGTTGCTAAAGTATACTGATGTGAGTAAGGGGAAGTGGGCGCCCTTATGTTAGGCTGCGATCGCAATGCGAATGCAATTGTTTGCATATCACCGCTGATATTAGCAACTGCGTTGCGTGCGTATTAGCAGAATTGCGATCCTTGCTGAATCAGGCCCATAGACTGTAAGATGGGATGAGGTGGTAGAGAGAAAGGCTATTTCTATAGATAGTTTTCTCCCTATGAATCCAATTCAACAATTTAATAAACATGAAATCTATTCAACATAGACCAGCACTTATTATTCTTGTGAATTTTGAATATATGTATGTGGGGGTTGGAAGGTGAATTTAGGGGGTTATCCAGTTTTGTTTAATTTTAATAATTGAAGAGGCGAGTGCATGAAGGTGTTATGTTATGTTTAGAAAAATTTGAGATAATTACAATTAAGGATAAATTTGACAGTAATTGGACATAGCACTTTTATCCACAAAATATATCAGTAAATAGAATACCAACATTTAACATAATATTGTTACTATGATCCCTAGATCATAACAAGTCATAAAAGGTAATTTTTAAGAAACTGTTATATAACACATTTATCCACTAGCCTCTTTAATTGCATTTATTCATTTTTGGGGGCAATTCCACCTGCAGCTCTGAACACACACCCAGATAATACACAAGGCACCAATGTCACGTCGTTCACATCATCAGAAGATGCGGTCCTCTTGCAGGGACATACAGTACTAGTACCATCTCATAGCACGTATGGGCAGTCTACTGCTGCTTCCATGATATGTTGCAGCCAGAGAGAAGAGCTCAGCCTGTGTATTGAAGCTGGGAAGGTGGAGCCTGATGCTGCCGGTAGCTCCTGCCTGTACTAGATGCGGGGTGCTGAAAGGACAGCGCCAAACACACACTGCTTCCTGCTGCTGCTGTACCCTGGACGTCACTGCAATTACCAGCTGTGCATATACAGTACATGATGTATACAGTATAAGATGCACTGCATTCATCCATTGCTTTTCAGAAAGACAGCATTTACTTAATTTCTATAAAATTCTAACGAAGATGAATGCAGCAAAGCCTGTACATCACTAGAATGACTGGTTGTCATGCAATGCGGTGTTAAAAAAAAAAAAAACACTACAGTGAAAATTAGCTCTTAAGGCAACTTGTTAACAAAAACTACAGTAGGTACAGAGAACATTTGCACCAAGCCTGCCATACACCCTTCACATTTTGGGACCTAAACATTTTCTAAAGTATAACATTAGGGAATTATCATAACTTGTATCTATGATGTTTCCAGAGAATCTAGCCCACTGAATGATTTGTGACGAGCATCATTATTATTATTAATAATAATAATTAATCCGTTTTCCGTTTATAGTAATCAAAATAAAATACCTTCATAAACATATTAATAGTCATGGCTGCAGCGCATTGTGTAGTATCTAGTGGGTCAGCCAGAAACATATCACCCAGCAGCAGAGGTATCCCCTCACAGCAGCCTGCACCTTACTGTACACCCAGTGCTGCAGCCTGTACAGCACACACCCATGCCATACCTATCGCCAGTATTACTATGAAAATGTAAACATAAACGATGCCACATTGTTACAGCTTAGAACATATCACCCGTGCTGGATGTCAGCGTCTGGTTAGCAGCAGACACAAGGGCACACAGACCTACCGACAGTACTGTGTTGTATGTTCCTGAGTTATCCACCCTGGCCAGGCTCAGCTGTATAGCAGCTAAAGGAACGGAAATCTCCTCAGCAGCAGAGCAGGAAAGCGTCAGTGGTTACACACTTCCTATCTAGAGCAATGCAGCCACAGCATCCTTCACTTACTGGAAGCTGAAACACATTCACTCTCACAGCACTCGTCATTTCCTAACTCATTGTTCTATGTTCTCTGCTGTTACATAAGCAGTCACTGCTTTAGGTTATCAGTGATTGCATTTAGTTTGTGATTACTGAGTATAGCACAGACTGCCTTGTTATTATACAACTGAGATAAAGAAGAAGGTTCTAATCCAGGTAAATAGATGAAAGATTAATTGAGTATTATCCTGACAGATACAATAGATGCACTTATTGGACATTGGGCCTGATTCAGTACGGATCGCAACTGCGATCGTGGCTGCGATTACGCATGCAGTCTCACTGCGATGATATGCTAATCCACTGCGATCGCTATGCCGTCGCAGCACAACATAAGGACGCCTACCTTACCTTACACACATCCGTAATACTTAGCAAGACTGCGAAACCATCGGTAACATCGTGTACCATCGGAGCCTCACACCCACTTGCATAAGCTCTGACCTTACTCGGGAATTACTAAGCTTCCGGTATGCAGTGAGAGCTCAGGCTGCGTATGACATCACAGTGCCTAATTTATGCGCACCCCCGCAACGGCATTCAAACGCACTGGCATGCCTGCGTTTCACCAACCAACCCCCATCATCACCCCAAACGGTGCTTCCTGTCAATCATTCTGCGATGGGTCTACATAGTCACTGCGATCGCAGTCCTGATCGCACTGTGATGCATACGCATGTGCATAACGCAACAATCGGCCGTCTGCGTGCGTAATCGCATTTGCGATCCTTGCTGAATCAGGCCCATTGTTAAGAAAATAAATGTTTTGTTCCCATTTAAATATGCCTTAATAGCTTTCTCTAAAGCTGGGTACACAGTAGATGAGGTGGTGCTGGCATAAGCAAGTGCATACACACTTGCCAATGCCGGCAGCAATGGCAGGGGGGTAGCAGGGGCTATGTTGCATTCACATGGCATCCCAAGGTACATCCTTAGATCTTACTGCATGTACAAAAGATCTGAGGATGCGACGGACAATACGCGGGAGCGAGCATCGGCATCGTGCGTTCACACTCGACGATATGAACAATTTGTCTTTCCGATGCTTCGGATTTGGCCAAATCGCTCAAGATATTGTCTAGTGTCTACTATGTAGGGCCCTTAACATGCAAAACAAAATGATACAGGTCACAGAGTAAAACAAACACATAGGTCACATTTCAAACTATCATGTTGAATTTTGGGGACAATTACCAAAGGGTACTGAGGCATATATCAGAGATACCTGCTGCAGTAACAATCTTTCTGATTGCAAATTAAGGGCCTGATTCAGACCCACTCGCAAGCGGCTGTCCGCTCGCAAGTGGGTCGATGTTGTGCACTGCGCATGCGCACGACGGCGGGAGCTCCGTCTTGTCGCGAGCCCCGGAGCGAGTGATTTCTCGCTCGCTCTGGAGCTCGTGCACGCCGTGCGTGCGCACAGCCCGGCCATCGACCCACTTGCGAGTGATATGCGCTCACGAGCGGGTCTGAATCAGGCCCACAGTACTTTTCCCTATTGTCCACAATACAGTAATATTGGCTGTAGTAAAGAAAATCTTTCTGTCCGCAGCTTGCATGATAGGTATACACTTTATTGCAGAAACAAGTCACATATAATGTCACTGTGCTGTAACTGAGTTCTAATTTAACAATTAAACAATTCAGTAATCTCCCACATTAGTTCAATATGGCTGATCTGTGTCGCCTTAGTATGATAAATACTGACATTACCACCTGGCAGTGTGTGATTATTACGTTATTAAAGGGTCTGTATACAGTAAAAGCTTTTGGCTTTGGAAAGCCTCATCTGCTTCTAGATTTGGGGACATGTCTAGGACAGAGGTACATCCCATGTGTTCACAATTAAACCATTCTGACCGAAGTCAAGAAAAGGGGTGGGGATCTGTAGGGATGAGAAGCGGATTGAAGGGGCAGAGGGCCAGCTATTGTTTATTTTAATTTCTTTGGATCTCCTTGAGAGACGTGTTTCCTCTCCTTGTGCTTTTATTAAACACAGATGTTAACTTGAAAATAAATCTTGTATTATTCTCATTGCTGGTAATTTCTAATTAAAATAGAAATTTTTTACAGTCACAAACATATAAGGTGCGATTCAGTAATGTGATGAGCTAACATTATACCTCAGTAATCTTAGAAAGCTCCTGCAAAATTAACTATAACATTAGTGACATTGGCAGTGACTAAATAAGACATTTCTAGATGCTAAATCTGCGTTGCTGGACATCTGTGAAGATGAGAAACCTGTAGCCAGTTATTTGAGAGTTTGCTTAATATCCCACTTAGAGCTGGGGAACTATTTGCCACACTATTTTCCAATGAGGGTGAAGTATGAATGCTGAAATATGTGAGTGCAGTGCACTTTTTTACATACTAATGTGCCTAGTTTAGCACATAAAGGATAGAGTGGTGCATGCCCCAGTCCATATTTCCATGGTTTGGTTAAGCAGATGCCATTTATCAGATTTTTGGTCTTGGCTTGGAATGCACATACTGTATTCTCAAAATCAAAACCTTACATGTGGTATATGAGGTTAGAATTTTGTGAATATGTGCATTTCAATGTGACATGCCTCCTATTATTTAAATGAAATAATTTTATATTTTCTACTTGATAATTACTTTGGTTTACATTTATAAAGTATAGACAGTATTCTAACCATATACCAAACCATATACAAAATGCAGTGGTCACGATTTCAATGCCATCACTTCTGGAGCTATGTATATAGCACCATTTTTTCCCATTTAAAGAGTTATGCAGACCCCACTAAACACCTTCAAACAAGAGCAATATCTACCCCATTATATAAAAATATGCCTCCTTCCAAAACTGTTTCTTGTTTTTACATTTGAATGATATGCCAAGCAAAGGGTGTATATATATATATATATATATATATATATATATATATATATACACACACACGTTATATAGCATTTTGGTGATATAAACGTTTCAGTATACTGAAGTACCAAAAGCCATGGGATACCAGTATGTAAAGGTAATGCCACCGTACTGTGACGTCTTGGAAATGCCCAGACCTGCATCAGTAGTAATCTGGCATCTCGTGAGTCAGTTTGAACATGGGCTAGGCTGCTCATGGCAAGGCGACGTAACTTATCGGATTCGAATGGGGCATGATAGTTGGTGACAGATGGATGGGACATTCCATTTCTTCTGAAGTTGTGCAGACATTCAACATTCCTCGATCTATGGTGTCACTCATGGATGGCATTACCACCCACTGTGGACAGCGCAGTGGCCGACCAGGGTGCTTAAGGATCATGACCTGTGGTGTTTGCCAGAAATGTCCATGGTAACAGACAAGCAACACTGGCTCAAATCACATCCACATTCAATGCAGGAGGTACCAGACGCATATCCAGCCTGTCAGTGGAGCGTTCTTTAGCTTCCATGAGATATGGAAGCAGAAGACCCACCAGAGTGCCCCTGTTAACACTATGACACTGGACACAGTGCCTCACCTGGGCTTGTGACATCACTAATTGGACCCTAGAGGACTGGAAACATGTGTCGTGGTCTGATGAGTCATGGTTCCAGATGTTTTGGGCTGATGGTAGGGTTCGGGTGTGGTCTAGACCCCATAAGGCCATGGACCCCAGTTGTCAAAAAGGCACTGTCACGGTCTCGGTGGGAGATTCCCCTGTAGAGGAGGGGTGAAAGCGGGAGTCCCAGGTTGTGGACAGAAACGTAGGCATGGGGCCTGTATATAAGACTTCCTCATCCACGGACATCAGATGTTGACGAGACCAGTGCAAAGGTGCGGAGTCTAACCAGCCGGGAAGTGTTTACCAGTGACCCCTACCAATTGGGATATGAGTTTTGCTGCACCCAGCTGGCAGGTCGCGGTCCTTTGCACTGGTGTCTGACTCCGTGGAAATGGAGTCGAATATACAATGGCCCTGGAGAAGTGTCAGCCAGGAGGGAGAGGAGGACCCTTTGAGGCTAATTGCTGGAGACAGATCCAAATAGCAATCTGGAGGATTCCTGGTCGCTCCCTTGCCTCGAGGAGGTGAAAACCTTGCACACAGGTAAGATGTTCCGTACACTGCTGCAGAGAGGGAGTAAGTGAATTGCACACAGGCTAGGTAACTATTGCACTGCGGCGGTGAGAGATGGCAATCGTCCGGCACACAGGTAAGATGGTCTGTACACTGTTGCACAGAGAGCTGGTAACTTGCAGACAGGCTAGGTAACAATCTCACTGCTGCGGTGAGAGGTGGTAATCGTCCGGTACACAGGTAAGATGGTCAGTACACTGTTGCACAGAGAGCTGGTAACTTGCACACAGGCTAGGTAACAATCTCACTGCTGCGGTGAGAGGTGGTAATCGTCCGGTACACAGGTAAGATGGTCAGTACACTGTTGCAAAGAATGTCAGCAATAATCTACGAAAGACACAGGAGAACCTGGAACGAGGTAGCAGCAAAGAAGCACTCGTAGCGACAATGTTGCACAGGCAACTTCCTGTAATCCGGAGTCTGGCTTTATCCCCAGCAGTAGCAGATCATTGGTGTACAGTGTCACCTGACCAGCAGCAGCTACCATTGGGTATGGAGTTGTCAGGTGATGCATCCATAGCTGCATCCATGCTGGCAACCGCAAAAAACCAGGCATGGAGCAAACTAAGGCAGTTCACATGGCACGAAGCAGAATACTCAGCGAGTTACTCTCCGCCGCACCTGACGTCTGACCACATGGGAGATCAGGGGAAGCCGGCGCAGAGGTGAGCAATGGCCGATCCTAGGCCGCAACCTGACAGGCACCCTGCAGGCTGGTGGTGGTTCCATAATGGTGTGGGGCATGTTCACGTGGCATGGGCTGGGTCTACTTGGCCCGTCTGAACACACCAGTGACCGGTGACCACTACGTTGTATTGCTTGATGCCCTTCATGGACTTCATGTTCCCCCACAACAATGGAATATTACAGCAGTATAATGCCCAATTTCATCAGTCCCAACTTGTCCATTATTGATTTGAGGATCATTCTGGAGAGTTCTGATGAATGGTGTGGCCACCACGTTTGCCAGACATGAACCCAATTGAGGATCTACGGGACGTGGTGGAGAGATCCATTCGCACAAATTTGGAATGTCGACAAAACATACCACATTTATCATAGGCATACTAAACTGCTACCCAGGGCTCTCACAGGGTAGGGGCCTAAAATAACAAGAAACTTTTTTATTTCTCCTCTATACAAGTCTATAAATCATACAATTTGTGAATGTGTGAATTGCAAAATCGCACTTTTGCTTTTCTTTAATTTTTTTTTAACCAGATGAATCTTTAGGAGCCAGATTCTCTGATAGGACTCTCCTTCCTTAATTATAAAAATGGCATTGACAGCTGTAGTTATTAAATGTAGGTTGATTCTCTCATTTCTATGATAAAGTTTGAAAACATGGGTCAGTGATATGGCAAAGGCAAATGTGGTGGTTTTAAACCTCATTTTTCAGTAAGGAGATCATTAAATTTTTGGCTGTATTGGAACAGGGAGTTTTTATTGTGAATATACATTTATGCAATTAACGTGACTCTTAGTTTGCATATCATCTGTATGTTGTATATAAATCAGTAGACTGCATTGTATACTAGTATTTTTTATACTAGTCATCAAAGATTTATGGCTATCGAAAGGTAATGAAAATGGATGTAACTTCACATATGAAAAATGGGGACTAGAATAGGCGGGTTGGGTACTGGATGCCGGCGCTCAGGATCCCAACTGTCATTATCCAGATGCCGGCATCACAACAGGGGTCGGATACCGGCACCTGTCGGTAAGTACTTAACCATACCCCTATCCCGAAACCTAACCCTCCCTTCCCGCACCCTAAACCTAAACTCTGCTCCTAGTGCCTACAGTAAACCTAACCTTCCACTCCTAGTGCCTAACCCAGTGGCGTACCAGGGGGAGTCGGCCAGGTCCAGGTCAGTTAAAGTCAGTTTAGTGTGGACCGCAGTGACTGTGGTCCGCACTACACAGTAACAAACACACCGCCGCCGCTGGGTCGTACACTCTTACTACCTGGCGGCGATGTGTTTGTTTTAGCAGCCAATGAGAGTCAGACAGACTCTCATTGGCTACTGCACCCTTGGCTGGAGCCAGGCTGGAGCTCACTCATGAGCTCCGCCTTCCAGCTCCAGCAGTGAGAGATGTAATGACATCTCTCCTATAGTATAGAGCGGACAGTGGCGGAGGAGCGGACAGTGGCGGGCATGGCAGGAGCAGGGATTCAGGTAAGTGTTTTGTGTGTGTATGTCTGTGTGTTATTATATATGCAAGGGGAACTACTGGCCGGGGGCACTGTATCACTACTGTGGCCACTGCATAAGGGGCACTGCATAGGAGGGACAACTACTGGGGGCACTGCATATGGGGGACCACTGCTGGGGGCACTGCATAGGGGGGACCACTACTGGCTGTTTAATATTCAGGTTCCCTTACTACATTAAATCCTGAAAGACTAGTGGCATTCTGTACAGCATAGGAAACAGCAATATCACTTTGAACTGGACTTGCAGGAGGAAGCCAAGGGGGAGGCTCTGCCGAGAGTATTAACTTTTATTTAGCTCCTGATATGTGTCTGCATGTTAAATTGGCCACCAGATATAGGTCTGTATAATAGATTTGGCACCAGATAAGGGTTGGCATATCAGGCTGCACACGAGAAATGCGTCTGCATAATGGAATGGGTATTGTATATGGTTCTGTATGTTGGACTGGTCACCAGATATGACTTGGTTTACTATGATATATGACTATGTATATCAGACTTCACACCAGATAGAACTCATATATTTAGATTTGATACCAGACATGGCCTGACCATCAAGCTATGTAATGAACCAGAAGCATAAACATTCATCTCCAGTTCAAAGAGTGCACAGAAAGTGTAGTACATATGTCTGTCCTCAAATTGTGCCACATAGCTCTGTTTGGTGTGCCACAGACTTTGCAAATTAGATGCATCATTCAATACCATTCAACTTTTTCCTAAAATATACATCTTAATTTGCTATTTAGTTTATACCAATTATTTTGCTGCAAAAATACTAATCCTAAAAAATGTAGGGGTATATTTACTAAAGTGAGAGTTTTTAGAAGTGGAGATGTTGTCCATAGCAACCAATCAGATTATATTACCTAGCACCTTCAAGAAAATAATAGCTAGAATCTGATTGTTTGCTATGGGCAACATCTCCACTTCTAAAAACTCTCACTTTAATAAAGTTACCCCTAGTATTCTGGTAACAAATTAAGACTCTGGGTAAAAAATCAAAAGACAGGGGTCCTATATGAGTGACTTGCGCCATGCATTATGCTTCTGCTAATTTACATCAATTCCCTTGAGACAAAAAAGTAGTCCTAAGTATTTAGTACACTATTAGCTACTAAGTACACGGTTAGTGAATTAAGACGTAAAATTCAGGAAAAAGTACTTAAGTGCGGGAAACGCTACCGGCGTTGGAGCATCTAAGTCACGCCACGTGTCTTGTGCCATATGGCACAAAAAGGATAGGTATATGAGAACACATCTGTAATATTACTGTACAGTCCTGCTGGCCTTTACTTGGTAGCTACTACTGGTATATAACTATTTCTGTGTCATATTCTAGAACATTTATGATGAAAACTTGCTGGTGTAGTGTTGGTCAAATACCATAGGCATACAACTACTGTTGGTATATTTCTCAGTATTATCATTAATAGCATATTACTTGGCACTGCCGCTGTTGTACCTATTACTGGCATATAACGGTGAGAACACAAGTTTAGTTCTTATACCCCTGTCAGCTGACTGATTCACCTGTTGGTCTTATGCATAGTCCCTAGCCTTACATGGTCTGTATTCACTCATTTATTAAATATAAAAACATACACCACAACATAATAGCATAAATGTGACAATGTGAACACTCCTATATCTCCCCAGCATCATTTAATAGTCACTACAATTCGCAATCCAAGCTTTCAAGCCACACTCCTCACTCCAATACCCACCTGGTATGGACTAGTTTAAAATATTCCCAGGTGGCAGGTGGACAAAGTAGCACAGTTCATGGAGACTGCTTGGAGAACTTGAGGCCCTTCATCGCTCTTGTGAACACTTTGTGGCTGATATTCGTTCGTCCTACGTCTAGTCTGGCCAGAGTAATGCCTCTGTGTTGGCACTGTCCAGACTGGCTGCAAGCCAGTGAAACAAAAGAAAATCTGAATGAAGCTCCAGTCTATATGATTCCTTTATCCTTACATCTACTACAGAACTAAGGATCATTCACAATAGTAGAGTGGTGACCCCGTCTTGCTTAACTTAAGAATATATGATACATTATACACTACATTATAATACATACACATATATATTGGCATAACAACAAGAGGGTTTACATAACAATTCAGATGAGAAGGGTGTACAGTGGGCTACGCATTCACATTACCTACACACCACAATAATCATTACTATTAGCATTAATGCTACTGACGCCTTTTCAGTTTCACACTTTGCCTTAGGTAACTTAAAGGATAGAACTGTTGGAAGGAGTGCGCATGCTGCTGACTCCCTCAAGCGTCCTGTAGGTGTAGCTGAGCCAGTGGTCACTAAGAACCAGCTCAGTTCAGTCAGGAGGAGCCTGACCTCTGATATGCGTGGCGTCTCTGCGTGTCTTTACTACGCAGCATCAATGAGGATAGGACGTGGACTACTAAGGCTCCCACCAGAATACATGCCAGTACAGCCAGTGACAATAACTGCAAGTACCCTATTCCACCACAGTTACACAGAGGGACTTTGGGGCTATCAACCGCCAGTACATACTCCCAGCTCACACCGGACTCACTCCCACACCCATTATCCTAAGCTCCAGGCTGCTATGTTCCATTGCCTACTGCTGTTACACCTGTGATATCCCTGTGTCTTATGTTACTTGCTCTTCTGTCAGTGGCGGTTCTAGGGGCGGGCTAACAGGGCCGTCGCCCGGAGCGCCGACCCCTATAGAGCGCCACTGAGTCCCCAGAAGAAAAAAAAACTCCCAGAAGAAAAAAAAAACCCCAGCGCCAGAACTCCGCCCCCCGCTAGCCGCCACAAGAGGCTCCATTTGCCGGGCGCCCACTGAGATTAGTTACCCACGGGCACCCGGCTCTCTCCCTGCAACGGCATCCGAAAGCCGGAGCTCATTCCTGAGCTCTGGCTTCCCGCTCCCATAGAGAGCACTATGGGAGGGACGTCATGACGTCTCTCCCATAGATCCGAGGAGCCGGAGCTCACTCCTGAGCTCTGGCTCTCATAGAGAGCACTATGGAAGGGACGTCATGACGTCTCTCCCATAGCTCCGTGGAGCCACGGTCGGACCGGACAGCTGCGGACACAGAATCGGGGCTTAAGGTAAGGGTTGTGTTTGTATTTTAATTGTATTTTTTTTTCAGAAGCACCAGCACTGGGGGTAGGACTATATAGGGGGCATTACTACTGGGGAGATTACTATAGGGGGCATTACTACTGGGGGCACGACTATAGGGGGACATTACTACTGGGGGCACGACCATAGGGGGGGCATTACTACTGGGGGACTGCTAATAAGGGCATTACTATAGGGGACATTACAAATGGGGGCACTAGTACTGGGGGCTTTGCCAATGGGGGCATTACCACTACGGGCACTACTAATGAGGGCACTGCATGGGGGGCACCACTACCAGGGCCATTGTGTAAGGGGCACCACTGCTGTGGGCATTGTATAAGGGGCACTACTACTGTGGGCATTGTATAAGGAGCACTACTACTGCGGGCCTTCTGTATAAGGGGCACTAATTTGGGCATTGTGTAAAAGGGGCACCACTGTGTGTCATACCATGAATAAGGGATTGCTGTGTGGCGCAATTTGAATTGGGGATAATGTATTATAAAGGGAATTACTGTGTGTGGCACAATGTATTATACAGGGCATGTATGTAGCATAATGTGTTATACAGGTTAATAACTGCATGTAGCATGAGTTATACAGGGCAATACTGCGTGTAGCATAATGTGTTATACAGGGCATTACTGCGTGTGGCATAATGTGTTATACAGGGCATTACTGCATGTGGCATAATGTGTTATAAAGGGCATTACTGTGTGTCGCATAATGTGTTATAAAGGGCATTACTGCGTGTGGCATAATGTGTTATAAAGGCCATTACTGTGTGTGGCATAATGTTATAAAGGCCATTACTGTGTGTGGCATAATGTGTTATACAGGGCATTACTGCGAGTGGCATAATGTATTATACAGGTTATTACTGTATGTAGCATAGTGTGTTATATAGGGCAATACTGCATATGGCATAATGTGTTATACAAGGGATTACTGCATGTGGCATAATGTGTTATAAAGGGCATTACTGTGTGTCGCATAATGTGTTATAAAGGCCATTACTGTGTGTGGCATAATGTTATAAAAGCCATTACTGTGTGTGGCACAATGTGTTATAAAGGGCATTACTGTGTGTGGCATAATGTATTATACAGGGCATTGCTGCGTGTGGTATAATGTGCTATACAGGGCATTACTGCATGTGGCATAATGTATTATACAGGGCATTACTGCGTGTGGCATAATGTGTTATAAAGGCCATTACTGTGTGTGGCATAATGTGTTATACAGGGCATTACTGCGTGTGGCATAATGTATTATACAGGGCATTACTGCATGTGGTATAATGTGTTATACAGGGCATTACTGCATGTGGCATAATGTATTATACAGGGCATTACTGCGTGTGGCATAATGTGTTATAAATACCATTACTGTGGGTGGCATAATGTGTTATACAGGGCATTACTTCTGTGGCATAATGTATTATACAGGGCATTACTGCATGTGGCATAATGTTTTATACAGGTTATTACTGCATGTAGCATAATGTGTTATACAGGGCAATACTGCGTATGGCATAATGTGTTATACAGGGGATTACTGCATGTGGCATAATGTGTTATAAAGGGCATTACTGTGTGTCGCATAATGTGTTATAAAGGCCATTACTGTGTGTGGCATAATGTGTTATAAAGGGCATTACTGCGTGTGGCATAATGTATTATACAGGGCATTACTGCGTGTGATATAATGTGTTATACAGGGCATTACTGCGTGTGGTATAATGTGTTATACAGCGCAATACTGCGTATGGCATAATGTGTTATACAGGGTATTACTGCGTGTGGTATAATGTGTTATACAGGGCATTACTGCATGTGGCATAATGTGTTATACAGGGAATTACTGTGTAAGACATACCGTGCAAGGCGCATTACTGCATGGAAATTATTCGCCACGAGGGAAGAGTTTGGGGGAAGGCCAGCACCTTCGTAAGTGCTGGGCACGCCCCACAGTGTGATGAATTGGGGGTGTTCCGCAAGGACACGCCCCTTTCCGGAAACACGCGCGCTTTCAGTGCGCGCAGAGGAACGCCATCTAAAAAAGTTATTTCTTTATTTTGGTGGGGGGGCCCAACTGGGAACTTTTGCCCTGAGCTCCATAATGTCTACAACCGGCCCTGGTCAGACTATAATAAATCTAAGAACTAATTAGGCATTTTATGTGTGGACTATCCGCCACCAGCACCAATACCTGCCTTACACAAACTATACCATCAGCATATTGGTCAATAGAAGTAGATCTGGATTTCACTCCATATCTAGAGGTCTAAAAGGAGATGCAGATGACTTATGTAGATAAAGACTTAGGGCCTCATTCAGAGGCGGTCGGAGGATGCAAGCGGTCGCTCAGAAACTGGGCGGCCGCTTGCATCCTGACCGCCCGCCTCTGTTTCGGTCGTTAGGCTGTGGGTTTACACCCACAGCTCTAACGACCGCTAGGGTGATGGTCGCGATGGTCAGAGACCATCGCGACCATCGGGGCTTACGACGAGACCCTAGGGTAGGGTCTCACTTGTCGTAAGCCCCAGAGAGCTTCTGGCTCTGTCAGAGCCGGATGCTCTCCACTGACATCACTAGTGATGTCAGTGGGGCCTCCCCCAAACGGTAGGCGTTCCCATGGGAACGCCTCCGTTTGGGCTGCCACCCCCCCGGCCTGCCTTCCAAACGGGGCGAGCTGTCAATCAACATCGACAGCTCGCCCCCTTTGGAAAGAGACCCGCTACGACCGGCGCTGTCGGTCGTAGCGGGTCTCACGCATGCGCACGAAGTAGCCGGCTCCCTCATGCGCATGCGCACTTGACAAACATCGAGGCGGCCGTGCGGTCGTAGACCGTACGGCCGCCTCTGAATGAAGGCCTTAATGAGGAGAAATAACCTGAGGTGCACATTGTATGCAATGAAACTTAGGCCCTCATTCAGAGCCGTACGCTCTGAGCAGATCGCACGCTCTGAATGAGGGCCGGCCTCCATGAAAATGGAGCGTCCTCCTGGACGCTCGTATAGCTGTGGGTCACCACCCACAGGCTATACGAGCATGCAGTTTGATGGCTGCGATGGTCTTGACCATCGCGACCATCGAAACTGCGAGCCGGAGCCTGCGGTTGAGGTTTTCAACCGCAAGCTCCGGAGTGATTTTGGCTCTATCAGAGCCAAAATCACTCCCACTGACATCACTAGTGATGTCAGTGGACCGGCTTCTGACGGGAGGCGTTCCCGTGGGAACACCCCCGTCAGGGAGGCACGCCCCCGGCACGCCTACCAAAGGGGGCGTGCTGTCAATCAACATCGACAGCACGCCCCCTTTGATCAGACACAACTAGCGAAGGACTTTCCTTCGCTCGTCGCTCAGTCCAGAACATCGACCCACTTGCGAGCGGACAGCCGCTCGCGAGTGGGTCTGAATCAGGCCCTTAGTGCATGTAAAATAATCAATAACAATGTTATCCATTTCTCAGCAGTTAATTTCAGTTGGTATTGCTATTGACAATGAAGAGATAGCTATGAAGATGCTGCAAAATCTTACGCAGGTGTCTGACTTCTTGGTAGTGGCATTAGAGTCTAGTAATATAAAGCTAACCACAGAGACGGCACGTGCAAAATTATTGCAGTTCCAAGAGCGCATACCCACTGAAACAAATACTGAGAAATTTGTTATTGGCTAAAAGTTCATGGCTAAAATCGACATATCTCTAATACTAATCTCAGCCTGATTGTGACGATAATATCCTATCAAGGAGCCTACGCAAGCATTTATTTCACTTATTCTGAAATATACCTATGGCCACTTAATGGTGCGTCTGCAAAGATATAATATATTTCATACCAGCATTTTGAATGCCTAAACCTATTGTGTGCTAGACCAACATCCATACAAAAGGCTTGCTGTTGACGCCGCAGCTGAATGTTCTTAGTGACACAGATAGCATGGACAGGCCTTCATATTCTGCTCCAGAAATCTCCATCAAGTGCTCACATGATCTTTATGTGATCAAGTTCAAAAAGCCCTCTAATTTACTCCCCGCAGGCAGAGATTCCAGACACTGAAAACTGGGAAGATTCATACAAAGTATTGTGTTAGCACTGACGTTTGCATACACAATCCTGTAAATACATTCATGAATAACTAGTTTATAGTCTGCTATGTAATTGTTGTATAATAGTTTATATAAATACTATTATGTAATTTACAATCGTTGCAAGCTTGCTTTGTAGTTTACACAATTACATACTGCGTGTGTGTGATATATTTTGTTGACATTCATCATGTCGACATGAGAATATCAACGTGATCATAATGTCGATATGCAGCATGTTAATATACTTGGCATGATTGAAATCTTGACAAAACGTTCTTGGAGGTCTAGTGATGACTTACCTAGTATGACGGGTACGCTGGTAACAGAGGTATCTTCCAGGTCCCAGGTGACGTCATGATAAATTCTGTGTCATCCTGCCGCTTTTCCAGCAGTGGGTATCCCTAACCCCTAGTGTCTAACCCTTCTCTCCCATAGCCTAACCCTTCTCTCCCATAGCCTAACCCTAACCCTCCTCACCCATAGCCTAACCCTCCTCTCCCATAGCCTAACCCTGCTCTCACTTAGCCTAACCCTAACCCTCTGCTGCCACAGCCATTACCCTAACCCTCCTCTCCCATAGCCTAACCCTAACCCTCTGCTGCCACAGCCTAACCCTAACCCTCCTCTCCCATAGCCTAACCCTAACCCTCCTCTCCCATAGCCTAACCCTAACCCTCTACTGCCCCAGCCTAACCCTAACCCACCTCTCCCATAGCCTAACCCTCCTCTCCCATAGCCTAACCCTAACCCTCCTTTCCCATAGCCTAACCCTCCTCTCACTTAGCCTAACCCTAACCCTCTGCTGCCACAGCCTAACCCTAACTCTCCTCTCCCATAGCCTAACCCTAACCCTCCTCTCCCATAGCCTCACCCTAACCCTCCTCTCCCATAGCCTCACCCTAACCCTCTGCTGCCACAGCCTAACCCTAACCCTCCTCTCCCATAGCCTAACCCTAACCCTCTGCTGCCCCAGCCTAACCATAACCCTCCTCTCCCATAGCCTAACCCTCCTCTCCCATAGCCTAACCCTAACCCTCCTCTCCCATAGCCTAACCCTAACCCTCTGCTGCCACAGCCTAACCCTAACCCTCCTCTCCCATAGCCTAACCCTAACCCTCCTCTCCCATAGCCTAACACTAATCCTCTGCTGCCACAGCCGAACCCTAACCCTCCAGTCCATGCAGAATGTCAACATTTCACGTTGACATTCTGCATATGCCGACATGTTCATTATCGACATCATAACTATCAACATTGGAGTGTCAACATTATGAATGACATTGTAAATGTCGACATAATGACTGCACTGCAATCCCTGCACCCATAGTTTACTTACCTTGTGCCGGTAAGTCATACTTGCCGACTTAGTAATTCACCTCCTCGGGAGAAGCCCTGGGAGGAGAAGCATGTGCGTCATTAAGCCTTGCCCCCTCATGGGAAGTTGCCATGACAGCGCATATTTTAAATAAGGGAAGGGGCTAAATGACATGATTCTCATAGAATTGCATCAATAGGCCCCGCCCCTAACACACGGACACGCAGATCCCGCTAATATTCCCCCCATTCTGCCTACTTCACTAGGAAGTGGGCAGAATGCGGTAGTAGTACCTACCCTTGTGGGGGGGGGGGTTACCCAAAAAATCATGAGCCTCTCACAAATTCCGGGAGGGTAGGCATGTATGCGGTAAGTGGGTCCCTCCTCCACTGCGCCAGTGACATCTTCAGGAAGATGGCACCACGTAGTGAAAGCAAAGATTCTTGTGCACACCGCAGAGGAGGAGGGACCCACATGGTAAGATGCGATGCTTGGGGGGCACTGCTAAGAGGAGGGGGCCTGCTGCACACCTCGGGTGTTAATACGCTCCTGAAATTATATTTTCCACACTCTGGATAAGTTTGCAGATCCTTATTTTATTCATTTTTGGAATGATTTCACCGATTTCTTCCTATGTATGGATCTATGTCTAAAAATTACAAAAAAATTTTGGTACTGCGTACCCCCCGTATACCTCCATATAAAAAAAACAGTGTTTCCATCAATAAACACAAGTGAAAACCTCATGTATCAATGCTATGTATAAGCCCATTGATCCTGTAAGGTTTGATATGCTGGTTACATGTGTACAAGTTAGTATGCATTTTTGGATGCATCCAGAAAGCAAGCATTACAGTCTTATTCGCCTTTAATTTTAATAGCCTTAAATTTCAAGGGGGTTATCAGCATGTGTGTTACATGTAGAAACCTGATTCAAAAATCATGCATAAAAGCTTGTACTATACAGCCTGGGCTGGTTCCTGCTAAACAGGATGACAATAAGCATGGGATTCCTCTACTGTTGTGAAGTAGCAGTCTAGACACAAGAAAAAGATATTCACAACCTTTGGCGCTGCCTCATATAGCAGCAGAAAAAAGATCACGATATAAGTCACCAACTTACAGATATAATCATAGAAAATGATCTTACAAGTCCGCGCTAATGACATGTTTCCAGATAACAAACCTTTTTCACAGACTCCAAACGTATTTAAATCAGTCCATATGAAAAAGAACATAGAAAAAAAGAACTCTTTTTGTAATAAAGTTCTTGCCATAAATATTGTACACCTTCAGTGCTGAAAACGGATGGAGAGGTGAAGACAGTTTCGATCCACAGTGGAGGTAGATTGTAAGAGAATAGTCAAAACGTCCATAAAGAAAGCATCCACACTGTGATCACAATAAATGGTGCTTACATGAATAAGGTATAGTGCACACACGTAGCGGTTTCTTTAAGCGTCTCCTTTAACAATCACAAATCTGCAGATTCCTCGTATGAATAGGATCCACGACACCCCAAAAATAAAGGGACCAAACATTCACCACGGATAGCTGACACTCCAAAGTTTATTACAAATACATGAAAACATAGTAAACATACCCTATGTGCATCAAACAATCCTACAGCGTGAAGATGGATCCCGGGAATAACGCTAGATAGGTAGGTAGATCGCACAGGGTAGGAAAATAAACAGACACTAGGACGCGTTTCGACGCTCTGCAGCGTCTTTATCAACTTAAATGTCTGTATGAATGAGAAATATGAACCCTAAATAAGGTACAACACATATAAAATAAAATAATGATACAGGACAATGTGGTATTACTTACCAAACCGTGCAGCATGAGTTATCATACGGCCGCCATCTTGTTTGGAAAGACTACATGTCCCATAAATCACTGCTGGCATTTAAACCCTATGCTGGATATCCAGATATTTCCTTGGATATCACAGTCACGTGTCTACACGTAGCTCCCAACGAGAACATCATCGCAGTGCGTCACGCACAACAACATGACGTGAATCACGTGGTATCGCAAGCGCCATCCAGAAGGCAATGACACAACGCAAACCACGTGGTATCGCGGGCGCCATTTTGATGAAGAAAACTACAAATCCCATAAAGTATAGGTATTTCCTTGATTGGATGAGAACAGCCTCACTAACTCCCTCGTATGTTTGTTATCAACCCGGGCAGGAGACCTATAATGTCACATAATCCCTCTATCGTAAGATAAAAAAGAAATAAAAAATACACTTAAAACTTACAGTTGCTAAGTAACCAAAAAAGAAGAAGGATATACCAGCAGTATTAAACTATATGTTCGATGTCCAGATATTAAATTGGACATCACAGTCATCTATGGGTCTAACTAAAAATACCATTACACAAAATACCACTTATAACAATAACGTGGTATGACAAACGCCATCCAGATGGTAAAAAACTACAAATCCCAATAACATGACGTTAACTACGTAATATAACAGGCGCCATTTTGATCCTAAAACTACATATCCCATGAATCATAGATGATAACTGGGTAATATACAATTAACCTCAAAACTGTCTCACTAACTCCGCATATGTTTATTATAACCCAGGGCAGGAGACATGTAGCATCACTTGATCACTCTATGTGATCTTATAAATAAAATTCAAAAGCTTAAAGAAGGTTTTGAAAAACTTGCAGTTGCTTAGCAACCCAAGAAGGGGAAATTAACCATTGCATTATAGCCGGTTTCCATCTTGTACATAACACATAATAAACAAACATAATAAATAAAATCAAATAGAAAACATACCATAATAAAAAACATATTGAATAAAAAGACATACTTTATAAAAACCACTTAATTTCAAAATCAGAGTTTAATCCTTTAGGTTTAAGTGTCTGAAGTTCATATATACAGCGCATCTCTGTTTTGGCGAGTCTGATATCCCTATCTCTAACACACCAATTATCCCTAACACAGACAATGCCACAACAATGTTTCAAACCCTTAATGGAACTATTGTGTTTTTCTTTAAAATGCATAGAGAAAGGATGATTCTCATGACCTCTTGTGATATTGTACACATGTTCCGCCCATCTTATTTTCAACTGACGTTTGGTCTTTCCAATATAAGTTAAATCACATTGGCAGGTCAACGCATATGCAACATAGTTGGTATGACAGGTAATGAAATCTCTTATGGGAAAACAATGTCCATTGATGGATACTTCAGTTACGTTAGATTGAGAGATTTTGCATGCCTTGCACATTTTGCAATCTCCACACCTATAGAAACCTTTATTCCTAGGTAATAGGCGTCTTTCATTAAGAGGTAATGCACTAGGCACCAATCTGTTTTTGATGTTAGGAGCTTTTCTATATATAATTTTAGGTTTTACTGGCAATATCTCTTTCAAAATATCATCTTTCAATAGAATTCCCCAGTGTTTCTTGAATATGCCCTCAATATGCTTATATTTGTTAGTAAATTGTGTACTGAAGGATACCATATATTTATTATTACGGTTTTTATTTCTGTTGTCTTCCAACAAAGACTTCCTGTCTACCTTTTGTACTTCCTCCATATTGCATTTTAATTTAGAAGGACTATATCCTTTTTTGATAAAATTCCCAATAATTTCTTTAGCCTGAACTTCATATGTGGAGTTATTAGAACAATTACGTCTGAGTCTCAACAGTTGTCCCTTTGGTACATTCTCCAACCAACGGGGAAGATGATTACTTTTTCTGTCAATATACGTGTTACAATCCGTAGGTTTCCTAAAGTTGCTAGTCTCAATCTGACCATTACTCACACAAATTTGTAAATCCCAAAAATTCACAGTATACTTACTAATGGAAAAGGTAAGGACTATGTTAAACAAGTTCTTATTAAGGTATAGACAAACCTCCTTCAGCTCTTCCTCATCCCCATCCCAAATAAATAAGATGTCATCAATATAACGCCACCACTGCACCAGGTTT
The DNA here is from genome assembly GCA_031769625.1 of Taudactylus pleione. Taxonomy (NCBI): domain Eukaryota; kingdom Metazoa; phylum Chordata; class Amphibia; order Anura; family Myobatrachidae; genus Taudactylus; species Taudactylus pleione. The sequence goes on from JAUIMM010000007.1 coordinate 864,996, forward strand.
GCGCCCCAGCCATGTCCAGACCACACGTGAGAGAGACTCCTCCCATTTGGGCATAAAAAGGTTGGCATAGCTGGGCGCAAACCTGGTGCCCATAGCTGTACCCACAAGTCGTTTATAAAAAACTCCATTGAAATTAAAATAATTATTATTAAGTATAAAATTAATACCATCAAGAATGAATCTATTAGTAATTTCATCCAAATTTTCTCGTTCTAAAACTGGATAGCCTCTATTCCTTGGGAATGGGCAATGATGGTGTATAATGATGATACATCCGCAGTAACAAGGGAATAATTTTCCTTCCACTCTATCTCATTAAGTTTATTTAAAACATCTTTAGTATCTTTCAGATGTGATCTTCCTTTTATGACAAAAGGTTGGAGATAATGATCGATATATGCTGAAAGATTGGAAGTAATGGAATTAGTCCCTGCTACTATAGGCCTGCCCGGCAGATCTTGTGAACTCTTATGTATCTTAGGCATCAGATACAGCACAGGAACAGAAAAATTCTCATTAATTAAATACTCAGATGTTTCTTTATTAATAGTACCTAAATCCTTATATGATTGAATTAAAGATTGATAATTATTTAAAATATATACGGAGGGATCACTTTTCAATTTGGAATATATCACTCCATCATTTAGTTGTCGTATACCTTCTTTAATATATAAATCTTTATCCATTACTATGATTCCTCCCCCCTTATCCGCGGGTTTGACAATAATGGTTTTATTGTCTTGCAAGGATTTTAAAGCTTCTTTCTCTTTCTGATTTAAATTATTTTTATATTTAAGACCTTTTGATTTCATATTTTCAATGTCATCTATTACACTTTTATAAAATGCTTCAACGAAACATCCACGGCTATCGGTCGGGTTGAAAGTAGATTTTTTTCTTAAAAATATTAACACAATATTAACATCTTCAGATTCCGAATTCTTTTTAAAAAATCTATTTAAGGATAGTTTGCATATACATTTTTGTAAATCTACATATATATCAAAATAATTGACATCATTAGAAGGTGAAAATTTCAAGCCCTTCTGTAAAACTTTTTCCTCAATCTCATTAAGAACATATTTACTAAGGTTAAAGACTTTAACACCCTCCTCAATACATTTAATTCCAGATTCATTAATCTCCATACCTGAAGTGATGTCACTATTTTTGACTTTTTTCATACATTTCTTTTTTCCTGCTCTAAGACCTCTTTTTCTTTTTGGCCTTAGGAGTATTATTTAAATTTTTTAATGATATTTCCTCTGAAACCTGTTCCTCTCTAAAAAATCATCATCATTGGCAAAAGATCCTGTATTGTGCAAGATATCAAACCTATTACGGGTCTTTAGAAGAGGTTCATATCTGTTATATGACACAGCTCCTTCTGAGGGTCTATATGGAATTTTTTTATTCATATTCGTCCTATATGAGTATTTTCTAGTCCTCTTCTGAGACCACTGATTGAATCTCGGTCCCCCCTGTATTGGTGGATTTCCAGATTCTGGTAAATGAAACACCTCGGATCCATTTTTTCTATGTGGGATTATATAAGGCTGTTTCTTAAATTTGGTGTTTAAACGTTCAGATAAAGGGTTAGAATTAGAATTCTTTTTAGATAGATGGGTTGACAGCCTGGACTAATGCCCACTTTTAGACTCACCTTATTTTGGTGAGATATGTTCACATAAAGCTTTCTTTAATTGCCCCTTGTTCTTCTTTCCAGAGAAGAAAAGTTTTCACACTCATATAGAAACACACAGCTGAGATATACAGTAAATCCCTCTAGGTGTAGAAAGGTTTCTTTTATCTCCAGGTGCTCACTGGTATAAAATCCAAACCACTGATAGTTCGTAAATGTCCCAAAAAATTCCATACAGGTTTTATTCGCATACAATAAAAATAGATATCACAAAATGATAACAAATATATAAAAATGGATATAAATATAAAATCCCTCTTTGTGGGATCCCAGCATGGGGTAATGACTCAGATATTTATTAGTAAAAAGTAAACATACCAAATAATCAGTATACATCACTTTATAAAACTCCCGGGAGTGGGGTTATAGATATAACAATCTAATCACAATATAAAATTATATAAAAACATATAAGTACACATTAGATCAACACATGTAAGTCAACTTGTGGTAGGTAATTCTCATAATCAAATCAGCCACTAAATTTGTGGTCTCACTATCGACAGAAATCTCTAAAATGTAGCAGTTTTCTAATATGTAGCAGCTTTAAATAGGAACTATGTAGCAGATGAATATAAACACTGTAGCAGTTTGTATTTGCTGTTTAAGTTCTCAGTCAGAGGCTTCCTCCAAGGTTCCACAATCCTCTAATACTGGGGAAACAACAATGTGCACAAGTGAAAAGGAGAGTGTGGGACAGTTCTGGAGTCCCAGCGCTCTACTGTACTCACGATCCACCTACTTGAATCACTGCTCCAGCGGTCCTCAGTCTGTATACTCTGTTGGTGTGAATATTCCTCCCAGAGCAGTTTCCCGGCTTCTCTCTCCATGGGTCTCACCGAACTCAGCTCTGTGAGTCTCACACTCCTACACAACTCAGCGGTATCACATGGGTACGCCGGCAACTGCAGATTGGTTTCATGGGGGAGTAAGAACAGCATCCTGCTACAGTACTAGTGTGAATGATAAGATCCTGCAACAAGTCCGATTAACTCCATATACTCAATGCGTTTCTCCGCACTTAGGCAGCTTTTTCAAAAGGTGGAAGTGTCTGTCAGTCAGCCAGATCCTTGTTAAATAGGGCTGATAATCAGCATGCTCAGGTGAATCTAAGTAGCAATAATGTAAAAGCTGTTTAGCTCAAACATAGTGCTCATGGACATAATTACATTTAAATATATGCATATAAAATAAAACAAAGTAGTAAATCACCGACTGGACATTTATAACCTGTCTTGTTCACTGAAATTCAATCCAAATGCACCCCAACTGTCACTCATCTTTCACATAATAACTGGAGCAATATATTATAGCTCATATATAGGAAGAATACATATATATAAAGAATAGTATACCAGAGAGCTAAATGTCATATAACTATACATACAATATCCTTATAGTTTACAAAAGAATATCTTTATCTCTCAAACAGATAAACAGAAGCAGGATCAAATTAAGGACTATAAATTTATCAAATAATTTCAAGATCAATTGTCTCGTTTAGTCCCTGTGGCTTTAACGATTGCAATGTAAGTATCCAGCAGCTTCTTGGCGACGTAATGTTCTAAACCTGTCGCCACCCCTGCTAGTAATGGGAATATGTTCTAAACATAAGCCAGAAGGATCCCCCTCATGAAATTCTAAAAAGTGACTAGGGACACTATGATTTGTACACTTATTTAAAACATTTCTCCTATGTTCCATAAATCCTCATTTCAGATTACTCATAGTGCGGCCCACATAATATGTATGACAGGGGCAATATAATAAATAGACAACGAAATCTGAATTACAGTTAATGAATGTATCTATTTTAAATTCTCTATCGGTTTTGCTTGAAAACACGGAGTTTGTCTTGTTAACTACATGCAAATATGTTGTACACTTATTGTGGTTGCATTTATAGAAACCACAATTTGTTTTCCTGTGATTGTACTCGGTATAAATTCCGATTTTCGATTATGAGGATCAGAGCCGGATTTAGACATTGTGGGGCCCTAGGCAAGATACCGGTTTGGGGCCCACCCCTTGTTAGGCTCTGTTGAAACCTTGTGGAAATTACAGATAATATATATATATCTATATATTTCAATTTTATTCCCCACAGCAGTGGGTGACAAGGGGAGGTAGAGGGTGACAGGGGAGGCATATGGTGACAGGGAGAGGGTGATGGGGGGAGAGAGAGAGGGTGACGGAGAGGGTAACAGAGAGGCAGAGGGTGACGGAGAGAGGCAGAGGGTAACGTGGAAAGGGTGACAAGCAGAGGGTGTTATTGAGAAGCAGTGGGTGACGGGGAGGGAATGACAAGCAGAGGGCAACAGGAAAAAGCAGTGGGTGACAGAGCAGGTGAAAGAAAGAGGTTGAGGGGCAGTGGGTAACGGGGAGAGGGTGATGGGAGAGGGCAACAAGGAGAAGCAGTGGGTAAGAGAGAGGGGGACAGGTAGAGGCAGAGGGTGATGGGGAGAGGGTGTCAAGCAGTGGCAGTGGCAAACGCAGGATTTCTAGAGGGGGGTTTCCAAATGTGTGATGTTAGAGTGAGTGTGGCCAGTCCATGAAGATGGCATAATTACCACTTATCCAGCTTTAATATGCATCATACAAAGTGTATTGTGTATCATAATTCCAGCATATACAGGACCAGTGATCACAGTAAGCCATTAAATACAGCAGTAGGGTCATCCTGCCTGGGCTGAATGTTTTTATTTTAGATGTGAGCACCATTCCAGGGCATGGGAGCAAGTTCGGGAGTCTGCGGAAGCAGGAGAAGAACCTACCGTAGCACTGCCCTGGACATATATGTAAATATTGGGCTCTATAGCAGTGCATCCCTAACAGCGCATGTTTTCCAAATCCCCTAATTGGTGCACAGGTTATTTATTACTGGCTGATACATGTTAAAAGATCCACAGGTGGTGCTATTTATTTTATTTATGATACTGAGAAGAACATGCAGCACTAGTAAAATTCCATTATATTACTATTTCTATTGTGGTCATAGAGTGGGCTGGGGAGGGGGGTTTCCAGGCAGACAGAAACCCCCCCTGCGTTTGCCTATGAGTCTGTAACAGAGAGGGTAACGGAGACAAAGAGGAAGACAGGCAGTGGGTGATGGAGAGAGAGTGTACCGGGAAGAGGATTACAAGGAGAAGCAGTGAGTGATAGGCAAAGGCTAAAGGGTAGAGGCAGTGGTGTAAGTTCATCCCAGATGCCCGAGACAAGTTATAATTTGGTGCCCCCGTCACAGCCGCTGACAATGTAATATAGTAATTCACATGCAGACAGGCTATAGATAGATGAAGGCAGCAGCTGATAGCCTGACATGGAGCTCTCCACTAGTGTATGGTGGCTTCTCAGGTGCCAGGAAGAGGTGCCATGTATTGGGCGGCCATGACGGTACACTCCAGGTACATAGTTACAGCCCTAAGAGGGGTGAATATGTTGTGGACAATGGAGGAGGTGTCCCTTCAGTGCTGGAGCCTGGCAGCAGGCGCCTCCATTGTCTCCCATAGTTCTGCCACTGCTTCAAATATTCATAAGTGCAAAGAAAATTGTCTTTATTACTTCTGGCATTTTTTATTTAATGCTTTTTTGTGAAAAGGAAGGCTAGAAATGAACTTTGCCACAGAAGTTCAAATGATGTGTAAAGTGTATGATATTATAAGAACAGTAATGATGAAACATGATCTCCATATGATCTTTTTATGGTTCCAAAATTCAAAGCAGAGAATGCTCCTGAAAATGTGCTTGTAACCCCCAAAGTCCTAGACCAGTCTCCCCCCCACCACCACCACCACCACCGCCGACTCCAACGCCAGGCAACGACCCCACCCTCATTAGGCTTGGCTTGCCGGACACTGAGACAGACTTAGCTTACTATATTGATTTTTGCTGCCTGTCTCCAGTCACAGTGCCACAGCACACAGACACAGGCTGCGTCTGTGGGCTGTGACTGGAGACAGGCAGTAAAAATCAATATAGTCCAGGGCTGCCATTAGAGATTGTGGGGCCCAGGACTATCAAAATAGGCAGGGCCCTTCCTCTTCAGAGGGGGGGCAGTTTGTCAGAGATGGGTATTGCTAATGTGGGTGGGGCATTACTGGTGCATAAACCAGTTAAATTTTAAGTTTGGCCTTTGATGAGAGCAGGGTGGGAGAGCATGCTGAGGGTGGGAAAGCAGTGATCTCTGTACCTGATGTCTCTACCATGGGAATAAGTGGATGGGAAGTGGGATCCCCCGCAGCCTCTCCTGCTCTTCTGAGCTCTTTACCTTGCCAATCATGCGGCAGCGGATGCAAACAGCTTCTCCCCAGGCGCTACTGCTCCTCCCTCTCCCCCGGGTGTACTCTTCGTGGCCTAGCCCGGCCTCCACATGCTGGCTGGCAGTTGCCGGGCACAGCTCTTTCTCCAGGCACACCGCTGACGCTGAGAGGCCCAGGTAACATGAGTGACATATCCAATGACGGCTGCAATTTAATTGGAGCTCGTGGACCGTCCCCCCCTGATGGCGGCCCTGGACACAGCCGCTCTCTCCCAGGTCCCGGCCACTAGTCTCTCCACGGTCCACACTCCGCATCCGCAGTAGTCAGTGCCAGCCGCCGATGCAGTGTCAGAGGCTCCTCAGAAGGAGCAGGCACAGGGTCGCGGACAGTCACATGATACGTGATGTCCGCGGTGCGACGCAACCACATAGACCAGAGAGAGTAGTGGAGCCGGAGGAGGAGCGCCGCTGATGCTGATAGGCGCTCAGCTCAGCGGCTCCTCTGGCTCTGTTTTTTCTTTTTACTGTTAGAACTAAGAAGCAAGTACTGGTAGGCGTAGGTGGAATGGCCGGGACCCTGGTGACAATGGAGCCAGGTGCCCCCTTCAGGGCTGGCGCCCGGCGGCGACTGACTCCATTGTCTCCGGGAGTTCCGCCACTGGGTAGAGGCAAATGGTACAGTATGTTAGGGAGGGGGAGAGGGGGGAGAGAGAGAGAGAGAGCGAGAGAATGAATAAAAAACCACAACAGGAATTAACGGTGAGTGAGAGAACTGACCTTTCACGCAGTCTGACTGTAGGCTAGTTGCTGTACCGCTCCTCTCCTCTGGTTTTCACGCCGGGGTCGATCACTAGGGCAGGTATAGGAGGTATGGGAGGGAACATTTACAGGCGGGGAAGTGGCAGCCGAGGCATGGGCAGCAAGTCCAACTATCGCGGCCATCAGCACAAACAGCAGCAGCAGTCTCCGGATCAGCCACTCGCACTGCAGAAGCCCCGCCCCCCACAGCACAGCAGCCTGCACCGCAGAAGCCTCGCCCCCCGCAGCACAGTAGCCTGCACCGGAGACGAAGCCCGCCGCTCAGGAGCCGCCTAAGCCCACTCAACCCCTGTAGCCCCTGGTCTCTAAAGCCCCCATCCTTCAGACATCACCGGCCGCCTCTCACCACAGAGAGTAATGAGGTAGGAGGGAATAAGATGAGATGACAGGGGAGGAGAGGAGGCATGTCGGACAGCCTCCTCCTTTGTTATGGCCGGCCGCAGTGTAATGAGTCAGTGTGACTCATTAGTCAATGCTTCCGTGTGGCCCCCTTCATTGCAGCAAGCACCGGCAATATACCGGCTGCACCGTTGCAACTGAGTTCGCCAGGTGATCAGGGCTGGATTTCGGGGCCGTTCGCGGGCCCTAGGTGGGCGCCTAGATTGCCTAGCGGTAAATCCGGCCCTGATGAGGATTAATAAAAAAGCTAGGGGCCAACATATTTCTTAAATTCCTAGCCTTCTTAAAAACTACTGTACTGTAGGTTTTTTCTCTAAGCAATTACCCAAGACAGGATCAGTGAATAATAACTTATAATTTACATGTGCATTTGCTTGCAAATAAGGTTGAGGCTCTATGTCAGGCCTGGCCAACCTGTGGCTCTCCAGCTGTTGTGAAACTACAAGTCCCAGCATGCCCTGCTACAGTTTTAACATTTCCTAATAGCAAAACCGTGGCAGGGCATGCTGGGACTTGTAGTTTCACAACAGCTAGAGAGCCTCAGGTTGGCCAGGCCTGCTCTATGTTGTTGAAGATATAATTTGGCCCCAAATGAAGCCTTTTATTTGGGTGTTATAAAACTAGAGATTGGAAGGAAGGCCATATTGTTACTGCAAAGGAGGATGGGGCATATTTCCCCAAAGTGTGTAAAAATCTATTTAATCCCTCGATTGTCTAAGGTTGTGCATAGGCAGCTGTATAACCTAAATGGTAGTGTAGGTGCCAACAGAGTGGAGTGTGTGGAGAAGTGTAGAGTTCTAATTTGAGTTTAACAAGATCTCCCATTGTTTCTAGAAATGCATAGACATACCTTCCCAATAGGAAAATTGGAACAAATTGTGACAAATCTCCAATCGGTCTAAGTCACAACCCAATCCACCCCTGCGTATTTCCCAGGTAGCCACTCCATAGCAGAAAGGTCAAACATCTATTAGCCTCTAACAATCTTCTCTTGAAAATCTGTACTGTTTTGAAGTACCTGCAGAACCTTCCACAAATAGGAATGGGTGCTTCCTGCAGCTGAGGACACCAGACCCCACCACCTACAGTATAATCTGCCACTGTGGTTGGTCCAGTGAGATATTAAGCAGATGGATATTAAGTAGATAGAGTTTTTGTTTTTTACCCTAATTGGCTTTGCCTTACAAAGGAGATAGATGTCTACTTATATTTATTTGTGGGCATTGGTAACTATCTTTAGTAGTTGATTGTGTATAATTGCATATGGAGGTTATACACAATGAGTACCACAGCTATTTACTCTGACAGGGCTGTTCTGGGAGGCCAAGCAAAGCTCCCTTCCTTGGCAAGGATCTTTTAATTTTCACCAGCAGCCAAATGCTGCTACTGTTCCAACCAATGTACTGTAGTACCACAACTAATTGATTCAGACCTTCTTCCAGGGGAGGGGCAAAGAGATAATGTCATCCAATTAGATAAGTATAGAATAAAACAAAATACCTCAATATATCAATATATCATTACATAACCTGTTGAAACGTGATTAGCTCATTGGTTAGTTCGAGAGGTATTCTACAAAATTCGAAAAGCCCCACTGGTGTATAACGGCTTTTTTCTCAATACCTTTCTCAGCCACTGTTATTTGCCAATATCCACTAGTCAGATCAAGCGTGGAAAAGTATTAGGCCTGTCCAATAGCTGCCAATGATTCCTTTATGTGTGGAAGGGTATAGGCGTCCCTGATGATACACAGATTCAAGCGCCTATAATCCACACAAAAAGGAAGAGTCCCATATTCTTTACATGTACAATTGGGAGAACTAGCATTTACTCTTTCTTCCCCACAACTCAAAGGAAGGCTAGTTTAAAAGTTCGAGGGTGGGTATCCCCAAACACTGGCTGGCATAGTGTACTAATCTATTACGGAAACACTGGATGTCATCAATGTTTCATTGTTCTCCACAGTTTCTTGTCCTCTTCTTCCTCTTCTTTGCTAAGAGGATTTTCTCATTTGAGGGAATTCCTCCTGTACTGTGGTCAATGGATCATTCAACTCCCAGATGAAGACTTCCCAAGGTTTGGTCTCTTCTTTTGGTGGCATAGTTGCGTGATGTAACCACTGCTGGAAAAAAGTGTATGAGCCAAAGTTGCCTTCGTGGTCCTGGGTGACAGTGACCTTCTGAACCTTATGGAAATTAAGGTCCTCATTTGCAGATATTTTGTCCAACAGGACCTGATGCAAATACGCACTCCGTAATCCCATTACGAACTAATCTCAGAGCAAATGGTCACCGTTTCCGAGTACTGGGAAACCTTCAGGTTTCTTCTCTGGACTTCTACCATCCACTATTGGAGTGTATTGTATATTGAGGGAAGGTTTCTTAATCCTCCTGAACCTGGGCAAAGAACCGTCTTCTCAACACCGCTACGGATGATGTATCCCCTTAAATAACACTACTAACTAAACTAATCACTACTGTTGCCACCTCTCTACACAACAACTAGATGGCTGACACTTTGGCCCTAACTGTAACTGTCCTAGTGGAATCAATGTTAACAATTTAGAACTCAAGTGTGATGTGTACTACACTAAACCCTACCCTTTACAACTTACATCGTTCAGAAATATCCAGCAACAACAATAAACATTAATATAAGCATAAAATTAGTACACTGACCTAAACACTTTACATACCAATTTCCCTTTTCTATCATCGGACATTTTGCGCCTCATGCCTAATATATAAGGCAATATGTCCCATTAGGTATGCTACAGCCGGGAATAGGGGGTAGCCTAAAGTCAGAGTGTTAACTAGGCAGCCCCATAACTGTCTTTACCCTCAGTGCTCTGGTGATGATTTTCCCTGGTGGGCCAGTGTGGTGTCGGGACCAGAAAACCGCATAAACCTAGTGCCACCTGTAAAGAGTGGGTGGCTAGCACCCAAACGTTTGAACCTAAAATTACTCAGCAGCACAAGCCTAGTGTCCAGTCTTACACAGCACCAAAGGCCTAGTGCCCAAAAGTATACAGTGGCGCAGGCCTAGTACCTGACATTAAATGGTAGTGCAGGCTTAGTTCCCGAAGATATATAGTGGTGCGGGCCTAGTACCCAATATTACTTGGCAGCTCTGGCCTAGCGCCAGGGTTATACAGCAGCACGGGCCTAGGACCTTGGGTTACACAGCAGCACAGGAACAACACTCCGGGTTACATAGCGCTGGGGTTACACAGCAGCATGTGCCTACTGCCCAAGATAACCAGTGGCAGGTGCCTAGTGACTGAAGATAAACAGTTTTGTGGGCCTAGTGCTCATTATTCAACAGTGGTGTGGCACAGGTTTAGTGCCGTAAGATATACAGTGGCTCGGGCCTAATGAAAATAAGTATAAAGGACCCACTGAAGTCCTACTATTTTTGTGTCATCAGCTAAACTAGTCCTGGTTCAACAAGCATTACTCTCCGGTCACCTCTTTCCTGGACTTCACCTGGGCTGTGGCACACTCATGGCTCGTAGAATGCTCCACCTGAGGTGCTTCAGGTCTTCTGGAGTCTTCTGTCCCAGTCTTCACCTGGATGCCAGCAGCCTGTGAGAGCTCTTTTGTAGTGGTCAGCATTTCCCCAGGGCTTCCAACATCGTCTTTATCTCCACCTTCAATTTGCCTTGTGACACCTTGCGGAGGTAATCATAACCTGACACGAGGGGAGTGGGGTAATTATGCAGCGAGCCAAGTTTTCCCTTCTGCATGCTGCTGTGTTCAAGCCCATGATGAGCTAGGATTGGTTCACCAATGCTGCGGTGCGTGAATGTGGACCCGCTGATTGACTGGTTTCGAATCCAGTTTGGATTCCATCCCGTTAGAATCAAGTTGGGGTGGCGGTGCATTTATCCCGTCACCCAGTACACTACCTATGAAAACAAGTAGTGCTATGTGCATGTGCGGCTAACATGGGTGCATGCGTCTAGAGCTGTGACCCGGGTACAGATCCATTGAAGCCTCTCCGGTTTTGTTGGATACCATTTTAAAGATAAATAATACCATCACGAGAAATGGTGCTACAAAGTGTTTTGCTACATGATGGATTGCCTAATTACCTAATAGAAGTTTGTGGCGACGGCTGTAAGTGCTGGTAAAATGGTTTTCTCTGCTGTTGACCCTGTAATAACTTGCGTGAAGTCCTGCAATAGCCTTTTTGGCTAATTGCTGGATAATAAATAGACTATATAGAGAGAGTCAGACGATGGACATAGAGCAAACAAAACCTATATTCTATCTTTTTTTCTTGGCCTGGCAAAATATATAGAGATAGATACGTATGAGTTAGACGGAAAGAATTACTATCTGGCTGTACTCTGTCAGCACAATATAGCTCCCAGAAATGACCCCCTCTTGCTGAATTCTCTCTGCATGAGTTAAATTCTCAGGACTGGGAGATGTTAAGTTATCTACTAGCAGGAACTAACAATATCCTCCTCCTTAATAACTAAAATATGTTTGTCTAGGACCTTCAAATTGGAGTCAAGGGATGTTTAACCCCTTCTAGCTGCCTTGCTGTTTTGATTTTGGAAGTTTGCATGTGGTATGATTAGTTATAGTCAATTGGAATCATCTATGAAAATGTGTGCATAGGTAAAGTTTAATAATGTGTAACCTGTAGCAACCAATGTATCATTTTTCTAGCATTGATAAGGAAATGAAAGTAAACATGACATCTGATGCTGCCAAAGTTGGTGCTTCCAGATAGGATGAGCTGGGTGGATGGAGGCAATAGCTAAATGCATTGCTAGGCATATTGATGCACTTCATATACCACCTACATGCATAAATACAATTTTGTTTTTCAAGAAAAACATATTTAAATGATGGTTTACTAAAAATAAGTGTTAATGAGGGGTTGGAGTAGAATTTTACGAATTCTACTCCAATTGCCCTTTAGTAACTTTAGGTGAAACTAAAATAATGTGAAAAGGGGGTGAAAACACCTTTTTTCACTTTATTTTAGTAAAAATAATGATAATAAATAGAGCCCATAGTCACTTTTTATATCACTTTTATGTTTTTTTTTTATTATTCACATTTTTTCACATATTCTTCACCTTTATTACTGTTTCCAACACTTAGGGCTCTATTTATTATCATTATTTTTACTAAAATAAAGTGAAAAGGGGTGTTTTCACACCCTTTTCACATTGTTTTAGTTTCACCTAAAGTTACTAAAGGGCAATTGGAGTAGAATTCGTAAAATTCTACTCCTACCCCTAAGTATCACTTATTTTTTGTAATCAGATCGCATTTCCCATAATTGTAATGAGAAAAGTGGTCTGTGTGCAAGTTACTAAAAATAAATTGTGAAAAAAATACCTGGGGAGGCCCTGTGATAATAACGCCAGCTGGAGGTGGCGTTATCCAGGATCTCACCCGGTTACCGGACTTCTGCTCCACTCTAACATGCAGAGCAGAGCCCGGAGGCGGCCCCAGCGATCAGCTGTGTGGTCTAAACAGACCACACGCTGATACACTGCAAAAAAAAGAAATTTTTTTTTTTATTTACCTGAGTCCAGGGACCAGAGATCGAGGCTCCGGTGATATCCTCCCTCCGGTCAGCTGGTCTCCCATACTGCACTGCGGCCCAGTCATCAGGTGGAGGACATCACCAGAGCCCGGATCATGCAGGTAAGTGCAATTAAGGGAGGGGGGGTCGCGAGAGAGTCCGCGATCGTGGGGGGCCAATGCGAATTCAGTCGGTAATATCACACTACAATCTGCATTCCCAATGCGGATTGTAGTAAATAGAGCCATTAATAGCTAACTTCACACACATAGTTAATGTCACATACTTGATACTTAAGAACACTTCACTGACCCTTTTTTTCGTGTGATGCCCTGGGGAGGTCTTTGGCTGGGCTGTCTTTTGGGGTGCCCTGCACCACAGATGCGAACCCCAGAGTGTTAGGGACCTGCTCGACAAGGTGACCTTGACGATGGTGGGCAGGCCCGTATCATTGGCCAATGATATGCTAACTACCTTTGATATGATATATAATTACAATATACATTTAAATTTGAATAATAATCGCATAGTGCATCTGCAATTTCTTTTCTTGTGTATAATAGATAACAAAGCAGTATTTAAAACTGCATTACCACCTAGTCACTAGATTTTATTTACCCGCAGCTGTTTTTCCTGGGACTCCTCTATTTCTATAAAAAATATATTTTTTGTAAAATCATATACCTTCACTACTTGCTGCAGAGGGTTAGTGAGAGTGGGAGGTCAAATCACATGCTGCAGGGGCATATTAGAGAGGAAGGGGCCCCTGTGCAGTCCTCCTGTGTGTCCCCTCCTCTCTAGCATACGGTGCAGATGAGTAGAATATGGGACCCGCACATGTTCCCTTTGATTTTTCTACTGCGCATTCACAATCGCAGGGAAATCCAACTACAATAGATCAGACGGCTGAAATGTATTCTTCATCTGGCATAAATGGAGTTGACAATCCCTCATGCTCAAGTGACAAAATAGCAAATTAGTCTTCATTTTACGGTGATTTGGATAGCACCACTCCAGAGTGGTGAGTATTAAACATGGGTGCAGGGTGTGCGGTATGGGCCCGAAGACACCGCACATTCTGCATCTATTATAGATACGCCACTGACATACTGCAATCTCTATGATAGTGGCTTCTGATTGGTCTTCCTACTCACACATCTACTTCTAACGTGTACCAAGCTGCGAAACAAACCATGGGGCCCTGCAAATAACAGCTGTCCTGTGTGCCCAGTTATTGAGTCCAGGTTAGTATGAACTTTTAATACTACCAGGGACTGCAGCTGCAAAATGTAAAAATTGTAATTAATAATGAAAGGAATGGCATAATGTGTGGGTAGACATTACTACAACGTCATGGGCCCGATAGCAACATTTTGTCATCAATAGTTTTATCCGTAAACCATGGATAGGGAGGGATACAGAAAGGAAAAAAGGGGATGGTTTGGGGGGAATCAAAGACAATAACAAAATTTCCATAAAAACATAGAGAAAAACAGTAAACAATAAAAAAAAAAAAATCAGTAATCAAATAAATTACATACCATAATCCTACATAGTAATAATCAAAACATTGACACAATAAACTTGTGAATATACACCGATAGCAACATTTTGAAGGGGCCCCCATCCCAATGCTTCTAGAGAGACACTTCCCTCTATAGCAGTTGTTCATTTTATGACCCATAGTTATGCCCTAGTTAATTTTATGCCCCATAGTAGTGCTCTAGTTTACCTGATGCCAATTCATATCATATCACAATGTAGTGCCGCCAAGTAAACATTATGCCACACAGTTCCCCAGTTCATATTGGTGGACATCTGCTTACCGTGCTCCTTGCTGACAGCCTGTGATAGAGGGGGGGGGTCATATCCTGGAAACCCATCTCTAGAAGCCCTGGAGAATAGGGGTGGTAGGCTGAGCTTTGCCTATGGTGATAGGAAACCTTGAACCCTGATGACAATGGACATGTGTTTGGACAGTGATGGTCTTGTGAAAAGAGTGCCGGAACCACCCATATGCTTTTAAATTACATTAACTCAATGTCTTGTACTTATGCCCAATGGCATGGCTGAAACCCTACACATATTCGCTCCAACCCCAATAATATTGCCCTTATTCCAGCCACTAGTAAACTGTGGTCTCCTTTCACACTCATATCAGAACTTTTACCCATCCCACAATTCAATGAAGATGCCTATAATATCTTCCCCCTACCATTCACCATTTCCCATCCTCCACTACCTCTTGGCAAAACTTCCAGGTAGATTAAAAAAAAAAGAGTCATAGTCAGAAATAGTTTTATTAAATCAAACTTGCATGCAGTGACTTCTGGGAAAGCATGGTCTGATGTCTTAATTTTTTCAGCACTGTTTGTTATATTTGTACACCTGACAAAATGAAGGATTCTACAAAAAAAAAATATTTTGGGCCCAGTATCCCATAGCAAAAGCTCTACCCTCAGGGCCTTCAGAGCATGCGGTGGTCTGGCCTTGTCCAGTAAATCTCTGTGTAAGCTTAGAAGAGGAATCTGCTGTACTAGATTTCTAGGCCTCCTCACCCTTGGGCCCCATGGCGGCAGCACCTATTGCAGACTGCCACTAATAGCAGCTGTTGTGTATGTTTGGGGGTTTTTGCTTTCTGCTGATTATCAGCTGTGCTGTGGTGGCAGTTGCACCGTATATAATTTAAGCATCTATTAAACAACTATAATATAAATGAATACATTCTTATGTTAAGATCATAATATTACATGCTAAAATACAATATATTCTTTAATAATCATCTTGATGACTGCAAATAGCAGTCTAGAAAACCCCATACCTGCCATCGCATTATAGGTTTTCATGAGCTGCTATGGGTTTTTTCGAAGTATGGATTCCAGATGAGGTAGCTCGGACTATGGCTGTGGATATAAACATATATTTACATTACAGTGGTATATATATCCACATAGATATATCTGAATGTATGTTGGCAGCTTGTTATCAATTAAAAGTGCTAATAAGACCCTTCCTATTGGCCCCTGACTGGCAGTGAGATTTCTCACCATTTAGCAGCACACAACCCAGTGGCAGCAGGGAGGGGGCTGCCCTGTTAATGGGGTTTCTGCACGAATTATTTTATTATAAATCAGTTGCCTGTTGAACGACAGGTCAGTTTCTCAGAGCTCCCTGATAGCTATTAGTTGCTAATAGCCTTTGCTTTCATAGTTCAGAGGAGAGTTTGTACCAGCCGAGGCCTGTTTCTGGCCCTGAAGGGGAAAGGTGAAGGGGAACATTACCTGCCTGGGAATAGCTTTTTCATTCCTTTCTTCACACTTTCACTTGTTTCCTGCCTCACTCATATGTAACTGTAGACTTTGTCATCTCTTATTCATATATACTTTATACAGTACATCAACACAAATTGGTCAACAAATGCAAAATGTTGTAACTGTACACGTAAACAATATTATAAAAATGTTATATACTACGGACACATTGGTTTTAAATATATTGCTTTACATATCACAATATTTAAGGAGTCAGGAGTCTATTCATTATTATTAAAAATTATTTGGAGATAATTAGGTTTAGAACTTGTATGGAGTACTGTACCTAATTTACCGGAGGAATTCATCATTTTTTGCAAAGACAGCATTTTCCGGAAAATAGATACTTTTCCCTGCCTGCTCTAACTTATCACTGGGTCTGACTCATTACTGTACACAGCTGCGAATACGCAGGGAATCGGCCAATTATTGCGTTCTGTGCATGTGTATGCATTGCAGTGTGTGTGCACAAACTAGCTATTGCGATCGGGACTGCCATCACAGAGGCTACGCAGATCCATCGCAGAGTGATTGTGATGATCGGGGAAATGCAGGTGTGCCAGTGCGTTCGCACGCTGTTGCGGGGGGTGCATAAATTAACCACTGCGATAGCATACGCAGTGTGAGGTCTCATAGCGTGCGTGGTTGTTACCAATTTCTGAGTAAGGTCAGTGCTTGTGCAACTGCGATGGTACTCGATTGTAGCGATGGTTCGCTATTCTGCTAAGTATTACGGGTGTGTGCAATGTAAAGTGGGCGTCCTTATGTAGCTCTGAGTTTGCGATTGCAATGGATTAGCATACTATCGCAATTGAACTGCGTGCGTACGCAATATTGAACCAGGCCCACTGTTGTTATGCATGCTGAGTATGCACCCCTTTTCCATTCACAGAAGCGGCACATGTGCAGCATGCATAACAGCAGCGGTGTTAAATACTATTTAAATAAATTTTTATTTGTATGTTATCTCCCCTGCTGCATGCTGCTGCTGCTGTGTCTCCCCTCTGTCTGTTCCCTGGTGGCACAGTGCTTCTTCTATATTACTAATCAACCGCTTAAAGTAAATAAACAGTTAATTAAGCACTTACCAGTGTCACAGAGGACTGGACAAAGGGGAGACACACTTCACGCTGCATGCAGTAGCATGCAGCAGCGGGGGAGGGAGCCAGCGAGGACGGAGTGCCGAAGGGGGAGGGAGGGAGTCCCACTGCCTTACGCGGGCTGTACTCCATGTACAGTTACACCATCAAATTCCGGAAATACATAATTTTCGGAATTTGTTTAATGGCATAATTTCTACATCCCCATACTTTTGTATAGTGTGGAAATTAACGAAGCAGGACTGTAACCAGTAGATATCAGTGATATCTCCTATGTTACTAGTTTAATGAATGGCTCCCTTACTTAAAAGTATAGTACTGTTTGAAAAAATGAATTAAGGTATGATGAATAGGCCCCTCAGACTGCTGCTATAAAGAGGTCAGAATCCCAATGACAGCATCCCAACTGGGTTAGGATACCGACACCTGCTGGTAAATACCCTAAACCTAACACTCCCCTCCCCTCCCCGTAGTCTATACCTAACCCTTCCCCCCTTGAAGCCTAGCCCTAACCCGCCTCCTAGTTCCTAATGCTAACCTCTATTCCTAACCCTAACCCTGCCCTTAACCCCAATACTTACTGTCAGAATGCTGGCGCCGGGATTCTGACTGGTGTCAGGATTCCGGCGCCGGCATCCCAACTGCCCTATAAAGATTTCATTTTATCTTTTCTTGGTTTTAAGGAAAACACAAGTGATAAATATAACCAGTGCTGCACTTTAATATTGGCCAGCAAGGACCTTACCAGTGGAAGCAAAGTTAAGCAGGCACCATAGCTATGATGTTATGGTCATTGATTGTTCTGTTTTTGATTTACTTTATTATCATTTATTTCTTTGTAGGGACCTATTACAATGGACTGAAATGTAGAGTTTCTGGTTTTAATTCTATTTGCCTTTTACCGCATCAAAAAGTACTGATTTCATTCAAACGTTTTTTCTGCACAATCGGCTGAAATTGGTTAAAGTCTCACCAGAGTTTTCAGTTTGATTTCCCCAACAGATAAAGTCAGTTTTCCATGATGTAAATAAGCTAAAACAGCATAACAGCAAAAATAATGAGCTAGTGCCCACTGTCTACACATACCAAATAATTCTGTAAAAATGACAAAAAGAAAAACATTACATAAGCTGCACAACAATGACAACATTTTGAAATATAGAGTAAATAATATGAACAATGGAAATTATCTTTCTCACTGCATTGGTTTATTAACACTTTTAATTCAAATTTATGTTTTTTTCTCCAATTAATTCTATAACAGTAGTTTCCCAATAGAAAATAATGATTCGTTTATCTTCAGTGTCAAAAGTTTGACAGTACAAAGTAATGACAATTATAATATAGTAATGATAATGAGTTGTACCTGACATAAGCAAATAAAGTGGTCAAAAGGCCATTGTTAAATAGGTTGAAAATGTGTGACTATAGATAAGTGATCTTGTAGTATTCATGTGCCTATGATACACAGAAGTAACTGTGGTCTATTATCATATGCTTTAATAGCTTGCAGAATAACAGCAATAGCTCTATGGCCACAGAAAACAGGTGCTTTTTGCCGACATCACTGTCTCGCCTGTTACAAGGGCAGCCCCCGCCAGCAAAAGAGAAATTAAAGGCAAATTGAAGGATCACTTTGGTTCAAGGCAAGTACAATGGTACAGTGCATTGTTGCCTCATAGCACTGGCATCATGGGTTTGATTCCAACAAGGTCCTTATCAGTGTGGAGTTTGTATGTTCTCCCTATGTTTGCATGGGCTCCTCACACAATCTAAAAACATATTTGCAGGTTAGTTGATTTCTAACTAAAAATAAAGAACACTAGTGTGTCTATGTGGTACGGACTATGGATTGTAAGCTCCACTGGGGCAGGGACTGTTATGCGTGAGTACTGTTAATATTCTCTGTGCAGCACTGTCTAATGCTGGGTACACACCAGGGGCTGGCTGGCAACTTTTAGCCTGGGGGGCAAATGCATGCAGGCGGCCCTGGCAGAGGAGTAGCGTGTAGCCAGGGTGCCCGAAGAACGTGCGTGCTACGGCACCCCCCCGCCTCAAGTGTTCCAGGGAGGAGGCGGGTCCATATAGGATTAATGTAAAGTAAATATAAAGATTAGGGACAGCCCCGTCGTGGTGCCCATATGCAGTGCCCCCCTGTGCCCCAGGAGAAGACCCCCTTATACAGGCCTCCAGTAGTGCCCCCAGTAGTGATCCTTCCTATGCAGTGCCCCTTATACAGTGCCCCCAGTAGTGGTCCCCTCTGCGCAGTGCCCCTTGTGCCCCCAGTAGTAAGCCCCCAGTAGTGGTACCTCCTATGCAGTATAGTACCCCCAATAGTGGTACCTCCTATGCAGTGCTCCTTATATAGTGCCCCCAGTAGCAGTCCACACCCCATGCAGTGCCCCCAATAGTGGTAACCCTTATGCAGTGCCCCTTAAATAGTGGCCCCAGTTGTAGTCTCCCCCCTATGCAGTACCCCCAGTATTGCCCTTTTTATACAGCCCCCAGCAGTGGTCCCACGATGCAGTGCCCCCAGTGGTAGTCCCCTCCCCCCTATGTAGTGCCCCTAGTAGTAGTCCCCTCCCCCTATGTAGTGCCCCTAGTAGTTGTCCCCTCCCCTTGTAGTGCCCATAGTAGTAGTAGTCCCCCCCTTGTAGTGCCCCAGTAGTAGTCCCCCCTTGTAGTAGTAGTCCCCCCCCTTGTAGTGCCCCCAGTAGTAGTTCCCCCCAGTTGTAGTCCCCCCCCTTGAAGTGCCCCCAGTTATAATCCCCAGTAGTGGTCCCCCCTTGTAGTGCCCCCCCCTGTAGTGCCCCCAGAAGTGATCTCCCCCTTGTAGTACCCCCAGTAGTGGTCTCCCTCTTGTAGTGCCCCCAGTAGTAGTCCCTCCCTCTTGTAGTGCCCCCAGTAGTGGTCTCCCCCTTGTAGTGCCAGCCCCCCCCAGTAGACACACGTAGTAAAAAAAAAAAGAAAACACTTACCTGAATCCCCGCTCCCGCCGTCGCCATCCGCTCCTCCGTCTGTCCTTCCGGGGCCGGGCCGCTCTGCATTATGGGAGAAACGTCATATGACGTTATGACGCCTCTCCCATTGCCCACTGCAGGAGCCGGAAGATGGAGCGGCTTCTGCAGTGGTTGCAGCAGCAGCTAATGAGAGTCTGACAGACTCTCATTGGCTGCTGATCAAAACAAACACACAGCTGCCGGTGCCGGCGGCTGTGTGTTTGTCACTTGTGTAGTGCTGACCGAACTCCGTCCGGTCAGCGCTACACACGCGGTGCAGTCTGTGTCACAGTGACACAGACTGCCCGTGGCTCGCGGCCCGCATGACGCTGCGGCCCGGGGGGCACATGGCACCCGGCCCAGTCCGCCACTGGTACACACACTGCACAAGATATCGTTCATACAGCCGATGAATGATATATCATTCGGTCATACTTGCCGACTCTACTGCAATGGCCGGGAGGCTCCCGAATATCGGGTGGCGCCCCCGGCCCCCCGCAGGAGAGGGCAAGTCTCCCGTTTTGGCTGCCACCCCCTCACCGGCAGCATACCCCCTCCCCACTGCACTTACCTGTCAAATGTGGGCGGCCCAAAGGGGAATGACCACTGAATCGTGTCATCACAGTCCTGGGCCCTGCTGTACAATGATAGAAATTTCTGCATTGTATAGCGGGGAGAGGGGCCACACCCTGCATCGTCCACCATAACTACCGCCACGCCCCCTGCAACACTGACCTGGCAGCCCCCTCCCAGAGAGGGCATCCAGAAACTCGGCAAGCATGCATTTAGTGCATCTGTCATTGCATACATACGATATATCTGCGAATGGCTAAAGCACTTTTAAACCTTCATTGGTTTTTAATTGTCTTTGATTTTTTATATTTTGAATCTATTTTGTTAAAGGTGCATCAAAGGTCCTTCTTGCCCAAGGTGGTCTTATTCATTACTAAGCTCAATGAAGGAGTTATATTTGTGTTTAGCTTCTAGTAAATTGGGGAAAATAGATAGTTGGAAAAGTGCCTTAAGCTAGATACACACCTGTACAATTATTGGGCTGATCAGCCCAATAATTGTACAGGTGTTTATGCAGGAGCATTAGCCAATAAATAGCTTAACATGCTTCTTCAAACAGTCGGATCGGGAGGTCGCATCTTATGTGCAGTATAATATTGAAGATGTCCGACCTCCTGATCCATTGAAGATTTCTAGCTCAGTGTGCGCGGAATACACACTGATCAGGTAATCACTGCGAGGATCGGAGAGTTTATGTCATCTGCCGAGTGTGCGACATTATGTGTACCAGTCTTTACTCATGTGGTAACAGCCATAAATCTTTAAAACCATCTTTTTTTCCCCAGTACAGATAATGGAGGAGGGTGCGTTTTATAAAGAACAGGAACATGTGGTGTGCACAGTTCCTAGATGAGGATATAGTCACACACAACATGCCTAGGGCAGCATCATCCCTAAATATGTGATGATCATAATCATGATTGCTTGCAGAATGAAGTGACTGTCTGCTCATGGTTTGCTGTTATCTCTTTATTTCTCTATAGCAGAGGTTCCCAAACTCTGCCATTACAGTCCAGGCTTTAACGATATCCATGCTTGAGTCCAGATGGTTAAATCAAATTGACTGACATACTAATTAAGTCACCTGTGCTCAACCATGGATATCCTTAAAACCAGGATTGTAATAGTGGAGTTTGGGAACCTCTGCTCTATAGCCTGCTGCTGTAAAATGTGGGGAAATGTACACGTATTTGTGCTTGAACCCTGGGCTTATGTTGCCAGACCTTCCCATTCATAGAGATCTCTGTCACATTGACATTGAAAGACACTGGGGGAAAAAAAACATGAAAACTGCCCCAGGATGTATAAGTCATTAATGGTGTAAAACAAGAAGTTAGCTGTATAGTTCATAGATTTATTTCTTATATAAGCACTCTATAGTACCCCATAACATGTCTGCAAACTATTGCAATGTCACCTTATCTTATATAAATTATGGTAACCAGCTGTATGTGCTTAATTGGGAATCATATGTGTGTAATATGTTATAATAACTGTACTTCTAATTGAGTGGATGAGCAATGCAAAAATAATGGTGCTCAGATGGCAAGTGCTCTTATATCATGATTTCAGAACATGGTGACTGTTTGAAGGTCCTACAGTGCTTGTTGTGCAGAACATGGAAGCAAATAACTAAAAGTCGTGCCTCTACCAGGAATCATTTGGACAAAGAGGCCTTTTGCAAATCCTAGAGTGAGTTCAGTATATGTGGCAAGGCTGGGATCCTGGGTGCAGCTGGCACTACATCTAATCCTCAGGCCTGCTGAAGAGATGCTGGTGTCACCCCTCATGCCCACCCCCTGTAAGCCGCCTATTCAACGCTTAAACTGTTCTTTGGTCATTACAATGTAAATATAGCTTTCCATAGACTAAGACCTTTTTAGGGGGGGCGAAGCAAACATTTAGCCCACTTAACCCTGTTGACAAAAAAAAACACTGAATTAGCCATTTACACGCCGCTCGTGCGAAAAATCTCTTCTCTAAAAGGCTGTGGGTATATAAACAGCTACGCTTCGGAGGAGGTGAAAGGATTTTAAAGCCCGTCCGTGTGCCACAGCTTCTCTTCAGCAATAGGCCAACCATTGATTGAAAACAGCTGCTTTGCTTTAATAGAACAATGATTTATTCATAGTGTTTTGGGGTGGGCAGGAGGAAAACTTATGTCTCAAGCATTTCTTTTCTTTCACAGGGGGTTAGTGTGTCCGTAACGACACAGTCACTTTATTCAGGGCGTGGATGGGAGGTGGGGCTAAAGCAAAGACTACAGAAAATATATAAATATATATATATATGTCAAACAGGTGTTGGGGACAGCAAAAACAGAAAAGAATAAACAAAACTTTTTTTTATTGTTGTTCAGCAATTACTTTTAGTGGATCAAAGTCCAAACAATAATTATCAATAGTTGGAATTTTGCAGGTTTAATTATCAAAGCATTGAAGACTCTTTAATGGACAGATATTAAATAAAATTGCATTAGCATTACTTGGATATCTATGCTGCAATGTTCGTAGAGCAGTCTTTTGATTTACATGTATACAATTGCTTTACAGCTATTACTAAAACAATAAAGTATAATTTACCCAGTGTACAAACAATGAATAACAGGACAGGAGTGCAATATATTGTGTATACTAGCATAAAGTCTTTGGCAGATTTTTTTTAGTAGCATCAACCAGTATACTCGGTACAAGAGTGATTTTAAAAGACTATTTTCACAAGTTTTTTGGAGTAAGGTAAGTAACGTGTTATGTGAACTGCTGTGCCATGGCGTGAAGATGGTTTGGTAGCCTGCTGGCCAGGTGCAAATCATGTTTTTTTTCCAAATATAGATTTAAAAAAAAAAAAATCTAAGATAAAAAAAAATGTTTAAATTAATTTATTGGGATGTTTAAACTAGTAAATTACATAGGCTTTTTAGCATGCCAACCAGTTGTAATTTTGGGGTCAATCCAATTAGGTGCGAATTGCGAGTTGCTATTTTCACTTCGAATTCGCACAGCGAATTCATTTTGCAATCCAATTAGCAACTCGCACTGAATCAGTCAGACTGAATTCACAACTTTCCATTCGCACCTCCCTGAGGGTGAGAGATCTAAAAAAAGTTTCCAATTAGCTTAATTAGTCCAATAATTACATGTAATTATTGGACTAAATGTCATCCAATTACCCCCAAATCAACTTTTTCGTTAGTTTAGGCACCCCAAATGTAATTACAATAATTTTTTTGTTGAAAAGTGATTGTCTTTATAAAAAAAAAAAATATTTTTCAAGGTGCCCTCAAAGTAACCCAAAAACACCCTTTTTCCTACTTTTTTTTTGCATTTTTCGTTTGAGATAAAATGAAAAATTTATTTTTTTTATCATTTTCTTGCATTTTAAAAAAAAAACACAATTATTTGACACCATTTAAAAAACTACAGTAACTGCCTAATGCCCACAAACAGCCTTCTATACGGTTCTGCTAACGAAATGATCCATTTTGGGGGGGGTCCAGAATGGTCTCCACACATTTTCATGCATTTCTCTCAAATCTCATTTGGCAATCAGTTCGTACCCCTCCATTGCGAGTAGTGCGAATAGGCATTTTTAATTGGATTGGAGAATTCTTGGGAGCGCGCTTCAACATGAAGTCTGCGAGTTTCAAGAAACAACCAATGAAAAAAACTAACGAAAAAAACTCTTTCACTCTTGATGAAGCTTCCTGGACTGGAAGTGAAACGCGTCAGTGGGTTATCACTTACTGCTACACATTGCTACAAGCTGCTACTTTGTTCTCCTTATCCACCAGACTTTGCTTTAAACAACCGGATTTCTGATCACTTGAAAGCCGGCTGCAATACAATTACCATACTCGGCTTGGTGATGCTGGACTTGGATTAACACGGGGACAGGTAAAGGCAGTCACAGTTGACTTTATTATAGCCTCCGGACACGTTAGGGCTGCGACTCAGTGAGTCACCGGTTCCAAAATTGGGAGCAACCACTTTAGCAGCCCATTTGATCAATCCCGTAAAGACCAACAAGCCCTACATTGCTGTAAGTCCTAGAGGTGATTATACCACAAGCTTCACCTCGCTTCACACGGAGGACTTCAAATATACATTTACTCTACGCAAAGACCTGGAGGTCAGAGATGATGGATTTATATTATTATGGTCCGGTGAGATCACTGTGTCTTTGGACGTTTTTCATATATTTGAAAAATGGATGTGATTCCCAGCAGGGATCGTTTTTTATATACAGTATATAATAGGAATATAGCAGCTGCTGTTGTGTTTTTTCTGCATATTACCCAGACTAGTCTATATAGACTTCTTTTTGAGAAGTATTTTTAAATATTTGTGATTGTAATATTGGTGCAAATGCTAAATAATATATAAAGAGAGATCTCTTAATCATATATTTGGTGTCTTGACTCTATTTTCTGCCATGCCCAGTTATTAATTAATTTAATATTTGAATTGATTATTTATAAGTGCAACACCAACATTCTTCTTGAGTTTCAAGAAACAAACTCGCTACTTGCAAATCACACCTGATTGGATTGACATCTTTGTTGCTGTTACGCAATTTTCCATGTGGCACTGCACGCATCTGAGATCATTTCTGCATATGATAGACACAGGTGATGAGGAAATGAGCATGCAGTTTGCTATAGATATTATCCACACTCTCATGTTTGTGAGACAAGTTCCATTGTTTTTGAGTTATTTATAGCTATCAATGGGAAAAGAGCATTATTGGGCAAAGCAAGTATGGCATTTACCCAGAGCACAACTTCGCGTTAATTCTATGGATGCAACTGAGAACCATTATGCCCTCAGTGTTATAACTGCATATAACAACTGTGATATTGTTTTATCTTTAACGTATATTAATAAGGCTAATATATAGCCCACCTGTTTTAACTGCCACTAAAAATGAACTAATATATATGGCTACAGATCTGCTATTTGTTGGGGATTGGGTACGGGATGCTGGCGTTCAGGATCCCTGTGGTCAAAATCCCAATGCCGGCATCCCGACAGGGTCAGGATACCACCACCTGTTGGTTGGTATCCTTACCCTCCCTATCTTCCTACCTCTAACCCGCACCCCCAGTGCCTAAACCTAGCCTTCTCCTTAAACCAAATGAGTACATATATATATATATATATATATACACCCAAGGGAGCGCTGGATTAATTGACAATAAAATTAATGCATATATAACATAACATGTAAATACATCAATAAAATTAAGTTAAAAGATACAGTATAACCACTGATCTAGTATGATGTTTATTGCTAATTAACTCTAGAACAAGTGGATTTATCTTGAGCTCTCTTTGATGTCATTCTCTCTGATGCCATTGCATTTTATTAAAACATTCTATGGGAATATAAATGTTCTTTATGATGCATTTATTGTATTGTTAGCTGTGCTGGTGATTTGAACAATTATAATCACTTGGGATTAATTGTTATGCAAAATGACAGTCTACTGTGATTGGACACTGACTGTTTAAATATCTGGCCTGACTGAGCCACAATTCTATCTTCTGAGAAAACCGTTGTATGGTCTAATAACGGAGAAACATGTTAAGCTTGTGATCTTAATACTGGCTGCTTGACAAGTGGATCTGCTTATACATTGTGGTGTTACGGATGCAAAACCTCCGTTCTTTATGCAAGAGCCGTGACTTCTTCTCATATCTGGGCACTAATGTGTTGCTCCCACTGCTGCTGACGTCATCACATTGGCAAGCGGCGATCCTGATTATCAGACGGGGAACGTAATTCACAGAGGATTGCCCTACCACCAGGCCCACCAAGAGCCGCGGCAGGCCCGGGTAACAGGGGGTGTGTCCTAATTGCGGGAGGCATGGCCATGCCCCCTTCCCGACAAAAACAAAAAAATGCGCGCTGGGGAGGGGGGGGGCACTCTGAGCGTGCTGGGGGGGCGGCGCTGGACCCGGGCCCCAGCCGAGCCCATCAGGAAGCCCGGGCCCGGGTAATCTGTACCGCTCCTCCCCCCTCTCGGCGCCCCTGCCTACCACCTGTACTATCTGGGGACTTTGCCTTTGCTCAGGATTTCCCTAAGAGTGGTAAGACTATATGGATGCAAATCATACTAACACTGGCTCTGCTAATCAAGTTCTATACCACTAGTGGATTTCCACAGGACCCTTTGAATTACATTTTTCAAGCGACTAATATTTGCCAGTCATCAGTGATATATCTCTATGAGAATATGTTGATATAGGATACTAGTTATACTGTATCTTTTAACTTAATTTTATTGATGTATTCACATGTTATGTTATATATGCATTAAATTTATTATAAATTAATCCAGCACTCCCTTGGGTATATAATATATATATATATATATATATATATATATATATATGTACTCATTTGGTTTATGTTGATCTTAATTGAGTAGTGTTTCCAGCACTACTATTGGGAGCTGCTATATAGCTAACAATTGGTTATTATTGTATTTTATTGGCCTAATTTTTATACATATATTTTTTGTAACCTTCTCCTCCCCGCACCCTAAACCTAACCCTCTCCCCCTTAGTGCCTAATACTAACCTTCCCCCTAGTGCCTAACCCTCCCCCTAACCCCGCTACTTACCTTTGGGATGCCGGCGGTCGGGATGCCAGTGCCAGGATTCTGACAGGTGTTGGGATTTAGGCGCCTGCATTCTGAGCACCGGCATCACGCACACCGGGATACTGACCACATTCCTTTGTTGGAACACTAGCTGTTTCCAAAGCTTCTAAAGTTGTAGCATTTCCTGTAACAAAACATTCACAAATGCAGAAAACAGTCCTAAATGTTATTGAGTAGTTGTATTTATGCCACTTCCAAAATGTAGTTGTGAATGTTGACTCAGGGGTACATTTACTAAGCAATGGTCGACATTGATATCTAGACATTGTCTATCTTTTTACTGTAGATCTTGTATACCAAACCCAGGGCAATTCCCCGTTCTGCTGATGCCAGGGTTGGGGGATTGGAGAAATCCAACATGTTGGACAATCTCCATTGCCCGATTCTGACCCAAAAATAGTCGGAATCGGCGAATCAGGGATTTTTAACATGTTAAATTTCCTTGATTCCCTGATGAATCATCGATGTCCAAGGGTCAGCACTTTTGAACGCTGATCGGGTTGGCGTCAGCAGAACGGGGATTCAGGCTGCAGATTAAATGCCCACATATCTTTTTGACATAGAGGAGCTGATGCTAAGTTTTATGCGTCTAATCCCAAACATACTAACGATACTGGATCAGAACCTCTATATACCCCTGCTTATACCTTCTAATATCCTACCTATAAACCTCTAAGGATGACGCTAATTTGCGTACGCAGTCATACAGTAAATAAAGACTTAAGACCTTGAATCTGTGGTTCCAAAGCACAAGTATTATTCAGGTAAAAGTACAGTCAGTTACACGCTATTGATCCAGACACAATTCAGTGCAAAGGAATTATACAGACCCAAGTACAGTATACATACGCAGCGCTTCCGGACCAGATGTTAGGCATCAGCAAGAAACCCCTTGTCTATCAGCATTCAGCACGAAGACTAAGAACCCAGTGTTGGAGCACACATATATACCCCCCAGAAATAGACAACACAATAGAGAAGTTTGTTGCTGATGCCATTGGTCCTCAAGGGGGAAGCATCTGTTACAGAGTTTAACAGGCTGATTCAAATAGACTCAACCCAGCCTCCAACAACTGGGGGTTGCTGCCCTCCCGCCCCATGCAACATCCTAACAGTTGTTCATATAATATACATTTTGTTGCTTGAAGTCTCTGCGGTCCATAAGTTGAGAATGCATGATGCGATCTCCACACTGATAATACCGGAATTCTGTTGAAAGAGTACGCAGCAGTACAAAACCAAACACGGCTTACTTAGCATGTATAAAACCTTAGTTACCAAATAATCTTTATTTCACAGCATTTATACTAACTGAGCAAACTTAAATCTTATACCTTAAAGCTTATTAAACCTTTTATGTGAATATGTAATGTGTAAGTATGCGGGGTGTGATGTAAAGACGCTAGTTAACTTGGGGCAGATGCGTGCACATGAAGCTAATAAAACAGTGTTTTCATACAAGGTCTTATGCATTCGCTAATATGCGATTAGTTACCAGCGCAATTGTGCGTATTAATGTGTGTATGAGAAATAGTGCACTTAAATCTCACTTACTAAGTGAACACCTAGCAGTGTGGAATGCTGAGCCTTATAGTTACACATGCCCCCCCCTCTCTCGCAGCCCCCACCTTTCCCAGGCTCAAAAGAAAAGTCCTGTGTTCTCCCAGACTCTTGTGTGAATGCAAATGTGCTACCCCCAGCTGTGAAGCTGGGGCCATTCTGTCTGGGTGTGGGACTAAAACCTGTTTAGGAATCAGACAAATTCAATTGTGTAGATCAATGCCTGGGTTATATTACAATTGCCACAACTATACTTGTCTGCATACAGGGATTCCCAATTTGTATGTAAAACACTCATTGTCTATTCTATTTACTTTTTCTCAGGAGGCTGTTCTTCTAGTTGCCCTTGGTAGATTATCAAAAACATTGCCATCTGTACTTAGCTTGTGAGTTGTAACTTAAAATGACGCTGGTCGCAAAATGGCGTCTTGTAGATTCTTGTTTCTAAAATGGAGTCTAGCTGCCATTCGCAAGATGGCATCGTGCACGCTTCAATTTTAAACTGATCTTGTCTCAGCCAATTATCCAGCTTCGACAATAATATACGCTCTGAACTCCCCCCCCCTCCAAAAAAATTAATGCCTAGCAAAATGCACCTCTTTACTCTAGCAGACAACAGGTGCATATGCTCCTGGAATATGACAGGAGGTGTGGCTTCACAGTAGTAGTAACAAAATATGCTTACATTAGTAAAACGAAAAATTAGAAAAGCCTTGAAAATCAGTGTGCAGTGCATACAGTGCATGGCCAGACAGTGTCATTATAGGTAATAAAGTCGCATGGAACAATAATAGGTAGCCTGCCCTTCACAAGCTAACTAGGAAACTTTTTTTATAACTGTGATCTCACCACTCGTTTCACTGTAAGCCTGCAAATAGATCACAGAAACATTATGAGAATATTAGCATAAACGGGAGGGATGTAGTTGTATTCAGCTAATCATATTTGGTGCAGTTCACCATCATCATCAGTATGCAACTTGCGCCAGAGTTTGAGCACCTGCAGTTGATAAGCCTCCAGACAGAGATTTGATACTCTGTTTGGTACTCAGCATGGAACACATTTTGCGTGAGTGTTCTCATTGTACTTTGACCGCATCAATGCGCCTCCCCCCACCCCTGTTTCAGCCCCCATTGCACAAGGAGTCGTAAGTACCAAATGCGACTTGGTCAGTATGTACAATGTACACTGATTTGATACATATGCACGGTGTAAAAAGACACATTTTGTGCAGGGAAAAAATGTACAAGTTGTCTGCATGAGCACCTCACTGGAAATGGCTATAACCTGAAAAATAATGAATCATATGAAATTACATAGCTCATTTCTATTCAATTATGTAAACTGCCCCACAAACAGTACAGTATATTCAATATGAAATATTCATTTTATAAAAAGTTGATACAGTGAAAATAGGAGTCAGGCTGAAATTATACTTCAGCAATGAAGAATATATCGTCGTTGCTGGTTTAAATCAGGATCAGTTTCCAATTTGGTCTCACGTGTGTGGGTAAATTGGACGGATCTGACCATCCAGCACAGAAGCCAAGCAGCATGTTAGCACTTCTAGCAAATTACTGCACATCCAGGCAAACAGCAGTTGTCTACCATCCAGGTTTTCTGGCATGTTCAAAAAATGATTAGATTAAGTTTAGTCTGGTCGTTTTTTGGGGGTCACATGGGCCAATATTTTGCCAGTTTATAGATATTGGTGCAGTTTTGTCTGGCTTTAGATACACAGAGCAGACACGCCTTATATCACTTAGTTTAGAACAAATACCTGCTGCAATAAAAATGTTGCAATTTGATTGAAAACTTTATTGTTCATTACATTAGCGCAAACTATTCATTGTAACTGCAGATCAGGGGATAACACCAGATTTCCTTCATGTATTAATGATACATAGTATATCTGTGAGTTTATGCAATAATAATGGAGTAGAGTGTGACATTATCTGAGTTTGGTTGAGGCAACATTGTGATTCTAAGCAAAGGAATCAGACTGTTAGAAAGAATGACCTCTGACCTTCTCAGCAGCTGCCTCTCGCGCTCCCTGTTCTTTGGTTAAGTGCATCCTTTATGGATATATTATGTGCTTGTCAAAGTTCCATTGTCATATAATGATACTATTGTGCTTTGCAATGAAGGAGTATCACTTACTTTTCGGTGTGAAACAGTAGACTTTAATCAGGCCTGACATGTTTTATAGACATGGCGAGTCAATAGAAGCAGATTATTTTTAAACACTAAGGAAACGAACGTTGTACTCTTATTTCTTTTTTCTTGCAGAGAATTATTGACATATTGGAAGAAAATGGAGTTGCTCTTAAGCATTGGTGCATACCAGCCTTATCTTTTTTGTTTCTGTTCCTTAAAATAACATGAATACACTTCTGGCACATTGTCTAGTTTAAGGATACTTTGTAATGTGTTAGTCAAGGAAAGCAATAATTTG
The DNA here is from genome assembly GCA_031769625.1 of Taudactylus pleione. Classification (NCBI taxonomy): domain Eukaryota; kingdom Metazoa; phylum Chordata; class Amphibia; order Anura; family Myobatrachidae; genus Taudactylus; species Taudactylus pleione. Next base: position 896,389 of record JAUIMM010000007.1, read on the forward strand.
TTGTATCAGTGACACTGTAAATCCTAAGAGTGGCACTACATTGCTTCCCTAACAAGTAAAGTGAAACCTTCAAATATTGAGATTTCTAGTAGCATCCTCCCTGGCTGCCATTGGTGAACGTTTATGAGTCCATTCAACTCAGGCCATATTATGCTACAACCATTTTGTTTGCTGCAGCTATTACTCAGGGCCCCTGAGTCAGTGGTAGAACAGGATGGGTTACCTAGCAGCAAAGGGCTGGGGAATATGTGCCCCTGATTGGCTCATTTATAAAATTTTCGGTCCAGCCAGGCCTCTGTATGCTTCTCAACCGCCATGCATAGCCACGCAGTTAGCAGCCACGTTGATTAGTGTTCAAGAATAGTGGTTCAACTTCTCCACAATGTATTGGTGAATGACTAGAACAGCGCTCAGAGTATGGTGATCAACTTATTATAGGGCCAACCCGGGGCACATCCTTACCATACCAAAAAAGTAAAAGTTTACAACAATGCATTCCTGTCATTTCTTTTCATGGCTGAAAAAGAGGATTACAAGAGGATCTGGGCTATTTACACCATTCCTTAGATGATATTTAACGACACCGTCAATTTAGCAAATTATGTATTTTCGGAGCTTGTTGAATTTAAAAATGAGTAGATCCACAGGTTAACAGGATATTTCAGAGAAATCCCCTGCGCTACCTAAACAATGAACTGGACCTTTACTTCAATAAATGTAAAAGGCACAGATAGTAAGATTTGTGTTTCTATAAATGACCTTGCATGGAGTTCCAACAATTCAGTTACAATTTCTTTTAGAAATAATTAATAAATGAAAAATGTTGGTTTGATACAATCAAAATGGCCAGAGTCACAATCTGAAACTGAATCTCGTCCCTACCCATGAGGAATTGGCTTGAACAAAATAATATCCTTTTATGCGGCCAAGGAAACACGTTTCTTTCATTGCCATTGTCCTGCCTATGTGTCCCGAGGAGTGATCATGTTATCTATTGCCAAATATAACTATGTAATGCAAGCACAGTGAGTGAACAGCAATACTTTTTAGAATGGCTATCAGCATAAGATATAACTTTTGCAAGTAACCCAGCCATTATGTATTTAGAATGGCAGAATATAAAACTGATACCTGAGTCTGCGTTTCCTGAAACCATTTATCATGGTAGTAAATTGCTCAAAAGAAATGTTCCTGCAATCACAGCATATTTCTGTACGCTAGATACACTGCGGTGTGTACCACTCTGCATATGCAAAGTACTGTATGCTACTATCTTCTGACATCTCATCATCATCATCATCAGCATCATCATCATCAGCATGTACTTCCACCTTCAGATGGTAGGTGCAAAAAGATAACAGGTGCACTTGTTATATCAGTAGGTCTGCATAGCTCGTCACTTCGTGAACATACCCTCACTGAATTTTGTCTATGTAGGAACATAGACCAACCTTACTTCAGTCATATGAGTCAAAGTGTACAATATGTATACTCTACTTAGCTGCATTTGTGTGCGCTCATTTTCTACACATGCACAGTGCGAACTCTTGCAAGTTACGCCACGGCGGCAATGGTTCAACTAAACATCAGCCCCGCCCCATAGTGTACTACTTCCACATTATCATACAACATATACGGATAAGGTGTCTCATGTACAAAATTTAAGTCAGCTTTTAATACATGTTATATTGCAAGTTCCTATGTTAGGAATAATTAAAAAGTAGGGGAGTGGGTGCATTTTTGGAAACCAATATTCTATACTTTAGCGAAATAAAATAGTCATCTATATTATGTCTATAGTGCATTTTCACAACTGCCATATACCCATTGCATTACCCTATTTCTCATGAGTGACTGTGTTTAAAAAGCACAATGACAATGATAGCATAATAATTTGGAAGTAAAGTTAAAAGGAAGGACAGCGTGACAAAGACAGCTGTGGACCAGGAGAGAATCAGGATGTCTTCTGAACACAGCAAACTTATTTAATTTCTAACACATGGGCACATGATGCTGGATGGCCCAGGGCAAAGTGACATCTTTGCTTTTAGTCAGGAAGAAGCAGGACAATAACACAGACCCCTCTCTGTCTATCTTTGGGGAGAGTGCGTGTGGAAGACACATTCACAGCTCGTAGGCATGTGATTCCCGAGCTGGAATAACTCTCACACAAAGTGGAGGCTTAAAAGAACAAATCCTGTGAAATTTTAAAGACATCATTCTATCATGGCAATGATATTATCAATGACCATAGATAAAATAAACCACAGTTAGGGGTCAGTGGGAGGGGACAGGAGATCACTTGGCCATGAATGTTGCTCAATACTATATTACCACTGATTCAGTTATAATAATGCACCGCAAGGTTTATATGGCAAAAAAACGTCTGTTCTGGGAAAACTGGGACATGATGAACTTTAATAGTAGCCCAGAGTAGCACAATCTCTAAATACATTACAGTTTTGGTGATTGCAACATAGGGCCTGATTCAGAGTTGGGAATAGAGAGAGATATCTTTCTCAACTGATCATCTTGGTGAAACCATGTTGCACTGCAGGTGGGGCAGATGTAAATGTGCAGAGAGAGTTAGATTTGGGAGGAGTGTTTCCAAACTGACATCTAAATTGTAGAGTAATAATAAAGCTGTGCAGTATTTGTGGGCTACATGTAAAAGCAGCCAGTATTTACCCTACATGGAAAAATGTATGTATTTACACCCCTTGCATTGCAACATGGTTTGTCCAGGTTCACAGTTAAGTGCTATCTCTCCCTCTATTCCCAACTCTGAATCATGCCCATATTCCATATAAGAACTGATATTCTTCCTAGTATAATCTGAATGAAATCACTTCAGCCTGAAAGACAAATCTTGGTAAATTGTTCCATGTCTTATAGCTAGTGTGGTGAGGAAGGTACACACTATACTCACAGCCCACAGAGCAGATTGTACAGTCGTTTAGTCTATTTCTTTTTTTTTGCAAATGTGAAAGTGATGGCTCTCGTGATGGCTCTGTGCTTCCATGGAATTCTCCTAGTTAATAAAGTATCACAAGCACCAGTAAATATGCAATCCTTCCTTGATCTTTGCATTAACAATCCAACTATTTGCCCTAAAGCTTATAGTTAGTGTGACAGAAGCTGCCCTTAACGAGGTGGGCAGCTGTGACTGACAGCTCCTCTTCGCCAGACCCCCAGGCCCTCTCCTGACTGTAGAGGTGAACCCCTTTCAGTGGGAGCTTGCCTGTAGCTGCAGCAGGGAGGATGGGAGTGAGGAGACCTTGACCCTGTGCTCTCATTTTTCTAGAGATACAAAAAACATAAACACAAATAATAGTACATTGGTAAAGAGGAAGAGAGGGGTTTAATCAGTCTGAAAATTCACCTCTAATGCAGAAGCTCTTCAGACATTTAGTCACCAATATCCTATTTCATAAAGTTGACACCATACAGTGGCGGTTTTAATAGTTTGAAATATTATTTGTGTTGTTGTGGTATAGTTGGAACTGTCACATTTTGTATTTACTTTTTTGCTGTGTAAAAAGGAGACTCGCCGACAGACAGTCTCTAAGCAGACTTAATGTTGCTACACTATATGATCCTTCGTACGATATATTGTTCTGTCACAGATCGGAACAATATAATGTACGGATCATGCCGTGTGTACACCAGATCGGTCTTTCGTGTTGGTCGATCATCACATCACCCTATCTGCTGTTGTGACCAGCAGTTGAGATAATGCAATGAATGACGCCATGCTGCTACATTTACTATGTAACAATATATAACACGCCGATGTACACTGGATCGTGTAGTGTGTACAGCGTATCGTTACATCACGTCTTTCAGTTGCTGGGTACACGCATCGTATGGTGTGTACCCAGCTTTAGATTTCAGTGATTCCAGGAGGAGAGTCAGTAAAAAGGAATATTGAGTAACTACTCATATCTGAGCTGAGGGATATGGACATTGCAGCTGTACAAATCAAAATATGTTTCTATTACCAAAATCTTTTCTTCCAACATGTACTCATCACCAACACTGTTACCTGCAAGATGTCACACCAGTCCATATTTGACACAATGGTCTAATTTGCTTACTTTCAAAATAACCATACCTTTGCCATAACATTTAAGGAACTACTTTAGGTGCTCACAAAATTCTAGTTCTTTGAAATTTCAAATGATAATAAGACCCTTTTCGTTTACTATATCAAGCACATTAGTCTTAACACTTTCACTGGTATGCTAATTCACAGGTCATTCCTCTCTCTAAGTATTAGGCAAGCCAATCCAACCCCATTTTTGTAATTCTGGGTTTCGGGATTGAATAAATCTCTATCCTAGGATTCCCGGGGTTGAATTGTACAAAGAAACTATTATTATTCTGTCTGTTTTCTAAGGTCATACTGAGTGACTATAAATAAAGTGTGACAACTACTTGCTTAATAAAACTAAGTTATTTAACTAATTAATGAGAATGTCCAATGAATATCTGATAACATCGCAAATTCTTATGTATTGTGCAAGTCCTTGCTATACGAGCGGAGGTAACAGAGCCTATTAATAGTTTCATTTCTCAGACGTGAGCATACTTTGGTGCAGATAATGCCGGCTACTGAAAATACACTCTCTGCTTCAACAGAGCGCCCCAAAGTGTACAATATTTATAAATAAAGTGTAGTGCTTCAAAGTGTACAATATTTATAAATACAGTGCCGTGCCCCAAAGGGTACAATATTTATAAATAAAGTGTAGTGCCCCAAAGGGTACAATATTTATAAATAAAGTACAGTGCTTCAAAGTGTACAATATTTATAAATAAAGTGTAGTGCCCCAAAGGGTACAATATTAATAAATAAAGTACAGTGCTATAAAGTGTACAATATTTATAAATAAAGTGTAGTGCCCCAAAGGGTACAATATTAATAAATAAGGTACAGTGCTATAAAGTGTACAATATTTATAAATACAGTGCAGTCCCCCAAAGAGTACAATATTTATGAATAAAGTACAGTGCTTCAAAGTGTACAATATTTATAAATACAGTGTAGTGCTTCAAAGTGTAAAATATTTATAAATACAGTGCAGTGTCCCAAAGTGTACAATATTTATAAATAAAGTATAGTGCTTCAAAGTGTACAATATTTATAAATAAAGTGTAGTGCCCCAAAGTGTACAATATTTATAAATAAAGTGCAGTGCTTCAAAGTATACAATATTTATAAATACAGTGTAGTGCCCCAAAGAGTACAATATTTATAAATAAAGTGCAGTGCTTCAAAGTGTACAATATTTATAAATAAAGTATAGTGCTTCAAAGTGTACAATATTTATAAATACAGTGCAGTGCCCCAAAGAGTACAATATTTATAAATAAAGTATAGTGCTTCAAAGTGTACAATATTTATAAATAAAGTATAGTGCTTCAAAGTGTACAATATTTATAAATACAGTGCAGTGCCCCAAAGAGTACAATATTTATAAATAAAGTATAGTGCTTCAAAGTGTACAATATTTATAAATACAGTGCAGTGCCCCAAAGTGTACAATATTTATAAATACAGTGCAGTGCCCCAAAGTGTACAATATTTATAAATAAAGTATAGTGCTTCAAAGTGTACAATATTTATAAATACAGTGTAGTGCCCCAAAGTGTACAATATTTATAAATAAAGTGCAGTGCTTCAAAGTATACAATATTTATAAATACAGTGCAGTGCCCCAAAGTGTACAATATTTATAAATACAGTGCAGTGCCCCAAAGTGTACAATATTTATAAATAAAGTATAGTGCTTCAAAGTGTACAATATTTATAAATACAGTGTAGTGCCCCAAAGTGTACAATATTTATAAATAAAGTGCAGTGCTTCAAAGTATACAATATTTATAAATACAGTGTAGTGCTTCAAAGTGTACAATATTTTGGGTATACTCCTATTCACAATGCGCATGCTCTAAAAAATAACAAAATGGCCGCGAGTGAGACCAAGGAAAATGTGTCAGACGGAAGCCGTGATGGTGAGAGGCAGGCGCCTGCAACTCAACCACCCCAGCTTCTGTCTGACATTTGATATTTTTTTCAATTTCACTAAACCAAAAACCTTGGAATTGCTGCCTCCAATCCCGGGATTAAAATTCTGCACTTTTTGAGGCTCTCACCCAAAGACTTAAGGCACACAAATAGCTTTTATACAAAGCAGTATGTAGCAAGTGGGCACCCACAGGGAAAAGGAATCACATGTATCCATGTAACACTGCAAATTGGTGTAAAACACATTTGGGTTGCTGACACATTTAACAAATAGTTCCCCAAGGTAAGTGGCAATGTACTCTTCCTGGAATTGCAAAATAGCTGTAGTAGATTTCAGACATATGTTTTACTATTGGTAAACCAGCAACAGACAAGCATGAAAGGATGCGTTCCTGAAAACAGACCAGGGTCATTCTAGTGTAGGTGACTATGAACACTGGCAACAAAAGCCCATGTAATTTCTAAGTCTGTAACAACAAGCAGTGCACAATGAATAATTAAGAAAACTTTGTGGACATATTACGATTACTTATAATAAATGTCAACATATCTTAGTTTTTGTTTTATGAGTGAAAAATATATTTTCCTTTTTTTAATCTAACAAGCTGTGTAAAACTGATAAGATTTTCTATGTTTGAATTGTAGTTTTTTACATTTATTAAGATAGAAACTGGACATTTTTCTGAAGATAAAATGTGAATGGGGCCTGGTCACAAGATCTATATGTTGGTATTATATTGCCACCTAGTGGCAATTTGCCAGATCAGCTTTACTATCTAGTCCAGTGGTTCCCAAACTTTCTTAGATCACAACACGCTATCAGTAGCGCACGCAGGGGGGTTTCTAAGTACCCAGAAACCCCTCCATGGCGAGCTGAGTTTTTTTTTTTGAGATGGAGATAGCTCTGTCTCCGTCTCTACAGTGATGTTGAGCCACGATATGAGCTGCCGTACATGCACGGCAGCTCAGACAGAGGGCTCTGCTCTGATCAGAGCTCTCTGTGATTTTCAATGTCCGAGGGGAGCTGCGGGCACTCAGCAGCGGCAGGAGTGGGCAACACTCAGTTGCACTGTGCTCCAAAGTGGTCGCACTTGGCTGCACTGTTATGCAGCAGAAGTGTGCCAGTCAGAGGGGAAATTCCAGGTACAGATGTTTAAATATGCATGTGTATGTATTTGTGTGTGTGTGTATTTGTATGCATGTATGTGTGTACTGTACATACATGTACGTGTATATATTTGTATATGTGCGGGTATATGTAATTCTATGTAAGTGTGTGTGTAGTAATTGTATGTATGTGTGTATATATATATATATATATATATATATATATAGTCCAATATACTGCACTCACACCTTAAAAAGTTATATGTTCAGGGTGCTCTCCAAACCCTTGGGTTCCAAAATATAAGAAATATCTGTGAATTTCTCAGATGAAGGCACTCACTTAAAATCTTTTAAGTGAGTGCCTTCATCTGAGAAATTCACAGATATTTCTTATATATATATATAAGGTGGCACTCAGAACTATAATACCAATTCACAGATGGTAAAGAATGTAAGTCAACGTCTCAAGCCTTTATTGTCTCATCATATATATATATATATATATATATATATATATAAAGATACTGTATATGCTAGTGTGTATATATATATATATATATTTATGGTGAAATAAGTATTGACAACATCAACATTTTTCTCAGTTAATATATTTGTAATGGGGCTATTGGAATGAAATTTTCACCAAATGTCAGTAGCAACCCATGCTATCCACACATGCAAAGAAATAAAACCATAGATGTCCATATATGAGGTTATATGTAATAATGTGAAATGACACAGGGAAAAACTATTGAGCACACTTACTGAAATGTATTTCATACTTCGTATAAAAGCCTTTGTTGGTAATGACAGCTTCAAGACGCCTCCTGTATGGAGAAACTAGTCGCATGCATTGCTCAGGTGCAGTGGCATAACTAGGGTATTTGGAGCCCAGGGCAACATTTTGAAAAGGGAGCCCCCCCTCCCCCCCGATGTGCTCGCGCCTAAGGCTCGCGTGGCAAAAAATGGGCGTGGTCACTTAAAAATGGGATGTGTCAACATGACACACCCCTTTATTTTCACGCTGAACATTCCTATCCATATGCACCTTAACCCCAGTAGTACCCCTTATACAGTACCCCCAGTATGCAGTTGTGGTCCCTCTTATGCAGGCCCATAGTAGTGCCCCTTATACAGTACCCCCAGTAGTGGCCCCCCCAAATGCAGTGCCCCATGTAGTGTTCCCCCTTATGCAGTGCCCCCAGTAGCAGTCCCCACAATGCACTGCCCAGTAGCGGTATCCCCTTATGCAGTGCCCTTTATATAGTGCCCCCAGTAGTAGTCCCCCCTATGCAGTGCCCTTTATATAGTGCCTCCAGCAGTAGTCCCCCCCATGCAGATTTCCCAGTAGTGGTCCTCCTTATGCAGGCACCCAGTAGTGATCCCCCCTATCCAGTGCCCCCTGTAGTGGCCCTTCCTATTATTGCCCCCAGTAGTGGTCCCCCTAGTGCAGTGCCTCTAGTAGTAGGCCCCTTTTATAATGCCCCCAGTGGTAGTTCCCCCCCCCAAGTAGTAGTCCCCAGTAGAGGTTCCCCCTCCCGATTAAGTGTCCCCAGTAGTAGCCCCCCCCAGTAGAGGTCCTCCCAATAATGGTGCCCCCAGTAGTAGCCACCCCTCCCCCGTTGTGCCCCCACCCCCAGTAGAGGTCCCCCCAGTAGTAGCCACCCCCCTCCCCCGTTGTGCCTCCAGTAGTGCAGACAGGTTTAAAAAAAATATATATAAAAATATACTTACCTGAATCCACGCTGCTGCTGTTCCGGTCCGCGACACCGCTCCTACCGCCGCCTCCCGCCAGTCCTCCCGGGCTGGCGCGCTCAGCATTATGGGACAGACGTCATGACGTCATGACGTCTGTCCCATTACCCACTGCAGGAGCCGGACTGAAGCCCGACTCTTGCAGTGGGTGCTGCACCAGTCAATGAAAGTCTATCTGACTCTCATTGGCTGCTGTTTAACACACGCATCGCCGCCAGCGCTGGCGGCGATGCGTGTGTTATGCACAGCCTGAGCCCGCCTCCTAGCACTATTGGGCAAGCGCTCAGGAGGAGGGAACGGGCTCAGTTGTGCAGCACAGGACCGGCGCTGGAAGCCTAGCGCCGGTCCTGGGTAAATGTGTAGCGCTGACCGCACTCACTGCGGTCGGCGCTACACTGGTGGCTAACTAGGCCGGACCATGGCCGGCGGCGCCTCCCCGCGCCGCCGGTCCCACGGCGCCCAGGGCACGCACCCCGCTTGCCCTGCCCTGCCCTAGTTACGCCACTGCTCAGGTGTGATTTTGGCCCTTTCTTCCACACACACAGTCTTCAAATCTTGAAGGTACCGTGGGCCTCTTCTATGAACTCTGGGGTTGATTCAGACCCAGACGCTAAGCCGCGGTTGCTTGCATCCAAAAGGGGCTGGGTATGCAAATTCTGCGATCCCACTGTCTGGTGTAAGGATGCCCTCTATGTCTTAGAGAGCGATGGCAGAGTGAGCGCAAGACACCCACTTTTCTTTCTTAACACACATCATCTCCAGGAAGTGTGTGATTAATCAGAACCATCAAGAGCCATCGGTGCTGCACGCAGCACTTAAGGTAGACCCTACACCACCGCAAGTACTGCAGGCTGAAATATAACCAAGTGACGTGTACAATGACGCCTCCATGCTAATTATGCACACCCATAAAATGCTGTTTAGATGCCCAGACACGCCTGCGTTTGCAGCACCACTACCCGTTCACAAGCACCTTCCCCTGTTACCACCCACAAACAGCACTATCTATCACTCAGAGTAGCGCTCAGTCTTTGTGCTACAAGCACACGATTCATGTTCACAGTGACTGGTTCGCGCACGCACCCTGTGATGCATACGCATGCGCAGACGGGCAACAATCGTCCATAGCGTGCGTCCGCGGTTTAGCGTCCGGGTCTGAATCGACCCCTCTGATTTTAAGTTCTTTCCATAGATTTTCAATTGGATTAAATTCAGGTGATTTCCTGGGCATTCTAGCAGCTTTATTTTTTTTTCTCGGCTAACCAATTGGGAGTGTCCTTGGCTGTGTGTTTGGGATCTAGAGATGTGCGCCGACCCCCGTGTTTTGGTTTTGGATATGGATCTACCCTGGTTTTGGATCTGGATTGGTTTTGCCAAAACCTCACCTCCGTGTTTTGCTTTCGTGTTTTGGTTTTGGATCTGGATTTTTTCTTAAAAAATCATAAAAACAGCTAAAATCACATAAAATCTGTTTTTGTTCCTACAGTATAATTAACCTCAATAACATTTATTTCCATTAATTTCCAATTAATTTTGACCACCTCACAATATTATTTGCTTCATCTAGGTAAGGCCAAAAGGTTGCATCCAGCTAGCTGGCTGACTAAGCTAAGTGACACAGTGGGCCGCACTAACATGTGGCAGTTCAGTTTCTAATTTCCAACACAGATACAGTGGGTTATACAGTGTGGGTTGGATACACCAATAGTGCACTTACTGTGACAGCAGTGTCGGCAGAGCAGGGTTGCTGATGGTGTCCTCCCCAGTACATGGAATGGCAGTGCTGCGGTGCTGGCAGTGTCCTCAGTGAAGGGTACCGGTGATGACGGCAGTGCAGGGGTGTCTTTAGTGCAGGTTTGCTGGCTGTGTCGGCAGTGCGGGGGTGCCAGCGGTGTCTTAGTGCAGGTTTGCTGGCTGTGTCGGCAGTGCGGGGGTGCCAGCGCTGGCGGCGATGCGTGTGTTATGCACAGCCTGAGCCCGCCTCCTAGCACTATTGGGCAAGCGCTCAGGAGGAGGGAACGGGCTCAGTTGTGCAGCACAGGACCGGCGCTGGAAGCCTAGCGCCGGTCCTGGGTAAATGTGTAGCGCTGACCGCACTCACTGCGGTCGGCGCTACACTGGTGGCTAACTAGGCCGGACCATGGCCGGCGGCGCCTCCCCGCGCCGCCGGTCCCACGGCGCCCAGGGCACGCACCCCGCTTGCCCTGCCCTGCCCTAGTTACGCCACTGCTCAGGTGTGATTTTGGCCCTTTCTTCCACACACACAGTCTTCAAATCTTGAAGGTACCGTGGGCCTCTTCTATGAACTCTGGGGTTGATTCAGACCCAGACGCTAAGCCGCGGTTGCTTGCATCCAAAAGGGGCTGGGTATGCAAATTCTGCGATCCCACTGTCTGGTGTAAGGATGCCCTCTATGTCTTAGAGAGCGATGGCAGAGTGAGCGCAAGACACCCACTTTTCTTTCTTAACACACATCATCTCCAGGAAGTGTGTGATTAATCAGAACCATCAAGAGCCATCGGTGCTGCACGCAGCACTTAAGGTAGACCCTACACCACCGCAAGTACTGCAGGCTGAAATATAACCAAGTGACGTGTACAATGACGCCTCCATGCTAATTATGCACACCCATAAAATGCTGTTTAGATGCCCAGACACGCCTGCGTTTGCAGCACCACTACCCGTTCACAAGCACCTTCCCCTGTTACCACCCACAAACAGCACTATCTATCACTCAGAGTAGCGCTCAGTCTTTGTGCTACTGGTTCGCGCACGCACCCTGTGATGCATACGCATGCGCAGACGGGCAACAATCGTCCATAGCGTGCGTCCGCGGTTTAGCGTCCGGGTCTGAATCGACCCCTCTGATTTTAAGTTCTTTCCGTAGATTTTCAATTGGATTAAATTCAGGTGATTTCCTGGGCATTCTAGCAGCTTTATTTTTTTTTCTCGGCTAACCAATTGGGAGTGTCCTTGGCTGTGTGTTTGGGATCTAGAGATGTGCGCCGACCCCCGTGTTTTGGTTTTGGATATGGATCTACCCTGGTTTTGGATCTGGATTGGTTTTGCCAAAACCTCACCTCCGTGTTTTGCTTTCGTGTTTTGGTTTTGGATCTGGATTTTTTCTTAAAAAATCATAAAAACAGCTAAAATCACATAAAATCTGTTTTTGTTCCTACAGTATAATTAACCTCAATAACATTTATTTCCATTAATTTCCAATTAATTTTGACCACCTCACAATATTATTTGCTTCATCTAGGTAAGGCCAAAAGGTTGCATCCAGCTAGCTGGCTGACTAAGCTAAGTGACACAGTGGGCCGCACTAACATGTGGCAGTTCAGTTTCTAATTTCCAACACAGATACAGTGGGTTATACAGTGTGGGTTGGATACACCAATAGTGCACTTACTGTGACAGCAGTGTCGGCAGAGCAGGGTTGCTGATGGTGTCCTCCCCAGTACATGGAATGGCAGTGCTGCGGTGCTGGCAGTGTCCTCAGTGAAGGGTACCGGTGATGACGGCAGTGCAGGGGTGTCTTTAGTGCAGGTTTGCTGGCTGTGTCGGCAGTGCGGGGGTGCCAGCGGTGTCTTAGTGCAGGTTTGCTGGCTGTGTCGGCAGTGCGGGGGTGCCAGCGGTGTCTTTAGTGCAGGTTTGCTGGCTGTGTCGGCAGTGCAGGGGTGTTCTCAATGCAGGGTATCGGCAGAGTAGGGGTGCCAGCGGTGTCCTCAGTGCAGGTTTGCTGACTGTGTCGGCAGTGCAGGGGTGCTGGTGGTGTCCTCAGTGTGGGAGTGTTGGCAGTGTCAGCAGTATGGGGGTTGCTGACTGTGTCCCCAGTACGTTGGGCAGCAGTGCAGGAGTGTCGGCAGTGGTGGTGTTGGCAGCGGGGGATGCTGCCAGTGGGAGTGCCGGTGGTGTCGGCAGCGGGGGGTGCCGGCGGCGGGGGATGATGGGCGCTATCGTCTTTTCTTCTTTTGTGCTGTTTTCAATGGGCTTAACGCTGACTGGTTGAGAGCCGTGACAGACGGCAGTCTCAGTCAATCAGTGTTAAGCCCGCTGAAAACCTCGCGACTTGACAGAGGGGTTGCAAGGTTTTGCCTTGGGTCAGGGATCCGGGCAGGCAGGGAGATCTGAACTGCACTCGGATCGCCCCGGATCCCCCAAATTCAGGTGGGTTCGGATCTCTTAGATCCGAACCCGCTCATCTCTATTGGGATCATTGTCTTGCTGAAATGTCCACCCTCAGCAGCAGATTTGTATCAAGAATGTCTCGGTACATTTTCCATTCATCCTTCCTTCAATCATATGAAGTATGTCAGCACCGGAAATAGGCAAACGCAGGGGGAGGTTTCCGGTTGCCTGGAAATCCCCCTCCCCAGCCCACACCATGACCACAATATAAATAGTAATATAGAATTTTACTAGTGCTGCATGTTCTTCTCAGTATCACAAATAAATAATAATAATTAGCACAACCTGTGGATCTTTTAACATGTGTCAGCCAGTAATAAATACACCTGTGCATCAACTAGGAGATCAGGAAAACATGCACTGTTAAAGGTGCACTGCTATAGACGATCAATAGGGTTAATTATTAATACCATATAATAATACACTATCCAGTGCATAAGGAGACCAGTATGTATATACAGTATATGTCCAGGGGCAGTACTAGGTTCTTCTGCTGCTCCACCAGATTCCCAGACTTGCTCCAATGCTCTGTAATGGAGCCTACATCTGAAATAAAAAAATATTTAGCTCAGGCAGGATGGCCCTACTGCCACATGTAATGGCTTACTGTGATCGTTGGTCCTGTAAATGCTGGAATTATGACACACAATACATTTTGTATGACGCATATTTAAGTTGTTTAAGTGCTAATTAGGCCCTCTTCATGGACTGGTCACTCAGTCTAAAATCAAGCATTTGGAAACCCTTCCTGCGTCTGCTACTGTCTTATGCCGAAAAACAGCCCCACACCATGATGTTCCCACCTCCAAACTTCTCTGTTGGCATGTTGTTTTTGGGATGATGTGCAGTGTCATTTCTCCTCCAAACATATTGTGTATTATGGTATCCAAAGAGTTAAATTTTAGTCTCATCTGACCAGACTATGGTCCTCATTCAGACCCGGTCGCAAGCGCTGAGCGCTCGCAACCGGGTCGATGTTTAGGCCCTGCGTACTCACAGCGGCCGCACTGCGCGTGCGCAAGCCCCGGAGCGAGAAACTCTCTCGCTCCGGAGCTCACTACAAAAGGGCCGGCTGTCAATGTTGATCGACAGCTTGGCCAGTTTTGTAGGCATGGTGGGGGGGTGGTTTCACAAACAGAGGCGTTCCTTAAGGAATACCTGCCGTTTTGTGGGCAGCCACACTGACATCAGTAGTGATGTCAGTGGGGAGCTTCCTGCTCGATCAGAGCAGGAAGCTCCCTGGGGCTTGCGGTTGCCGAGACCCAACCTAAGGGTCTCGTCATAAGCCCCGATGGTCGCGATGGTCTTGACCATCGTGACCATCAACCTGGTCGGTCGCTAAAGCTGTGGGTGGTAACCCACAGCTTAGCTAGCGACCAGGAGGCAGCACTTAAAAATACCAGCGGCCGCCCTCATTCAGAACAAGCGTTCACTTCTTGCGAGTGCCTCTGAATGAGGGCCTATATTCTCCCAGTATTTCACAGGCTTGTCCAAATGTTGTGCAGCAAACTTTAAATGAGCTTCACCATGCTTTTTCTTCAGCAATGGAGTCTTGCGTGGTGAGCGTGCATACAGGCCATGGGGGCTGAGTGCATTACTTATTCTTTTCTTTGAAACAATTGTACCTGCTAATTCCAGGTCATTATGAAACGCTCCACAAGTTGTCCTTGGCTCTTGGACAACTCTTCTGATAATTCTTTTCACTCCTCAGTCAGAAATCTGACCGAGAACCTGGTCATGGCTGGTCTATGGTGAAATTATGTTCTTTCCACTTCCGGATTATGGCCCCAACAGTGCTCACTGGAACATTCAGAGGTTTAGAAATCCTTCTGTAACCAATGCCATCGGTATGTTTTGCAACAATAAGGTTGCAAAGGTCTTGAGAGAGCTCTTTGCTTGTACCCATCAGATGATGTTTCTTGTGTGACACCTTGGTAATGTGACACCTTTTTATAGGCCATCAGTTGGGACTGAACCAGCTTATATTAATTTATACTGACAAGGGGCAGGGTTGCTTTCTAATTACTGATAGATTTCAACTGGTGTCTTGGCCTTTCATGCCTTTGTGCACCTCCCTTTCTTCATGTGTTCAATACTTTTTCCCTGTGTCATTTCACATAACTTAATTTATGGACATCTATGGTTTGATTCCTTTGCCTGTGTGGATTGTATGGGTTGTTGCTGACATTTGGTGAAAATTTCATTACAATAGCCCCACTACAAATATAATTACTGAGAAAAATGTTGATGTGTGCAATACTTATTTTACCTGCTGTATATATATATATAAATATTTATATATAGAGAGAGATAGAGAGAGAGAGTTAAAGAGAGAGAGAGAGGGAGAAATATTATTTACAGGGGGGGTTGCGGTTTTATATATATATATATATCCCTTACAAATCCTGCCTTTTCTCCTGTCTATAGTAACAGCATTTTTTCACAACAGTCCTCAGCCAAAGGTTTCTCATTGATAAATTCAGCATAAGCAAGTGAATTATGCTTACCTGTCATCCTCAGGTTCAGTTATGTGGAAGTGGACAGGGTTGCGCTTGTGTTTGTCCACGTATTTTATGATTGTCAGCCACCAGCTCTTGTTTTTCAATATCACATTGACAGCGGCAGCTCCATACCTGTCTGGCCAGGGGTCTGCACATCATAGACTGCAGTCTATGCAGCCGTCTCCTCCCTGCCATCCAGGTGGTTGATAGCTGATGTCACAGGGAAGCGAGACTTAAGTGTGGCAGTCGTGCGGGTTGGAGCCTAAATAAGGGGGCGTGGCCTAAGCCCGCAGCTGCTTGCAGACAGGCTGGCTTTTAGGGGCTGCTTCAGCTGCAGCCCCTGTGAGACAAATAGGGCTGCTGTAATAGCAGGGCAGTGGCTACCCATGGGAAGCACTCTCTCTACTATTGCAGTCCGGACTGGCTGTCTCAGAGGAAAAAGTACCTCCCCCTGGGACTGCCTGGCTGGCTGTGATCAGCAGGGAGTGCTTCCAATGAGAAGTCATTACCACTGCTAGCCTGGGCCCCTAAGTAAAATCCGCCACTGATCACAAATAAATTGATTTGGTACTGTACCACATTTCCATGGAACCGGTGCAAGTGCCCTGCTCCATCCCAGGGTGCAGTGGCACCCAGTTTTGAATATATTACTTTAAAAAATAATAATTAAAAACCTGAAAAGTAGGTCTTGGTTATGGAATAATTTACTAAGTGAAATGCAGAATTTTGCCAATTATGTTTCTCTTGCTTGGAATGATTACAAAAAAGGGGGATAAATGTAGAAATTTTGCATTGGGGCTATGAAAATTCTACTTCTATATTTATCAACAGAAGCAATTAAGAAGACTGCATTGAATTTAACAGTAAATTGCAATAGATGCTATTGCCAAGTAAGTTGACTTCTGGTTTTACAAATGTATTTCCCTCAGTATCAGTAATATTAAGTGATTGCTTCTCTCGTAGATGTGAGTTGAGGTTTGATGTAAAACATCACTCCAGCATCAGTGACTCCAGGAGCTGCAGGTAATCGTGTCTGTAGGTTGGCACTATAGTGGTTAATATCTCCAATCACACTTGTGATTGGGAAGGTGTCAGGCAGCAATGCCGGTGAGTGATTCTGCCCTCTGGCCCTGGCATGAGCCTTCAGGGAAGAACGTCTGAGTTAGATTTCAATTTTCCCTTTTGATTTGAGCTCATTTATAACGGAGTGTCTTGGGGCCCTAGTGTGTGACATAGTGTTAACTCCGTCAGTAGCGTTGAACATCAGAGGGAGATGAATAGTCAGCCCCAACACTTGTCACCTCCAAATTAATGTTATAAGGGACAAATATCTCTCTGGTGCCTGGAAGACCTATACAGAGTTAGTGATAGAAATACATGAGAAAGGACTACTCTGTACACCTCTCTATCATGCTTAACAAGCAATTCATTGATTCACCTAAAGATGATCACTTTTCCCATAGTGACATTATCTTCAGATCAAATGTATATCTAGGTCTGATCATGAATGTCAGATAAAAACTATAAAGCGTAGCAAAATGATCATTTACCTTCTAAAATGCCCGCTAAATCTTTGACAGTCCTTCTAAAAAATATGTTTGTATTGTATAGCATTTGGTGGTTTGGGGTGTGCAACATTTTTTTTTTAAATCATAGTCTACAATTAAAATGTTTCTCCATATAGACTTAATTATATTTCTACCTGATGTCCACCTCTTTATATTGCAAACTAGTAGCTTTGGACCAGTCTTACTCTGTGTCTGCCTCCTGCCCCTGCCACGCTATACTTGCCCTGTGCCAGCGCTCCAGGGTACTCCTCTCCTGGTCTGCCCATCTCTGTAAGCATTTATGCATTAGGTGGCAAATAAAGGTTTCTTGTTTTTTTTTAAATCTACCATCAGACAACATGAATGTAATATTTTGTATATGGCCTCTGGCAACATCTACTAAATATATTGATTTATCTTTGCAACTCCCATCCGTGCTGATCAGCCATATACTGTATTTATATTAGTAAAGAATGGTAATTGCGCAGTCCTTTTTCAGCTAACCTATCACTATACATAAAGATAGATATGATTCGATGATAAAAACTGTCAAAAAATATAAGTAAGTGTGGTAAAACCGATATTGATGGCGTTTGTTTAGCACATCTAGGGTTAAACCTTTAATGATGTTTCTTTATGACATGTAGAGAAGTTTCTTTATGACATGTAGAGAAAGGGTCATTGAGAGCAGAGATGAAATACTTTCCAGATAGACAGGTCCATTATTAAAACAAAATGTAAAAAAATGCAGCCCCTGGGCCCAGCTATTTCACATACAGTTGTCAAAATGTTGCTGAAAGATCGGAGGCCAAGAAAGTGAGTCTGGCCTCAGGGATAGCATGTTCCTCTAGCTTTCCCAGGTGTGCGCTTGCCAGTGATAACGCGCTTACCTGGGAAATGCATCCCTCTGCCAAAATCTCACAGGGGGAGAGGTGGGGGAGGGAACAATATGAGCGACACACAGAAGTTTGAGAGAGGGAGAGTGAACACAGGAGTACAATATAAGGCTGTACTCCACTGAGGGTCCATATAACGCTGCCGGAAGCAAAATGAAATGGGAGAAATAGGTTTCACAATTTTTAACCATAATTATGTTATAAATATAATTGTGGGTACCTGCATTCACTGAATATATTTATTAATAAAAAAAACATTGGAAGCAGACATATTCTACAATTCATATTATTTTCTTGGACTACTTAAGTAAGAAACTGGGCAGCTTTAGTAACGGCACCCAGCTAAGGCCCTCCATAACCAATACGCTCCATACATTATGTCTGCCTGTCTAGCTGTCTCATATATATCTAACTCATATGTGTCTCGTGCTGTATCTAACTCATGAAGAAATTATGTGTAAAAAAGTAAAAACGTCCCATTATTCAGTAGTGTTGTAGAGCCATATTTAGCAGTAATGAAATCATCTTTTCCTGGATGACTATTTCAGTCTCTTACATTATATATGAGGAATTTTGGCCCTCTCCTTCTTGCAACACTGATTATGTTCATTGATGCTTGAGGGCATTAATTTATGCACAGCTCACTCAATGTCTGTTACAGCATCGCACTGCTGTTGACTTCTTGACAATGAGGTTGACCATTAATACTTTTTATTTTTCAGCCATTCGGTTGTGGATTTTCTGGCGCAGTGCTATAGCAGGGCACTTCTGCCTCATGTGTCGGCAGTTGCCACACCTCGCCCGTGTCATGACATCACTGAAGTGGGGTCCTGGAGTAGAAAGTTGGTGCCGGATGTGCCCTCAGGATAACCGGGGTGGATCGCTGGGCGACACCCCACAAACTCAATACAGGTCATACTTGCCTACCCTCCCAATTTGGTCGGAAGCCTCTCGAAAATTGGGTGCAGCTCCCGACCTCCCGGGAAGCCAGGCAATCCTCCCGGCTGCCGCCCACCCCTCTTATCCCCCCTGCACTTACCTTAGAAACCCCCGCAGCGGGGGGGCCGTGACGCGAGCCACGCCGAATCACGTCATTTTGGCTCCGCCCCCTGCTTCATAATGCCTGTAATATCGGCATTGTGTCGCAGGGGCGGGGCCAAAATGACACAATCGTGTGGCCCTGCCCCCCGCTCCGCCCACAAACACACATAGTCTGGCCGGCCCCACCTCCTCGCGATGGCCACGCTCCCCTGTAATGCCGATCGGCTGCTCCCTCCCGGAAGGGGCAGCCAGAAAGTTGGCAAGCCTGATACAGGCGCTAATGGGTTGTGTCAGTGCCGCCCCCTCAGCATTATGGCCTGGGCAGCTCCATCTGTTACACAGTTATTGTCCTGTTCTGATGTGCTTAGTATCATTGTCGTGTTGTAGTCTAATTTCAGCCAAGCTTCAATTGAAGGACAGATTACCTCACATTTTTCCTTGGTTTGAAAAGGAATTTCATGGTGGACTCATTAATTGCAAAGCATTCCGATCCTGGGGCTGTAAACTCTGAGTTATAAACCCTCCACCACTGACTGTTGGGGGTAAATTTACTAAAGTGAGAGTTTTTAGAAGTGAGTTTTAAAAGTGATGTTACCCATAGCAACCAATCAGATTTTACATATTATCTTGCTAGTTAAATGTTTACTAGAATCTGATTGGTTGCTATGGGCAACATCACTTTTAAAATTCACTTCTAAAAACTCTCACTTTAGTAAATTTACCCCTTTTTTATTATTTTTGTTGTATATATTACCAGCTGGCAATATATTTTAATGACAAGCACATACATTTTATTGACCAGTAAAATAATAAAGAAAAATAGTTATACTTATTATACAGGCCTCCAACTCTCTAAAATTTGATCTAGCCATAACAAATAGCATATTTAATAGCACCAAGTTTGTCCAGAATATTACATAACTTTAAAGGGGCCTATCCATTAGCAGATCTTTCTGTAAAATGAAAGACAAAAGATTTATCCCTTGAAAATTCCTGGGGCTGCGGTGACAGATATCTGTCATGTACATGACAAATTTTTGCAAACGACGAACGATATTGCATGACATCATTCTGGGAGCGGATTTTTTTTAATGTTTCTATTCATTTTCATTTAAAAAATCGTTCGTCGTTTACCACGACAGATATTTCTAATATCTGTCAGCAATAAACGATAATTGACCAACATGTTGGAGAGACAAAAGACCAAATTTGTTGGCCGCGGGAGTGCGCATTTTTATCGTTCAGAGCCTGTCCATTAGCAGATAAATTGAACGACTGAACAATAAATCATTCAACGTTCAAATTTATCTGCTAATGGACAGGCTAAGTGTCATATATATATATATATATATATATATATATATATATATAATGCAATGACCTACTACACAGTCCAAAAATCAGTTTAAGTCCCTATGAGGTCATAGGCAACATGCTGGTGTTAGCCCCCATTTCCTTAAAAAAATAACAACACAAAAATGGGTTAGGGTAATCTGAGCTTCTTACTGCCCACTGGTCCCTAAGCAGGAGCCTAGGTTGTTCAATGAATAATCCAGCCATGCATAGTACCAAAGGCTGGGAATAGGGCCACTAGAGCAGGGGTGTGCTAAATACGTCCCGCGGGCTGGATGTGGCCCCAAAGGCAATTGGGACCAGCCCTTTGCTTCTGTTTCTCAAGTCCTGCAGAGCAGTGCTTAAAGTGGTCCTAGAGAAGTGTTTTTTTAAAGAAAAGGGGCATGGCCTTAAAAAAGGGGCATGGTCACACAATAGTATTCCCAATTCAAATTACGCCACACAGTAGCACAATCTTGATTCACCCCTGATTCACATCACACCACATAGTAGTGTCTCTTATTCATGTATGACACACAGCAGTGCCCCATTTACACAATGCCTACATTTGTGCCCCTTATACACAATGCCCACAGTAATAGTGCCCCTAATACACATAAAGCCCACAGTAGCAGTGCCCCTTATACAATGCCCACAGCAGTAGTGTCCCTTACACATTATGCCCACAGCAGTAGTGCCCCTTATACAATGCCCATTGTAGCAGTGCCCCTTATGCAGTGCCCACAGTACTGGTAGTGCCCCTTATGCAGTGATCCCAGTAGTGGTGCCCCTTATGCAGTGCCCCCAGTTGTGATGCCCCATATGTAGTTCCCCCAGTAGTGGTAGTGCCCCTTAAGTAGTGCCCACAGTAGTAATGCCCCTTATGCAGTGCCTCTAGTAGTGGTAGTGTCCCTTATGCAGTTCCCCCAGTAGTGGTAGTGCCCTTTATGCAGTGCCCACAGTAGTGGTGCCCCTTATGCAGTTCCCCCAGTAGTGGTAGTGCCCCTTATGCAGTTCCCCCAGGAGTGGTAGTGCCCCTTATGCAGTTCCCCCAGTAGTGGTAGTGCCCCTTATGCAGTGCCCTCAGTAGTGGTAGTGACCCTTATGCAGTACCCACAGTAGTGATAGTGCCTCTTATGCAGTGCCCCAGAAGTGATAGTGCCCCTTATGCAGTGCCCCCAGTAGTTGTAGTGCCCCTTATGGAGTGTCCACAATGGTCAGTATCAGTATCAAAAAAGCACAAGAACTAGAAACAAATGCAACATAAACCACACAATAAGACAAATTACTTTTCCTTCTCATGATTAATTTGCAAGGAAAATATAGCATTCTACACAAAAAATTGGATTATACTGCAGCCTTCCCAGCCAAACCCCGTTTGATTAAAAAAATAAAAACTAGAAGACTTAAAGCTGTTATAGCTCCTAGTTGTCTGAAACTTAATAGGAAATCTAACACAAACTGTCTAGATGTTAGGGAACTCACCAAAGTGATGAGCTTCTGATGAAACCAGTACAGTTTAGCACAACCTAGCCAAAGGGTTCAGAGTCTAATGAGGGACAGGGGTTCAACAGGTACCCTGCAAGGAAGATTGGACTTTGCTGCTTACACCCTGCAGGTAGTGGCCTCCCTCTTGATTAATGAATGTGATTGGAAGGATATAAGTAGGACACAGGTAGGTATACTAAAGTTGGTTTAACATACATCTAGGAATTTTAATAAACCATTTTTTTATATTGACCCATTTTAAAGTATCCAGTGACATGTGCCAAGATAAAAATTAATTTAGGCAGGTGGCATTGTAGTTTGGATGGAGGCCCAAACCACTTAGGACAGTAGCCCTCATCACTATTCCAAGTTAATTTATTACAGGTCTTTGGGAGGTTGCCAATTGTTTAACTTAATGTGGAGTAGGTAGTTAATGTATTTTTGATTGTGTTGATTTTCCTTATCCATGTGGTTGATCCCAATAGCTTTTGTTAATCAGAGAAAGAAAATTGTCTTGAAAACAAAATTCATAACATTTGGTTATGGAAAAATGAAAATAGTTTATCCAGTCCAGTTTCAATTGGAAATCGTAAATTTGACAGTTGAGCTTTAGAATTTTTTCATATGGTTTGGTGATCAGTCAGTTATTTGAAGAGATTAGGGATAGAGGTAAGGGGGTATATTTACTTAATATCCGGAGCTTTCACTGGACTGTTAGCCATTGTTTACAATGCAGACTCTTCACCACCTTTGAGTTCTTGGGGTATATTTACTAAAGTGCAGGTTTTTAGAAGTGGAGATGTTGCCCATAGCAACCAATCAGATTCTACTTAACATTTATCTAGCACCTTCTAGAAGAAAATAGTTAGAATCTGATTGGCTGCTATGGGCGACATCTCCATTTCTAAAAACCCGCACCTAAGTAAATATACCCCCAGGAGTCTAGTAAGGTTAAGAAGATGTAATCTGCAAAAGGCTATTTTACATTTGGTGATTTTTAACTTTTATCTTGACCAGGGGTGTATCTAGGGGTCCGAGTGCCCCTGGCAAAGTAATGAACTGGCGCCCTCCATATTTTCTGTATAATTACACTCTGTACTTATAACCTCTCCCCAGCCCCTCTGTCTCCCCAGCCAGCCCCCATGTTTCATCAGCCAGCACCACCTTCTGTTTCATTAGGCAGCACCCATTCTGTCTCCCCAGCCATTCCCCTTCTGTCTCCCCAGCCATCCCCCTTCTGTCTCCCCAGCCATTCCCCTTCTGTCTCCCCAGCCATTCCCCTTCTTCTGTCTCCCCAGCCATTCCCCTTCTGTCTCCCCAGCCATTCCTCTTCTGTCTCCCCAGCCAGCCCCCATGTTTCATCAGCCAGCACCACCTTCTGTTTCATTAGGCAGCACCCATTCTGTCTCCCCAGCCATTCCCCTTCTGTCTCCCCAGCCATTCCCCTTCTGTCTCCCCAGCCATCCCCCTTCTGTCTCCCCAGCCTTCCACCTTCTGTCTCCCCAGCCTTCCACCTTCTGTCTCTGCAGCCATCCTCCTTATGTATCCCCAGCCATCCTCCTTCTTTCTCCCAAGCCACCCTTCCTATGTGTCCCCAGCCACCCTCCTTGTGTGTCCCCAACCATCCTCCTTGTGTGTCCCCAGTCATCCTCCTTGTGTGTCCGCAACCATTTTCCTTCTGTGTCCCCAGCCATCCTCCTTAAATTTCCCTAGCCAGCCTCCCTCTATTTCCCCAGCCAGCCTCCTTCTTTCTCCCAAGCCAGTCCCCCTTCTGTCTCTACAGCCCTGGGCCAGCTGCATCCAGCCCCCGCAGCCCACACACATACTTACCACATCTTCTGGCTGCAGTCGGCTCCTCTTCAGTGCAGCGATGCGGCACAAGCAACATCATGATATCACGCATGCCTTGTGTAAAAAAAAACAAAATCTTTATTCATTGTGTCTACCAGGGAGCCTCCAGAAAGCGGCAGCAGCAGCTACCCGGCTCTAGACAATGACATCTACTGTAGGTAAAAGGCAGGGGCGTAACCGGGCTTCCAGTGCTGGCAGTCCCATACTGATTCTATCCCCTGGCCGTGAATTGCACCACCGGACGGCACCCCTCCTTGGCTGGCGCACCAGGCGAGTGCCATCCTGGCCAATGGGTAGATATGCCCCTGATCTTGACAAGTTCTGGGTACTTGGTGAACTATGGATCAAAAGCATGAATAAGTCTCCATTGGCTCTATGCAATAGGCTGCAAGATAGGAATAGCAGCTAGGTAAAAAAAACTAGGCATCTGGAACAGATAAGGACATTTCGCGAACAACTACAATGATTACAGACTCCCCCTGGCACTAAACCAGGACCCTTTCTGATTCTCTAGACTGGTCTAGACTGGACACGGCCTCCGTCAGGACTTCTAGCATCTTGCACTGTGTAAAGTCATGACCCTGGCCTATCACTAATATTGAGGGACAACAACCAGCAGTGTGATATTTGAGGACTCTTGAAGAAATTGAAACAATTAAACACATATGCCTGTTCCCCATTGTCAGCTAACGGGAAAGGGGTAAATGTCATTTACATCCCCATGTAACTAGCGTTCGGTGTGGATGCCTAATCTATCTAATTTTCCGTGAGTTGTAAGCTGCCACAACTCACTTTGTTTCCCCAACCTGGGTCAACACAATTACAAGCTAGCCATTGTTTAAGCTGAGTATTTATTTATTTTTAATTTGCACATGCAAATATATGTATTGGCATGTCCTGCCTGTTTGTCTGTTCCATTTTGTCCTTGTCTTATAACAAGATGTTGGCTATATGGAATGGGTATGATATAACGGCGGCTGAATAGGTTCAAATCCCGACAATGGAAGCCCGAAGGCTGAAGATCCCGACAGGGGAGGTAAGTAGGTTATTCCTACCCCTCTCCCCCCCCTAACCCTAACCCTCCGTGTTTGGTGCCCAATCCTATCCTCCCCCCTAGTGCCTAACCCTACCCTGCCCTCAGTGGTGCCTATCCCTAAGCCCCCCTTCCCGCACCATAACCCTCTGGGGGGGGGCCTAACCCTAACCTCCCCCGGGGGTGACTAAACCTAACCCCTCGATCCCTGGGAACAGAGCTGTACTTACCAGTGTCCTAACGTTCTGCATTCCAACGTACGGTATGCCGACGCTGGTATCCTGCTGTACTTCGGGATATCGGTGTCGGCATTACCTCCGGTGATGGGATGCTGGCGTCTGTATTTCGGCGGCCGGCATCCTGTCCGCCAGCCATTTAACTACATCTCGGCTATATAGCTGGCAAAAACTACTTTACTGCTTGAGAAATTAAAGGTAACTTTATCCCATGCACCATCTCTCTGCTTTCCTACTGCCCAGCACAGTGAAGAATGTTCACATAGAAAGTGCCATTATGTTGCACGTAAGAATATCCTTGAACACCAACTGGTCAACATATTTCCAAACATATACATATTCATTTTTTATGCAACAAAGATATTTTTTGTGTTAAAAGTAAACACTGATGTCATTTCATAAGTGTTATACAATGAGAAACATAATCGTTCCTTTGCGGTGATCGTCATGCATACCAGTGTTACCAACTGGGGGGGATGGATCGCATCCCGAGTGCAATGTGTCATGCATCCCGCCCCTGGTGAGTCTATTGATGAAGTGTACAGACTATAGATGTCCCACCCGAACATTGCAATTCCGAGTCGGATCCAAAACCGGCTCAGGTTTTCCCACGTGACACGGATCTTAAAATGAGGCAAAATGTCATCCTCACGCTGTCGGATTCTCGCAGCTTTTAGATTATATAGGTCCCCGCGATCTGCGCCATTTTCACTCGGGCTGTGGAGAGAGAAGCTAGCAGACATGTAGTCACTGTCAGTCACTCAGTGTGTGTGTCCAGTCGGGGTCTTGGGCTGAAGGCTGCTGCTGTGTTGTCCATAAGGGGCTTAGGCTGCAGTATATAAAGTGAGGCTTCCTTCAGTGGGTGCTGCAGCTGCTGTGTCACTTGTCCTGTCAATTAACTGTGGCTGCTGCTGTGTTTTTGTCCATCAGGCTAGGACTGCAGTCCATAAAGGGGTGGTGTTGTCCAGGGGAGGTGCTCTGTCAATTAGGGGTTCTCTTCCCCAGTGTAAAAAAAAATAAAAGTGCTTTTTCTCTTTCTTTTTTTGTTTGTGCGTGTGTGTGCATTAGCAACTTAGCTGCGCTATTATTGTTCGGTGACACTGCAGCAGTTTATTGTCCATGTATTTGTGACTCTGCAGGTGGTCTGCCCACGCTCGGCAGTGGTGCTGTCTGTGTTGTTCATCAAGGGGCTGCTGCTTCATTCAGGGGTGCTCTTCCCCAGTGTTAAAAAAAATATTGTTCGGTGACACGGCCGGTCAGACCACAGTGTAAGTTTGTTGATATGGAAGACGATCAAATGAGAGGAGAGCAGGAACCACATACCAGTCTTGTAGCTGCTGCCAGCAGTCATGATGACGATGCAAGGCTGTCAACGTCATCTATGAAGTCTGATGCCCAAGGTCTTAAGTTAGGGCATTTAAAAGCAAACAAGCAATGTTTTACAGTGTTAAAGTAAAAAAAAAAGCTAAGTTAGCTGCAGAGAAACAAAAAATTGGCAATATGCCATTTACTACATGAAGTGGCAAGGAAAGGATAAGGCCTTGGCCTCTATTTATGACTGGTGGTTCTGCATCTTATGACAATATAAGCCCTTCTCCCTGTAGAAGTGTCAAAAAAAATCACTAAAAATCACTAAGGCACATGAACCAACTGTGTGCTCAAAAAAGTCACAGATCCCCAAGGAGAGTCCAAGTGTGTTCATGGTTGCCATATGTGAGCCTCACCTTTCTAATACTGTACTTGAAAAGGATCCTCCTTCCACCATTTGTGTGCCCTCTGCAAATGTGGGGATGAGCAGCACAAATCAACATGCTGACGTAGAAATCGAGGATGCTTCTGTGGAATTGCAGCAGGAGGATGAGGAGGATATTTCTGTAGATGGCGCTAACAAGGACGATGAGGATGTTGATGCTGAGGATGTTGTTTGTGCAAATCAGACAGTTGTTGCCTGGGTATGAAAAAGCCCATTGTCATGCTGGGGCAAAAGACAAAAACATCCACTTCTCATGTGTGGAATTATTTCCACCCAAATCCAGACAACAGTTGTCAAGCCATCTGTAACATTTGCCAAGCAAGAGTGAGTAGAGGTAAGGACCTTAACCATCTAAGAACCTCCTCCCTGTTACGTCACTTGCAGTGCATTCATCAAATTCCAAAGGGTTTGCAAAATTCAGAAACTTTGGCTAAAAAAGTAACAATCAGTGCAGCGTCACCTAGCTGCTCCCTTCTCTCTGTTAGATCAAAGCACCTGCAATCTCCACCACCAACACTTGCATCATCAACATCCTCAATCATGATCAGAAGTAGTCCTGCTGCATCCAATTTCATAAGCATGACCCACTCCTCTCCTATCCGTAATTCCTCAGAAGGATCCTTGGGTGCTACACCTGTTGCTGCTGATGCTGCTGGGGGTGGATATTCATCCCAGGAAGGGACCATGAAGACTACTACTAGTAGTAATTAAAAAAAAAATAATTGACTACTAAACAATCCTTTGATAGAGGAAGTAAGTATAACAGCTGTCACCCAGTTGCACAGCGGATCACTGACGCCATGATGGCTGTGCTAGTATTAGGTGGTGAAATAATAGAAAATCAGGATGATAGTGTGGAGGAAGTGCAAAAGGTGAATGAGGGGAAAATTTGTGTCCTATCGGACGCTAATGAGGATGTTGATGATGAGGATCTTGTTTGCGTAAATCAGCCACCAGTGGCAGCAGTTCTTGCTCGTGATAAAAAGAAAGCCAGAAAAGCCACATCTTGGGTATGGAATTATATTAATCTAAATTCTGACAACAGTTGTGAAGGCATCTGTACCATTTGTAAAGCCAAAGTTAGCAGAGGAAGGGACGTTAACCATCTAGGCACCTCCTCCCTGTTATGTCATTTGCAGCGAGTTCATGCATTTTGTTTAACAAAATTATAATAATTTGTAAATTAATAACAAGCAGTCCAGTATTAGCTACTAGCAGTTTGGACCAGCACATGCAATCTCCACCACCTCATTATCAACCTCCTCCTTAATAATTGAAGGTAGTCCTTCAAAAAAATGTTATGTGAGGGCCCAAACAAACCAAGGACTTCAGCCACGAAAGTTTCAGTGCTTGTCACTAAAGTCCTTGGTTGTTAAACTGTGCATGTCCTTTTTGATATCCCACATAAGAGTGTTTGGGAGGGCCCAAGGACAATTCCATCTTGCACCTCTTTTCTTTACATTTTGCACAATTTGTGGCATGCCAACTGACATTATTATAGTTTATTAAACTGCCATCCTGTCTGCCACTGCTTTGTGGCAATGTTTCATAGATGTCCTATATTTTTTTAAACTGCCGTGCGTTTGTGCCGCTGCTCTGTCACTTATTTTAGCCAGCCAGCTCACTGCAGCCTTTGGCCTTTATTGGTGAAAAGTAGTGAAATCAATATTGTGAGCTGTGAGGTGGTTGGAAATGCCTGAAAATAGTTGGCATCAAGGTTAATGATACTGTAGGAAAAAAACCGACCCAAATTATGTGGTTTTAGCTGTTTATATCATTTTTTGGAAAAAAAATACAGATCCAAAACCAATACATGCAAGGGAGGTTTTTTAAAACCAAATGCAGATCCAAAACCTTGAAGGAGATACAGATCCAAAACCAAAACACGGGGGTCGGCGCACACCCCTAGCATGGGATTCCGGAGGAGCTGTTTACCAGAGAACGACACCAGACAGGTAAGTGTACATAAATGGCTAAAAAACATCACTATGTATTGCATCGATGTGATGTGATATATATTTATATATTTTCGGTAGCTGACATTAACCCCTTCACTGATACTGGTGGGCTACAACAACCATTGGGGTTACATTAGGGTCCAGCGACAAGGTTCCATATTACAGTACAATCCATCCTTTGAAATAACTGTTTTATTGCAATCTATAATTTATATTTAATTGTACTTCACAATATGTTAGCTCACTCTATGGAAAAATAGTTGTGATATCCATATAAATTTCACTGAACATCATTATAAAATATACATTGAAAATGTGCTGTACAGTGCATATAATTTTGAATCAGAAAAATAAACAACAGATCTAAGCCCTTCCCATTTGTTATTTCATTATCTTCATCAACTGCAAAATGAGTTTATTTATTTTCCTTTTTAGATCTGTTTTCCTCGTATACTGCCTTTGTATATCAGGTATATGCCTTTATAAAATAAATACAAGAATAGTTTTTCCTAGGAAAAAGAAACGGTTATTAAGTAAAGACCCATATGATTAACCTATACATCACACACTATAATACAGGGATGTACAGATCACAGAAGCCAACCAGCCACAACACCAAAGAATGACGACTGACACTGGTATTGGAATGCATGATAGTTGGAAGATATTTTATTTTACAAAAAAAGTCTCCTGAGACAGTTGAAGAATTGTGTCTTTCTAAATAGATGAAGGAAAGTGGTTACAGGAGACTATATATGCAAGTCTTTAGAGAATTTTAACTCAGGAATCATCTCTGATGGTCACAATAGGATAAAGATATGTGATAATGATATATGCTGAGGAGCATTCTTTCTGTGCGGATCTCATGTGTCTATTTTTGACCTCTGCACATCTGAATAGAACTCAAGTTTCACTTAATAGAGATGTAGAAAGAGGAACTTAAGCCCAAATCTGAACATGTGTGTGTAACATAGAATGTCATTGTAGCTGTGCTCTGGTTCATACAAATATACAAATAGAGGGAAATATACATTATATATATATATATATATCCAGTCAGGCGGCACTCCGAGAAACAAGACACTGCACAGGTATGTGAACAAATCACCAATGTTTCAGAGCCATTTATTGCCCCACCATCAAGGTCAAAAGATATACACATATTTAGAGCAAATTTATACTCACATATCACCGCATGAGACTTGCGCCGTCTGGTGCCCGGGAACAGGTCGACGCATGATGACGTCTGACCATCACATCGGCATCTGTAACAGTCGCATCAGCGCTGGGAGGAGAGGAGTCGCCCGCAGCATGCATCCCTGTTGCCCGGGCAATGCACAGCTTCGAACAAATCTGTACAAATGTAAAAACAGAAAGAATACACTTATGACATTTAAATACAAAGGTTGAACATTAGAAACAATTGATTTGTTAGAAATGATACTCACAAATTTTTTTATCATGCATAAGGATAAATTGTTCCTGCAACTCAGTGGTGTAGCAATGGGGTCAAGTGTGGCCCCATCCTACGCTAATGCTTATATGTTTCAGGCAGAATATGAAATATTCTTTCAGGACGTCTATATATCTGGCAGAATTTTATTCTATGCCAGATATATAGATGATATTTTTCTTATTTGGGTTGGCACTGAGCATGAATTTCTCAGTTTTATGGAACAACATAACCAGTCTGCAAGTCCCATAAAATTTACATTCAATATCGATAAACTTACGGTTAATTACTTGGATGTTAACCTTAGATTGGTCGAGGGTAGACTAGTTACCTAATTATTCAGTAAACCTACTGATAGGAACATAATTTTACATTATGGGAGTTGTCATCCTAGACCATTAAAATACGGCCTATCTTTTTCTCAGTTTATCCGGTCTCGCAGGATTTGCAGCGATGAAGCTACTGCTTTGAAACAGATGGAACTAATGTATATGAAGTTCCGTGAGAGAGGTTATGCTGAAGATGTTTTATTGCAGGCTAAGAACAAAGCTCTTGCCTTTCCCAGATCACAGTTATTGAAATCTAGAAAACCAAGGGAAATGATTGAACGTAGGTTGCCTTGGGTCAATCACTTTCAGAATCATAGTGACAGCATTAGGAATTCTGTCAGGACATTATGGCCCATTGTTGGCACAAATCCTGACTTGAGCTGACACAATACTTGTATCATGCCTTGTTGTCAAGACGGATATGAGTAGAGTTGACAGGGAACAGTTACACAGTTAGACATGTTTTAGATGTCTCAATTGTCTGATGTGCCACTCCCTGTCTGTGGGTGACACCTTTCACCATCTGTATAGCGGACGTAAGATCAATATTCGTCACCTTGTAACGTGTACCACCAAATTTATTATTTATGTAATTACTTGTCCCTGCGGACTCATATATGTGGGGAAAACGGATAGAACCTTAAGGGAGCGGATGGCGCTACACAGGTCGGCCATTCATGCTGCCATAACCACTAGCGGCAGTGACCAACCGGTGGCACGTCATTTCTCCACCTGTGGACACAATCTCGCAATGTTACGCTACATGATCATAGATCACATACCTAAACCCCTCCGTGGGGGTGATAGATCACTTATGCTACTCCAGTGTGAATCACGCTGGTTTTCAGATTGGATGTTTTGGCACCTAGAGGTCTCAATGAGAACCTTGGTCTATTCTGTTTCCTGTAGAAACCTCTCGGGGGTACTTAAACACCTATATGCTCTTGGTATGTACATTAGAGACGTACCCACTGGTCTTCAAGAAAATAAAAATTAATCCAAAAAGTGCGCAATACAAATCACAAGCTGCCCGTGTGGCACAGAGTAAGCCTTCACCAAGCTTAATAATAGTCCTTAAACACACAGATTGTGTCACACAGTGGTGCTAAAGATTAAAAGTACTTTCCAAGTTCTTTAATACAAGCCAATTCCCAGAAGAATTCTGTTTCTCAGATGGGGAATATTGCTGAGATTTCTTCCATATATTAGATATCTCAAAGAGAAGAGGATAAAAAGACTAATAGTGCAATATTGTCATAAAAATTAATCACACATTTATTTATACATAACAAACTCACATTTAAATATAAAAAAACCAGCATATATCACCAACTGGTGAATTCTTTAGTGGTCCACAGAATAAAGGTGTTGCCAGGATCCCCTTAGATCTCACTCGTTTTAGGTCTTCCACAGCATGTCCCGGAAACCTGCAGCAGAGTTCCAAAAACCGGGGGTTGCCAGCTTTTCACCACCACCTGCGGAGTCCTTGTATCCTTAAGTAGCTTAACGCGTTTCAAACCGTTAGGTTCTTCCTCAGAAGCTGTATGGATACTATCACAAACACCTTTATTCTGTGGACCACTAAAGAATTCACCAGTTGGTGATATATGCTGGTTTTTTCATATTTAAATGTGAGTTCGTTATGTATAAATAAATGTGTGATTAATTTTTATGACAATATTGCACTATTAGTCTTTTTATCCTCTTCTCTTTGAGATATCTAATATATGGAAGAAATCTCAGCAATATTCCCCATCTGAGAAACAGAATTCTTCTGGGAATTGGCTTGTATTAAAGAACTTGGAAAGTACTTTTAATCTTTAGCGCCACTGTGTGACACAATCTGTGTGTTTAAGTACCCACTGGTCTGTCATTATTACTTTGATTCTTACATCCATATTGTGCTAAATGTAGTTACGATCAAATTATGGTAATTTCTACTGAGTCACTATTTATCAGGTGTTTTCCCTGCTATTAACATGTTTATGCCTTGACCAAAGTATTCTTGGCTTTAAATTTATCTTTTTTGGTGCTTAAACTTATGCTTATCCTTTTTGGTGTTTACTCTATGTTTATATGTGATTCTCTTCTGCCTATCAATTGTCCTATTTTGTACTATTAGACTGCAATTTTTTGCATTTACTGTGCCTTTTAATGTTCAGCCTTTGTATTTAAATTGAAAGTGTATTCTCTCTGTTTTTAAATTTGTACAGATTCGCGACTGTGCGTTGCCCGGGCAATGGGAACGCTTGCTGCGGGTGGCTCCCCTCCTCCCAGCGCTGACGCGGCTGTTACAGATGCCGATGTGATGGTCAGGTGGTCAGACGTCATCATTCGGCGACCTGTTCCCGGGCATATGTGAGTATAAATTTGCTCATAATATGTGTATATCTTTTGACCTTGATGATGGGGCAATAAATGGCTCCGAAACGTTGGTGATTAGTTCACATACCTGTGCAATGTCTTTTTTCTCGGAGTGCCGCCTGACTGGATATATATTTGGAGACAATTGCTGTTGTATTTTATTGGAGGGCACCTGATCCTTTGCACACAGATTGTTGGGAGTGCCACCCTTGGACATTATATATACATATATATATATATATATATATATATATATATATTAGGGGTCGTGTTTCGTGTTTTGTGTTTTGGTTTTGGATCTGGATCTTTCTTTGTGTTTTGGATCTGGATTGGTTTTGACAAAACCACCCTTCCGTGTTTTGGGTTCTGGGTTTTGTGTTTTGGATCTGTATTTTTTTTTTAAAAAAAGCATAAAAACAGCTAAAATCACAGAATTTGTGGGTTTTTCTGCTCCTATGCTATTATTAACCTCAATAACATTAATTTCCACTCATTTCCAGTCATTCTGAACACCTCACACCTCACAATATTGTTTTTAGGCCAAAAGGTTGCACCAAGGTAGCTGGATGACTATGCTAAGCAACAAAAGTGGGCGACGCAAACACGTGGCCCATCAAGGAGTGACACTGCAGTGGCAGACAGGATGGCAGTTTGAAAAACTA
The DNA here is from genome assembly GCA_031769625.1 of Taudactylus pleione. Taxonomy (NCBI): domain Eukaryota; kingdom Metazoa; phylum Chordata; class Amphibia; order Anura; family Myobatrachidae; genus Taudactylus; species Taudactylus pleione. Next base: position 929,917 of record JAUIMM010000007.1, read on the forward strand.
GGCCCCAAACAGTACATAATGCAAAGAAGAAAAAGAGGTGCAAGATGGAATTGTCCTTGGGCCCTCTGACCCACCCTTATGTTGTATAAACAGGACATGCACACTTTAACAAACCAATCATTTCAGCACCAGGGTCTGCCACATGACTGTGGCTGAAATGATTGGTTCGTTTGGGCCCCCACAAAACAAGCTGGCAATTAATCAGTCCCTGCACAAACTGGCCCTACAGAGGCAAGATGCCATCCTCATCCTCCTCATCCACCGATTCCTCACCCTCTTCAGTGTTGTGTACATTCTCATCCTCACAGAGTATTAATTTGTCCCCGCTGGAATACACCACCACAGGTCCCTCTGTATGTTCTGGAGGCTGGTCTCCCTGGAAGAATTGATAATTCATTTCGATGAACATCATCTTCTCCACATTTTGTGGAAGCAACCTCCTACGCATTTCGATGACAAGGTTCCCGGCTGCACTAAACACTCTTTCGGAGTACACACTGGATGGGGGGAAACTTAGGTAAAACAGAGCCAGTTTGTACAGGGGCCTCCAAATTGCCTCTTTTTCCTGCCAGTACAGGTATGGACTGTCTGACATGCCTACTTGGATGCTGTCACCGATGTAATCCTCCACCATTCTGTCAATGGTGACAGTATCATATGCAGTGACAGTAGACATGTCAGAAATTTTTGCCAGGTCCTCCAGATGTCCAAACTTGGTCCTGCCTGCCCTGCATCACCGTCAGCGTGTTGCTTAGGATACCTAAGTTGTTTCCTGGCAGCCCCAGTTGCAGGAGAAAATGAAGAAGGAGCTGTTGATGTGTCTCGTTCCGCTTCAGCTGACAGTGTTTTCATCAGCAGGTCGTTGCACCTCTGCAGGCTTGTGTCGACCAGAGAGAGAGAGAGGTTTTAAGCCTAGGATCGAGCACGGTGGCCAAAATGTAGTGGTCTGATTTCAACAGATTGACCACCCTCAAATCCTGCAAAGCGAATGAAGGGCTTCATCCACAAGTCCCACATGCCGAGCGGAATCGCTCCGTATTAGCTCCTCCTTCAGTTTCTCCAGCTGCTTCTGCAAAAGCTTGATGAGGGGAATGACCTGACTCAAGCTGGCAGTGTCTGAACTGACTTCACGCGTGGCAAGTTCGAAGGGCTGGAGAACCTTGCACAACACGGAAATCATTCTCCACTGCGCTTGAGTCAGCTGCATACCCCCTCCTTTGCCTATGTCATAGGTGGATGTATAGGCTTGAATGGCCTTTTGCTGCTCCTCCATCCTCTAAAGCATATAGAGGGTTGAGGTCCACCGCGTCACAACCTCTTGCTTCAGGTGATGGCTGGGCAGGTTCAAGAGTGTTTGCTGGCGCTCCAGTCTTTGGCACGCAGTCGCTGAATGGCAAAAGTGGCCAGAAATTTTTCAGGCCACCCAAAGCGTCTCCTGCACGCCCCTGTCATTTTTCAGAAAATTCTGCACCACCAAATTTATTGTGTGAGCAAAACATGGGACGTGCTGGAATTTGCCCAGATGTAATACCTGCACAATATTATTGCCGTTGTCAGATATCACAAATCCCCAGGAAAGTCTAAGTGGGATAAGCCACTGGGCGATGATTTCCCTCAGTTTCTCTAAGAGGTTGTCGGTGGTGTGCCTCTTACTGAAACCGGTGATACACAGCGTAGCCTGCCTTGGAACGAGCTGGCGTTTCTGAGATACTGCTACTGGTGACGCTGCTGTTGTTGCTGCGTAAGGCGATACATCTACTCAGTGGGCTGTCCCAGTCATATAGTCCTTAGTCTGCCCTGTTCCACTTGTCCACATGTCCGTGGTTAAGTGGACATTGGGTACAACCGCATTTTTAAAGACACTGTGGACACTTTTTCTGACGTCTCTGTACATTCTCGGTATCCCCTGCCTAGTGAAGTGGAATCTAGACGGGATTTGGTACCGGTGACACACTACCTCCATCACTTGTCTAAATCCCACTGCACTAATGGCAGATACTGGACGCACGTCTAACACCAACATAGCAGTCAAGGCCTCAGTTATCCGTTTTGCTTCAGGATGACTGCTGTCGTACTTCATCCTCCTCGCTAAGGACTGTTGGAGGGTCAATTGTTTAGTAAACATAGTGGTGTTCCTACTTCCTCTCTGGGATGATGAACGACTCCCAGCAGCAACAGCAGCAGCATCAGCAGTAGGCATAGCAAAGCAGGATCCTCCGGAGGAATCCCGGATAGGAGAGTCAGTCAGTGACATGGCCTGCAATACTACTTCTGATCCTGACTAAGGAAGAAATTGATGAGGAGGGAGTTGACGGTGTGGTTTGCAGGCGCTTGGATACAAAAGGACAAAGGGATTAAGGTGTCCCTGGACTACTTACGTCTTAGCCAAAGTTTCTGAACTTGACAGTAACTTTTTATGAACGCACTGCAGATGACGTATAAGGGAGGATGTTCCTAGGTGGTTAACGTCCATACCCCTACTTATTTCACCTTTACATATGGTACATATGGCAAGACAGTTGTTGTCCGGATTTGGATAAAAATATTTCCAGACCAAAGAGGTGGAATGCTTGGTCTTCTGCCCAGGCATGACCGTGATGGGCTGTATCATCCCACGGACAACAACTGTCTCCCCCGGAGCCTGATTTAAACAAACCACATCACCATCAGCATCCTCCTCGCCAACTTCCTCCTCAGCGCCAGTTACACCAGTATCCTCATCCTGTTGTACTTCAACAGTTACATCTTCAATTTGCATATCAGCAAGTGGACTGTGGGTGCTCCTTTCAGCACTTGCAGGGGGCGTGCAAATGGTGGAAAGAGCCACCTCTTCCCGTCCAGTGCTGGGAAGGTCAGGCGTCGCAACCACCACCACACTTGGACTCTCCTTGGGGATTTGTGATATCTTCTTAGAATGCACAGTTCTTCGCTGTGCTTTTGCCAGCTTAACTTGTTTGATTTTTTTAGCGGGAGGAGGGCTTCCATCATCATGTGAAGCTGAACCACTAGTCATGAACATAGGGAAAGACCTTAGCCGTTCCTTGCCACTCCATGTCGTAAATGGAATATTGGCAAGTTTACGTTTCTCCTCAGATGATTTAAATGTTTTTTTCAAGGTCATTTTCCAGAACTTTGTCATTTGGGATTGTATGTGCCCTCTACTATGACATTGGGCATCGGCCTTGGCAGACGACGTTAATGGCATGTTATCGTCTATGTCATGACTAGTGGAAGCAGCTTCAGCACTAGGAGGAAGTGGTTCTTGATCTTTCCCTATTTTATTTTTATCGGAGAAAGTTTGGTCCTCCATTTATGTTATATTGATATATACGTGCGGCTAAGGCGCACACAAACACAGAAAAATTTTTTTTATTTTTGTTGGAGACTAGTGCACTTTGTGGGTTACACCACCCTTTATGAAATGAGCCAGCCGGCTCTTTACTTATGGGACACAGGCGCACGCTTGGCGCTACTCCTTTGTTGATGCACGTGCAGCTACAGCCCACACAATTCACAAAGACAGAAAAAAAAGAAGAATTTTTTATTCTTTGTGGAGCGCACTTTGGGGGTTACACCACCTTTTAACTGACAGACGAACGCTTGGCGCTGCTGCTTTGAGGATGCACGTACAGTGCAGACAATTCACAAACACAGAAGAAAATGTTTTATTTTTGTTGGAGTGCACTTTGGGGGTTACACCACCCTTTAACAGACAGCTTGGCGCTGCTCCTTTGTTGATGCGCGTGCAGCCACAGTGCACACAATTCATAAACACATAAAATATTTTTTTATTTTGTTTGGAGTGCACTTTGGGGGTTACAGCACCCTTTAACGGTCAAGCCAGCCGGCCCTTTACCTATGACACAGGCGCACGCTTGGCGCTACCTTGTTGATGCATGTGCGGCTGCTGCGCACACAATTCACAAACACAAAAACATTTTTTTTTATATTGTTTGGAGTGCCCTTTGGGGGTTACAGCACCCTTTAAATGGACAAGCCAGCCGGCCCTTTACTTATGGGACACAGGCGCACGCTTGGCGCTACTTTGTTGATGCACGTGCGGCTACTGCGCACACAATTCACAAACACAGAAAAAATATTTATTTTTTTGCACTTGGGGGGAGCACCCCTGATGGACAGAGCACCCCCTGGACAACACTACAGCACCCCTTTAGGACTGGGACACTGCACAGGACTTTGGAGTGGTCACAGCCCCTATGGACAACTGACTGCACAACACAGTCCAGCCAGCCCCTATGGAATTTGGAGGAGTGGACACAGCCCCTATGGACAACAGCAACACAGCACAACACAGCCAGCCCTTATGGACTTTGGAGGAGTGGACACAGCCCCTATGGACAACAGCAACACAGTACAACACAGCCAGTCCCTATGGACTTTGGAGGAGTGGACACAGCCCCTACGGACAACAGCAGCACAGCACAGCACAACACAGCCAGCCCCAATGGACTTTGGAGGAGTGGACACAGCCCCTATGGACAACAGCAGCACAGCACAACACAGCCAGCCCCTATGGACTTTGGAGGAGTGGACACAGCCCCTATGGACAACAGCAGCACAGCACAGCACAACACTACACTACACTACACTACAGAGCCCAGCCAGCCCTAACTCCCACCCTCCCTCTTCACTGTCCACAGCCGAGTGAGAAAATGGCGCCGACGCGGGTACCTTATATAGAATCCAAAACCCGCGAGACCCGGAAGGCGGCATGATGACGTTTTGCCTCGATTTCAGATCCGAGTCAGGTGGGAAAAGTCGTGCCTGACTCGGATTGGCCTCGGATCGGGGGGGCTCGGGGGGTTCGGATTTCAGAAATCCGAACCCGCTCACCCCTAATATACACACATTTCTCTATTTGGCTTTATCCCTTAAACTGATAATAGTAAGTGTCATCCGTGATAGCACTAAGCAACTTTAATTAGCAACCGGGCAAATTGGCTTTATTGGTCCAGAGACCGAGTTATGCATACATGAATCTTTAGCATGAGGAGGAATTCGGAGCTAACACACCTTACTGCAAGCACTTGGTACATAATGCCTCACATTTAGAAAACCCAGCAGCATCTGGCTCTCTAAATAACATGTCTCTTTGACAAATAATAGAAATTAAACTAGACGAGGCAAAGCAATAGCTCTTGTCATGCTCCTCCTCTAACAACTACCAAAAATTCCTAACATTGACAGCAAGCAACAGACACGTGTAATGTAAGGCATTCAATTAAAAAACCTATGAACATGATATTTTACAGGCAATAATGAGGTTTACAAGATATAATATTGATCAGATTACTTCCACTGAACCAGCTTTATTCATACTTGCCATCTTTTTATATCTCCTCTCTGGGAGAAGCAATTATTTCCCCATCGTGCCCACTTCACTAGGAAGTGGGTGGGATGAGGGAGATCGGGACACTATTCAGAGGTTGCAGGAGGCTACCCGAAAATTCTGGAGCCTCCCGAAACTTCTGGGAGAGTAGATAAGTATGCCTTTAATCAGACATCCCAAAGAAAAGCAATAGTTAAATCGTTTTGCTGATTTTCAAATAAATGTATGTTTCCCTAACCAGACTACTGAATTTGTCTCATGTAATAATTAACTTGCATTCTAGAGCTTGGATCCAGTAACTAATGCCATCCCTTCCCAGCAATGGTGGTCAGCAGACTGTGGCCCTGATTCAGAGCCGGACACTCTGACAGAGCATTCGCTCTGAATCAGGGCCGTCCCTGCTCCTTTTTGGAGCGGCCTCCTGGCCGCTCGCATATCTGTGTGTGACCACCCACAGCTATAGCGAGCGGCCAAAATGATGGTCGCGATGGTCAAGACCATCGCGACCATCGGGCTTGCGATGAAACCCTGCGGTAGGGTCTCGCTGCCGCAAGCCCAGGAGTGCTTTTGGCACTCCCACTGACATTACTAGTGATGTCAGTGGGGCCGGACCCAGACGGTAGGCGTTCCCATGGGAACGCCTCCGTCTGGGCAGCCACACCCCGGCACGCCCACCAAAGGGGGCGTGCTGTCAATCACCATCGACAGCACACCCCCTTTGGTGCGAGAACCATAACGACGGCTTGGACGTCGTTATTTGGGTCTCGCGCATGCGCACGACGGAGCCACCTCCGTCGTGCGCATGCGCACTTGGGCACCATCGACCCGCTTGCGAGCACTCAGCGCTTGCGAGCAGGTCAGTATCAGGCCCAGTGTCCCGCATTAGCGATCACTTCACTTATAACACTTCACTGGGGCAGGCTCCTTTTAGAGTCCCTGTCTTTGCATGTGTTTTTTGATACATCAGGGCTTCCTTAATTTCATATTGCCTCAATAAGCAGCAATAAGATTTTGTAATTGTAAGAAACTGAGTCTAAAACCCAATAACTGAAATATATGCCACTATATATAGTGTAGTGTCTGAAATTCCCTCTCAAAACAATGTGCACGGTTGCTTTTATACTAATGCTGTCCAACAGGCAGTGGGCCTCATTCCAAGATTTATGTAAATTGGATATTTATGTAAATCTCCTATGTTTAAAGATCTGTGCATGTGCAGGCGCCACACTGCGCATGTTCAGATCTGTTTTTGTGTCTGTTTTTCTCGCAATGCCCCAAAGTAGCAGCATGATTGACAGCATTTGGGAACGGTGACTGAGATCATTCCAGAAAATGGGGGTCTGCCAGCCCCATTTTCTAAGTGTGCCAAAGCCAGTGGCTACGTCCATGGGCGCAGCTTCACTGACCCTGGCAGCGTGATTTTGCTAGACATCCTGAGTAACCTAAAGCTGGCCACACACTAGACCAACTTGCATCCAACCAGCCAACTTGTTGATTGGTTGGAATGAAAATCTGGTAAGGAATAGGAGTAAATGATGATCAGCAATTTGCTCCTAAATGCCAGAAAACAGATGAAAATGGTCATTCAGACAAGTTTGTTAAATGTTTGATCTAAACTATTTGTTCAAACAACAGTTTTGGTCCATTTTCCAGCGTTTGGGAGAAAATTGCTGACTGTATACCTTACCAGATTTTCATTCCAACCAATCAACTAGTTGGCTGGTTGGACAGATAATCTTTAGATGTGTGGCCAGCTTTAGGGTTACTCAAATGTCAGATGGCCCATGCAGTTGATCTGATGGCTGCATCTTTGACGTATCATAGGATCAGAGAAGCCGGCAGTGATTGTCTTTTAACTTAAGACGCCTCCTACAATTTTTGCACACTTTAGCACAGCGTACAAAGAGAAGCAGCAGCTGTGCTATAGCATACATCTCTGAATCAGGCCGTATGCTCTGAAGCTCATTAACTTAGTTTTATTTAAAGACCACTGGGTCTAACCGAAGTCTAGTTTTAGGATTGAAGTTTATTAGTGTCTTTTTAGAGACAGATGGGGCTGATTCTGAGTTGAAGTTACTTTTTATGAGGTCGCGGAAGCCAGATGCACTACATTATGCTATTGCGAGATGCCATACAGTCAATGCGAGAATCCACGTGGCTTCAAGAGGGGAGCCAAGCCGCCCATTGATTTCACTCCATCCGCCATAACCATCATCAGGTGCAAGAGATTCGTCTGAAACAAGTTTGCATTCTCCATAAGCACAACTCTCACAGATCCTTAGCTACATGCCAATGACACTCCCACAGATCCCTTGCAGCAGCAGTCTCCAGAGCCGGCCCTAACCAATTAGGTGCCTTAGGCAAGATTTTGGCTGGTGCCCCCATCAGATAATCCCAGGCTCTCCCCTCACAGCACCCCTCTCCCCTCACAGCAAACTGCTAGAACTAAAGAAAAAGGTACAGGTGTTAGGGGAAATTTCCTTATACCCCCACCTCAGAAGGCATTCTATAGGGCACATTCTCCCCTCACAGTACTCCTCTTCCCTCACTGCACAGCACCCATCATCCAACACAGTACCTCTAGCAACACAGATTACAGCAGAGCACCCCTCTCCCAGCACAGCACCCCTCACAGCACAGATTACAGCACCCCTCACCCAGCACAGTACCCCTCACAGTTCAGATTGCAGTACAGCACCCGTCAGCCAGCACAGTGCCCTCACAATACAGATTACAGTACACCTCACCCAGCACAGTACCCCTCACAGTACAGATTACAGCACAACACCACTCACCCAGCACCACTCTCCCAGCACAGCACAGATTACAGCACAGCACCCCTCACCCAGCACCACTCTCCCAGCACAGCACAGATTACAGCACAGCACCCCTCACCCAGTATAGCACCACTCTCCCAGCACAGCACAGATCACAACATCCATCACCCCTCACCCAATACCCCTCTCTCAGCACAGCAACCCTCTCCCAGTACAACACCACTCACCAAGCACAGTACCCTTCATAGCACAGCACCCATCACCCCTCAACCAGCACAGCACCCCTCACAGCACAGATTACAGCATAGCACCCATCACCCCTCGGACGGGATCGGTATGATGTTCAAATCCCGACAGCTGAAGCCCGGCAGAGGTGAAGATCCTGACTGCTCTAAAGGTAAGTATAAACTAACCTAACCCCCCCTAACCCTAACCCTCCCTTAGGGGTGCCTAACCCTAACCTCCCCCCCAAGTGCCTAACCCCCCTCTAAGTGCCTAAACCTAATCCCCCCTTCCCCGCTGCCTAAACCTAAGCCTCCCGGGGGAGGGTTCCTAACCCAAACCTCCCCCTGGGGGTGCCTAACCCTAACCCCCCCTTCGCCTAGCCTAAACCTAATCCTCCCGGGGGGTACCTAACCCTAAGTCCCCCCCAGGGAGCCCCTAACCTAACCCTCCCCCCTGCGGCTGTCCGCACCCGGCGCCCGGCTTACCTTCGATTGGTAAGCCGGGTTTTGGGCTCCCGGCTTAGGTAAAATGACAGGCATCGGGATCTCGACGCCTGTCATTTAATTACCGTAGGCCACGTCCCCTATGCAGCGTTATTTGGTGGCGTGCCTGCATGGCACGCCTCCAAATAATGTCAGGCTGGGGGGAGCCTCACTAGCTGTGCTTCCCCCAGCCCTCTCCCGTCACTGAATGGATGCTGGCACTGTTTTTTTATTCATTGGCTGGCTGCTGGCACTGACAGGCAGGCTGTATGTATGTGGTGGGGTGCAGCACGCCAGCACATTAGTCACACACACACACACAGCCTGGCTGCCAGTGCCAGCATCCAGCCTGAGCCCATGATGTGATGGGGGGATGAGCCATGAGCGGCATTCACTTACAGTCTTCTCCGCACCACGGACGCCCTCTTCACCTCGTCCAGGCCTCCAATGTCAGTGGTAGCGAAAGCGCAGCAGCAGCATCAGCGGGGTGGGTGGGCTGAGCAGAGCCCAGCATGACAGTGACAGCCAGGGATAATGCCGGCAGAAAATCGGCGCGCCCTCTGTAGGTGGCGCCCTTGTGCGGCCGCTCAGGTGGAATATGCCTGGAGCCGGCCCTGCCCCTAGGCATTCCAGGTGCCCCTAGGAATTTGCCTAAAATACCTATGCCTAGGGCCGGCCCTGGCAGTCTCCTATGCCTGTTGGGCCCTCTGTGGCGCTGCAAAAAAAAATTGTAGCTAGGCCACGCCCCCTATACCCGGGCATGGTCGTCCTCCCTAAGCCCCTGCATAGGGGAATATTTATTAACTTTATTTTTACTAAAATTCACATTATTTTAGTATCACATGAATGTATTAAACGGTAATTGGAGTACTACTTGTGAAAAATTGCTCCAAGCCATGCGTCAGTTACTACTACCTCTCCCCAGGGACCCCCGCACCCCCTCTCCCACAGTTGACACCTCGGTGATCAGTGAGTGTTCCCCTCTGGACAGCTAGTCGCTGGAGCTCCTGCATTGTGATCCCAGTCAGCTGTGCTGTAAACCGACATTTTACAGCACAGCTGAACAGGGTCACAGACGAGGAGCTCTGGCGACCAGGTGACCGGAGGAGAGAGGGGGGTGGGTCACAGGGGAGTGGTAGCGGTATTTTCTTTTGAGAAAATACCATGAGAAGTGTGCAAAGTGGGACAGAGTTTTATCGCAAGCTCTGTTCCTGTATGTGGATGTTACATCCATGTGATATTTCCTAATTTCACAATGCGAATTTAGTCGAAAATATCACACTGCAACCGCATTTTACATGCGAATTGTAGTAAATAGAGGCCATCGTGTGTTGACTATGGAAGGAAAACCAGACATAAAAATAGAAAAATGTAAATCCTTTGCTCAAGTTTCCAGAACAAATAAGCAACATAGGTAAGGTATATTAGACTGACAGAGGCCCAAACGTAATAAGGTGCGAGATTTGCAATGTGCCGAGGATTCAGTGATTTAGCACTAAGATTTCAAGCAGCAATTTTTTACAATGCCAACTAGATTAACGTTTAAAAATTACTTTTAACACATGCCTTGTGCTGAGTCAGTAGTTAGAGAATACAGGGAGCGTAACCCAGGGAGCAGGGTCCTATGAGCGACACAGTCACTATCCCACGGCTCCTGCATCTAGAAAGACACCCTGCAGCCAATACCACTTCTGCAGTTCTGCTCGAACTGTCCTGGCATCTCAGTACTTTATTGCTAGCGGTCCTCGCCCTGTCACATGACATCACGTTTGGTGGCGGAGGCGGCAGTGAGCCCTGTTTCGGCACTGAGGAGGTTAGCCTACCTTCCTGGGAGGTCTCCCAATATGGGAGTCTCCCAAGTTCTCACAGATGTTGCAACTATGACTCACCCCAAAGCAGACGTAGATACCTTTCTTTTATAGCTGTTTGGTGACATCAGTCTTCAGTGTAGGAGATAAACAGCCATTTTCATATAGCGTACCTCGTTCTATGTGCTGGACAATTGGGGACATTTTCTTATAGTGCACCTATTTCAGTACTTATAACTTATCTGTTACAAATAGCACTAATTACAGCAATGCCTCTGTGCACTTTCATGATCATTGCCACTTTCTTCGGTAAAATGGCGGCGTTAGGACTCTCTGGTCTTCACTGAACTTGTCTGTAGGCTGAGGCAGCAACTGGGATTGTGGTGCTGCTTGAACTCTACTGCACAAAGCAGTCAGCGAGTGGGATGTATCATGCATCGTATTTTGCATGCGATACATCCCGCCACTTACAGCATGCATAGCGAGAGAGTACTCCAATGAAATAAATTTGTGTCCATCTACAAGTAAATGACTGATCAGTCTGGGGTATTTATAGTCTGTGTTTTGAGCTCCGAATCCCCTTTTGGCACTATTATATGTATACCAAGGGAATATCACCTCTGGCGATAGGTATGTGATAGGACATATTTTAATAGTGACTAAAGCACTGATTGCCTATTATTGGTGTTCAGTAGTTGTGCCAATTCTAGAATCTATTGAGTCTAAGGTACAAGCACACTGAAAATTAGAAACCGCGGGACACTCCTACTTTTCTTTGGCCACTAATCCAATGAGATGATTTGGGTGGAGTGAGTATTGGGCGGAGACAAGGTTGGCTACTGGTGTGGGGCATGTCATGTGATTCCAATTTTCTCTTTTGTACTTATGTTTATTAATGGAGAATCTGGCTCATTATTATTACTATTGCTGGGCATACACAGCCAGATATAATGTTTGTCAGACCGACAGACATTTTATCTGGCCGGCAGCCAGCCGCAGATGTCGCCGGCATACATTGTGAGAGAAATCTCACAGTGTATAGCCCGACATCCGCGCTCCGCCCCCGGGGGAGGAGACATTTCCCTGTTCCTTCCGTAGGAAGGAACACAGGAAATGTCTGTCTGTCGGCCGCGCTGTGCATACACTGCCCGATGCGGCCGACAGTTACCGGGTAAATATCTCATCGGACGGGTATGCTGGACAATCCTGCATGCCCGACCGAGCAATATTTAACCCTCGGTCGCCCGCACACACGCTACAATTATCGGGGCGATCCGCCGATATCAGGCGGATCGCCCCGATAATTGTAGCGTGTATGGCCAGCATATGGTGTCATGTTATTTTGATGTATGTTTGATTTTGTTTGTTGAAAAAAAAAAATAAAGGTATCTGGTCCTGTGTTTCCTTGAGGAACTACTACCTGTGCTGTACAATGGATTACCAGCAACAATATCATCTCCCTCTAACACCATCACAGCCAGTCTCAGAGCTCCATCTACCAGAGCTGCAACTGAAACTGCAGAACTGAGCATACAGTTTCCAGATCACATTGCCTACAGCATAAGTTAGTGTTCATCACAATGTATTACATCCATTTATCACTGAAATGTATCACAACTTTCTTGTTCATTTGTTTTATTATGAAACTGTGTTGTAAAATCACATTGGTTCCCACTGCAGTGTAGAGCTATTAGAGAATAATACTTACCATTAATTTTTCCTTTTTTGACCGGAACATACAGAATGATAGCTAAAAATTGTATGTTTTTAAATGCAGAAAAAAGTTTGATGAGAAAGGATTTGATTCTTTTTTTTTTAGGTTACAGATTGTCTGTGCTTTAACGGCATGTACGGTAATAACCTAATGGTGCCCGCTGCCATGATCCAGTCCAGGGGGAAAAAATAAAATTCAGGATTAATACATATCTTTTGCTCGCCACAACAATGTGTATGAGCTGTGGGGAGAGCAGGATGCAGGAAAGCCATCTCATAATTAGATGGTGGTAACCTCCAACAAAACAGACAATAATGAAGACACAGCATCTGATGGAGAGGTGTACGTAATGTGGTTACAGTTTCAGAAGCCTACTTTAATCGTAAGTCTTATGTGTCTATCTGCCCATATTCTGAGATGCATCTATGCAATCGCATTGCCCCCAGACCTCCAGCCGAGATAACAGCCATCATCACTAGTAACAGCACTCAGGGCCATAACTAGTTGTGTGCGAGCGGTGTTGCCGCACAGAGCTCTGTGGACGGCACAGTTTCTATCCCACGGCTCCTGCATCTGGCTAGTCGGGTGACTGATCCCTGCAGCCAGAATCGCTGCTGCAGTGCCGCCCGGATCGTACTTTGGACACTCCAGACATGCACCCTGCAGCATGTGCAGTCGCCTGGAGCGTCCTAAGGATTCTCCTGGCAGTGCTGTAGTTCCCGGTGCAAGAAAACTCTGTTATGACACTAACAGTAATTACACTTGCCCCATGCTAGGTGGAGTCGATTAATCTGAAAATGGCGTGCACAATCCATATGCACCACTCAGCATAGGTTGCAACTCTGGCTACTCACCTGTAACACGCCCATGAGACAATTCTCTTACGTGTGAATGCCCAGTTGCCACCCAGTAACTCTCATTCAGCCATTGGTGAAAAGTGACTGCGATGTGTACGATTTGCGTGCATTCAGAATCAGGCCACTTGTCCAGGAGGTCAGGTACAAATAGCCTGCACCTTGTTGTATTTTGCAGGTTTCAAATAACAAGAAAAAAGGAGTGTACAATAACTGAGCATCAGTAAAAATGTTTCCAATGTGGAAATAGTTACTACTAAGGGCTCTATTTACTACAATCCGCATTTGTAATGCAGATTGTAGTGTGATATTATCGACTGAATACGCATTGCGAATTCAGGCAATATCACAGGGTTTTACTACAAATCCCTTGCAGGGACAGAGCTTGCGAGAAAGCTCTGTCCCTGCGAATCCCCTCCACACTCTAGTCACGATATTTTCGCAAAAAAATACTGTGACTAGTGCCCCGCGCATGCGCCGACCGGCCACCGCTGCTACCCCCCGCCGCTAAGCCCCGCCCCCAACACTAAGCCCTGCCACCGCAACCCCACCCTCCCTTAATAGCACTTACCTGCAGTCATCGGTGCTCCGGTGATGTCTTCCATGTCTCCGGTCAGCTGATATCCCATACTACACTGGGACCCGATCACCTGATGACTGGGCCGCAGTGCAGCATGGGAGACCAGCTGACCAGAGGGAGAACATCACCAGAGCCCTGACCACCGGTCCCTGGAGCCAGGTAAGTGAATATTTTTTTTGACTATTTTTTTTTTGCAGCTTATCAGCGTGTGGTCTGTTTAGATCACACAGCTGATCACTGGGACTTGCTCCAGGCTCTGCTCTGCCTTTTAGAGCAGAGTAGGAGTCCGGTAACTGGGGGAGACCCTGGATAACGCCACCTCCAGGTGGCGTTATTATCAAAGGACTTTCCCCGGTATTTTTTTACAATTTATTTTTAGTAACTTTGGTCGGATCACATTTCCCATTACAATTATGGGAAATGTGATCTGCTTACTAAAAATAAGTGATACTTAGGGGTTGGAGTGGAATTTTACGAATTCTACTCCAATTGCCCTGTAATAACTATAGGTGATACTAAAATAATGTGAAAAGGGTGTGAAAACACCCCTTTTCACTTTATTTTAGTAAAAATAATGTTAATAAATAGAGCCCTAAATGATTTCTGCAAGAGAAGAACGAACTCTCAGTTAGCTCTGGGTTCAGAGATACAGCCCATCTATGATGATGTAGGCGTATTTTGTTAAATACCAGGGAATTTTGGCATCAAGAGAATATATAGGTTGGCAAACCTGAATACAGGAATGCTAAGTCATTGTAGGCATACACCCTCATGAATAGGCAACTATTTGAGATAGTATTTTCGGTTGCTGTATGTTGTTTTGTTTTGTGTTCTTATATGATATCGATTGACTTGATTGTTATTTATGTTGTATCATGCAAATATCTGATTATTTTAAAATTGCTTTTCACTATGACTATATTATTGAAGTACATATAGCGCAATTAGTGTAGCTCAAAAACTTGAGCAAATAAAAACATTCTCAAGTCAAATTTGTTTTACTTGACCTCAAATTAGTAAAGTATGAGTTTAGAAAGGAAACACAGGGGCCTATACATCATCACTTAATTTTCACAAAAGCAGGTGAAAATGCACAATTTCACCTGCAATTGTGAAAATAAAGTGTTCGGGCCATTCATCCTGAAGGTAATGCAGGCGATATCACAGAGATCTCCTACTTACCTTCCTCTTGCAGAATGGCCCGCTGTCCCCACACACTAGTATGGGGACAGTATTCATCAAGCTCCGAAAATATTATATTTTTGGAGCTTGACTGCGGGAGCATGATCGCAACCCGCTGCTTCCCTATGGGAAGAAGGTCCGAGTTGCGAAGAGGCCCTCCGCTGGACGTCAGGGCTCTTGTGCGTATGCGTGACCTGTAGGTCGCACATGCGCACTCCCATCACTCCCATCCAACATGAGCAGTGAAAGGATTCGCTGCCCCGAAAAGGAGCAGTGAAGCCGCTAGCGGAGGCAGCTGACATCGCATCAGCTGTCACTGCACCGGAGCAATGATGAATTGCTCTGGCAGCCGTAGGAAGTAAGGACATTAATTATCGGGGTCCGTTCGGACAGACTAGCTGGTTAGTACAAAGGACCACAGTGTGCTGGAAACAGGGGCGGGATAAAATAAACAGTGGGATGGGTTTGGGGAAAGGGGTGATGGGGTCGGGAGCTGGATTTTACTAGTAAAATAATAACGAAATTAACATGCAGCGTTTAAACTACAGCACCATTATACAAAAGTGCCACTATAACATTACAAAATAAACACAATAGTTGTCAAATGACATGGAACCTTTTTATTAGAAACTAGCTGTTGTCCCCAGCACCGCCTGGGTTTGTTTCTTCTCACACTCTCACTCTTTTTCTATGGCGCTCCCCCACCTCTTCTTATCCTTCTCCCAGTTTTCATCTAATTCTGTTTCTCCCTGTGATACCCTTCTTCTCTTATCCTGTTCCCCTCTTTATTTCTCTCCTACTACTCTGTATCCTCTCTCTCTCTATTCACCCTCCTATGTCTTGCTCTTTTTAATGTGTATTTGTATAGAGGGATGGGGCAGGGTTGCAGTGCTGATCAGAGTACGTATATAAAAACAAAATGAATATAACTTGGTGATAGGTATGCACTGTGCATGTCAGGGCTGACATGCATGCGCTCACCAACATGATAAAGTAATTTTTCTCAGCTCTTGATTTTTTTATATAGATTACCTTTTTCTTTTTATCTTTACTTTTGTGCTTTTTGGGATGTACTCTCTTTTTTTCTCTGCATTTGACCTGTACACCCCTGTGGGCAGTGTTCCTTTCTTCTATACGGTTATACATTTTCGGTTGTGGATAATGCATACTTACCAACTTTTCAGTTGTCTTTTCCGGGAGCAGCCGGAGAGGACCTGCTGCTTTCAACTTCTGGGGGCAGGGCCAGATGATAGCAGTCATTAGACCCCACCTCCTTTACAGTAAAACCACGCGATTTGTGTAATTTAGCCCTGCCTCCTCCCTACGGACCCAAAAATTTCTTGGAAAATCTCCCCATCACTAGGAAGTAGGTAGGATGCGGGAGATCTGCAGGGGGGTAACCCGACAAAATCGTGAGCCTCCTCGCGACTCCTGGGAAAGTAAGCAAGTATTACAGTATTGCAGTGATTACACTATAGTTCTCTATAGGATGTGTGGCTATGGGGCAGCAACAAAATTAGCAGGGGGTACACGGATGTAATGGTATGGAAAGTCACCTGTATGATGTGCCAAATACTCACCTTCTGATGAAACCGGGAATAGTATAACCCCGGAGAAACGCGTTAAGGATTTATACCTTGCACACAGATATTTTATCCCACGGTCTGCTTGTCTGGAGCCATTGGGAAGCGACAACACTTTAAGCATGCTGGACACGGCTTCTGCATGCGGACATTGTGTCTCCTTCTGGTGCGCTCAGAGAGAAAGCACGCACACGCGGCTCTGCTCCAAGCATAAAGTTTCACACGGAAACCTGCAGTCTTCACATTCAGGAAAAGATCAC
Source organism: Taudactylus pleione (assembly GCA_031769625.1). Lineage (NCBI taxonomy): Eukaryota > Metazoa > Chordata > Amphibia > Anura > Myobatrachidae > Taudactylus > Taudactylus pleione. The sequence goes on from JAUIMM010000007.1 coordinate 946,732, forward strand.
CATCAGCCGGTGGCCATGTCTCCCTTTGCCTTGTTTGTAACCAGCTATACCAGCTACGCGCTTGGTCCACGTCTGGAACAGATCCCGGCGTGACATCAGGTACTAGTCTGATCGTCTACAAACGTCCATATTTGGCACATCATACAGGTGACTTTCCATACTATTACGTCCGTGTACCCCCTGCTAATTTTCTTGCTGCCCCACAGCCACACATCCTATAGAGAACTATAGTGTAATCACTGCAGACTGCAGATCTACAAGGAAAAGGCCGTCAAGTGGTCTAATATGCTACATTATATCTATTTGCTCCATGATCTCTAGTGTGCATCGTATTTGTGGATATCATTTTACTATTTTTACATGTTTGTCATTTAATAAATGTTTTAATTAATTTGTGTGGTCCCTCTTGAATCTACAAGCGCTCCCATATTTTTTGTATATATTGTCCTATTAGCAGGTGCAGAACCTGTTTTGAGAGCTGCTGGTACTTTCAAAAGTATGCCAATTTGTTTTCTCAGCACACCTGGTTTTTTAAGTAAGTATGGGATAATGTTGTAATGTTGGGTGATTTTCATGTGTGTCTGTGTTTTCATCATGAGTTGGTGCAGTATGTATGAGTAAGTATGAGAAATAAGAGATGTGTTTGGAAACTGTAGATGAGTGCTATGCCATACCCCTATGGAAGTTCATATCAATGCCATTACATTCCAACTTGATGACATCATTTTTATATAGATTCTCCCCGCCTATATACTGTATGTAATGTAAGGTGCAAATATTTACATTCTACCATAGTATTAAAAAGTGAAAGTTAGATTCAGGATTGTTTAGTTTGTCCCATTACTTTTGGCCCCTTAAAAAGTGGGAGGCACATATAGAAACCGTTGTAATTCCTACACCGTTCACCTGATTTGGATGTAATTACCCTCAAATTAAATCTGAAAGTCTGCAGGTAAAGCACATCTTGTTTGTTTCATTTCAAATTTATTGTGGTGGTGAATAGAGGCCAAAATATGAAAATTCTGTCAATGTCCCAATATTTATGCACCTGACTGTACATGGTCATTTGCATATATACTTAAAACATATCTAGTTTCTACATGTCTTAGAGCTGTTGTCATTTTTTTAAGAGCTTTGATTTTGCGCATTGATGCACTGTGTAATGTATAGTGGTAATGTTTGCATTTCACCATCTTCTCACCTTACACATCTGCTACAATATTATTATTATTATTGCTATTACTTTTGTTGTTGTAGATCTGCTTTTCAAGATGACAAAATACTGTACATTGTAATTTCAATCGCCAAATGGTCAATGTAGAGCTAACTGGCCAAAAATAGTTGTGTATGGCCCAAAACAACTGCCAATACTGAATACCTCATTGATCTATCAGATTTCAGTCAGGAATGATGGATGCGATCATCAGACGACTACATTAATAGTGTCCCATACTATATGGCTGTTTGGCTTGATTACCATATAGTTAGACCTGAATACCATATAGTTAAACCTGTCCAATATGGAGACTCAGAAGCCAAGCTACTGGCAATATGTGTCAGGTTTAAAACTCACATATGTTCATGGCCTATTCCAGCAGGTTTGTGGCTTTTAAAAAAATAATAATAAATTATATAAAATAATTTGTTTCTTCCGCACCAAAGTGCAATCAGCACTAGTGCTGGATGGTTGAGCTGGTAGTGCGAAAATCCATGGGACAAATGTAGTCATTCTTTAGCATTATAGCGACTTTGCTATTATTGTTTAGAAGCAGTACTGTATGTTCCAAATAATCAAAACAAAGCTAATGCATTGGTAAACAATGACTGCCTTAAGGTGCGTACACATGGACAGATATATCGTTACGATATGAACGATAACGATATCGTTCAACGATATATCATTCATATCGGTCATTTTTATTCAGTGAAATACCAACGATGCGCATTCCCGTATGAACGATAATGATATCTATGATCGTCCATACATGCAGGCCAATCTGGACGATATCGTCAACTTTGCATGTTCAGAGATGTGGCACGATGACTCACTGAAAGATATCTTTCATTTCGTTGGTGGTACAGATCGTCCCGTGTGTATGCACCTTTAGCCTGTCATTCACATGTGGGTTTCTCACTGAGCAAGTCACAATCATGCATCTGGTTTCCATTTTGCCAAGTCAGGATCACGGATGTATGCAGGGCCGTACAGAACCAGCCTGGGCCCAGGGAAAGAGGGCATGGTAAAATCGAGGGGGACTGGACCATGCAAAAACACCTTTTTGCTGTGCACTGGGAAGGGGGCGCTGTAAACACCCCGCAGACTGGTGCAAATTCCAGGAGGGGTTTCCCCACCAAAGGCAGACTGCTGCTGCTACTCAGAATATAAAAAATGCAGGGGAAGCGGGGGGCAAGGCCATTCATGGGCTGCAAAAGCCCATTGAAAATATAGGGAAAAGCGACTCCTATACAAATGCCTCATTGACAGGGATGTGATTTCATAAAAACACACCCGTGTCAGTCAGGCAGATGTGATTGGACAGCAGATCCAGTGAACGGATCTGCTGTCATCATTGGGTGGGTATGCGGCGGGGAGGGAATGTAGTCATGACCGGCAGCCGCAAGGCCGCCGGTCACAATCCCAACAGCGGAATTCCGGCTAGGGAGCTATGATAGGTGTTGAAATATCGATGCCTATCATAATCCTGACACCGGAACGCAGAGGACAACATCCCGAACTAAGGTAATTCTGGGGCGCCCTTAGCGTTAGCCATGGGGGGGGGGATAGGATTAGGGAGTCTAGTGGGGTTAGGGTTAGGTTTGGGGGGGGAGATTAGGATAAGGCACCCCTAGTGGGGAGGGTTAGGGTTAGGCATCCCCAGGGGGAGGTCAGGGTTTGGCACCACCCGGGAGGGTTAGGTTTAGGGAGCGGTAAGGGGGGGTTAGGGTTAGGCACCCCTGGGGGTATGTTAAGGTTAGGCACTAGGGGAAGGTTAGTGTTAGGGGGGGACAGGGGGGGTTAGGGTACTTACCTGCCTCTGTTGGGATCTTGATCCTGTCGGACAGCCGCTGTCGGGATTTGAACTGGCGGCTAAACAGCTGCCGGCATTTCAATCCCATTCCGGCGGGGACAAGGCAGAGGTGCGGGCATTAGCGGCTGCGGGACCTGGCGGAGGTGCGGGCGTTAGTGATGGCGGCACATGGCGAATGTAGCTGGCATGGCGGCAGGCCTGGATCCAAGATTATCCAGTCCCTGCCAGCCATTCTGCAGAGTTCAGCAACTGTGCCAATTTCAAAAATGGTGCATCAGCGTCATTTTTGAAATTCAAGATGGCCACCGCAAGACAATCACAGCTTGCAATGTCATCACCCCACCCCCTCGGCTGGCTTTTATAAGCCAGCGCGAGGCAGCGGCTTGCAGTCCGCCAATGGGGAGGGAACGTGCAAGAGCTCCCGAAGACAGAAGACTTCGGAAGCCCTGGGGAGGCGGGGACAATGCAAAAGAGCTTAAAGGCCGCCACCCCCCAGGTGAAGATGCCAGAAGCCCTAAGGAGGTGGCGGCCATGCAAAAGAGCTGAAAAGACACCGCCCCCCAGGAGAAGATACTGTATAATAAACTTTTACTAAAATATTAAAGTGTATCGTATTTATTTTAATATTTTCTTTACAGGCAGACTACATGTGCCAGTGGGCCCTTAATGTCCAGGCATGTAGGCACTTGTGGTTCTCCAAGTGCCGGCATGCTGGGGCAGGCTTGCTGTAGGTCACCTGTAAAGAACAATGTTATACAATGAACATCCCACCCACTGCCACCAGGGCATAGCACTGGGCTTTTAGCCCAGTGCTGGTTGTTGCTCGGGAGGGGGGACGCCATTTATTTTTTTGGGATCCCCACTTTCTGAGTTCCAGTCCTGGGCTGACTAGTTTAAGGGTGGTTAATGTGATGGCAGTGTGACCCCACACTCAGTGTATGCCCTGCTATGGCATTATCCACCTGGCTGGTTCAGCTTGGTGCCGGTTACTGTTATATAGAGGGAACCCTACATTGTTGTTTTTTTAAGGGGGGGTGTTAATCAGCCAGTGCCTCCCCAGCCATTGACCTCACCACACATCACTGGCCATGTGAGATAGTTGCAAGTGGATCTCTATTATTTTGGCTAGTTTTTTTTATTACATCCAACATTTTCTATTCCGAGCACTGGAAAAATTGGGACAGCGAATTGCGGTGAGGCATCTTTATGTGACAATTCACAAATCGCTTGAGAATTCTTAGAAACATGTGACTTTTGACAATTTTCAGGCTTTTACGTTCTGACCCATATGTTCAAATCGGACATAAAACTGGCTGTTCATGCTGATTTTGCGAGGCCTGAAAGCTGAAAGGTAAATAGAAGTGTCAGGAAAAGAGAAGAAAACTCAATAGTTCATAAAGCAAAATGGGTTTAGTAATCAAACAGAAAAAACGTAGAACCCATGTAATACTTAAATTAATATTGTCAACATCTGTGACAAAAGAAATTGGTAGGTCAGCCATAAAAACTTAATTAATGCCCATGAAACCAAACTTTACAAAGAACTTGCATATTTTGCTTTGTACTTTTTTTGTATTATGCTTACAATAAAGAACGCTGTCATATATTCTTGTGTATCACTCCAGAAGGTTTCCTTTCACCCCTGCAAGGTAAGGAGAAAACACATACATTTCCTTGGTGTCAGCGGAACAGAGAGTCCCCGGGCTGGAGGGCAGTGGGAGGAAATGGATCAATAGTTGAAAATGAGATGGCAGAGTAATGTGAGAGACAGAAGGGGTGTCAGAAGAAGGGGGGCAAGATGGAAACTGGTCATGTGATACAGAGGTAGCAAACATATAGGCTGGGCAGATGGTTGTTAACCCATGATATGCTGATGTACACATGTATGAACTGCCAGGGTGCATCTGCACTGTGAGAGGTTAAATGCAAATATATTTTGACTCATTAAAAGAGGAGATTTTAATGATGCCTTTTTTTCACTTCAGTCCCTTTCTTAGCTTGTAACACTGCCGGGGGAAATCATTAGACACAAATTCGTGTAAATGAAGCTTATGGGGCGAAGTAACATCCGTAATTATGGGACAGATCTGTAGGAAGATGCTGGCAGAGTAATGGACTGTTACATTAACACTTCTGCCACTGAAATCTAAAATATTATGGCAGATATCAACTAATTTGCATTATATACAATAGTCTTATCTCACACTTTGTACAAGAAATCATATTATTTTATCCAAATACTCAAATTTCTAAAAAAAAAAAAAAAAAAAGCTTGTTTTAATATCAATCCATAATTATAATTTTGTCTGCAATTGTAAAATTTTTGTCTGCCTATCTGTTTGTTTGTTCTGAGTAAATCAAATGCTACTGAACCAATTTTGATAAAACTTTTACTATTCTATTTGGTATATACAGTATCATCACATCATACTCAAGGGTCGTAAGTAGCAAATAATAAAACCCAATTGTGTGCAGGGTTACGTGGCCTCCAGGTGAGTGTTAGGGGAAGGCGCGACCACTGCCATTTGGCTGGTCAAATAAAAATAAATTTGGCCCTGCCTCAAGCTTGGTTATATGAGAAAACAACTGTACCCCAGCATCGGGATGCCATTTTCAAGTTACTGTTCCACTGTGCCGTGATCAGCTAGTTCATCCTGATTTGTTGGAACGTATTTCCACTATAGCACCCAACACAGGCAGATGTGTGCGTGGCAATAAATTAATGTCTCTGGGAGGGAGGGCACCCCAAAAATTAATACTAAATAGGCTCAATCTGGTCATGGTCAGCGTGCCACAACCATGCCAACGTGTATCAATTCACAAGTTACTAATATTGTGCTGTACAGTTTGCTATACTCACTTTCCTACTACTCTCCCTAAAGTTCTCTATTGCTCTCTCCCATGCTCTATCATCTACCATCTGATCGTATTGTTATAAAATATTAATGGTATTAAATGATATTAATAACAATATGTTGTTTATAATTTTATCACAGCCAACAGTAGTAACAATTAGAGATGGGAGGTTCAGTTTTGACTTGGTTCTTTTCGGCAAATAAGTTCAGATTTATCTTATTGGCTATCCAAAACGCATGAGAGCCAGATAGCCAATAAGATGCAGTTTATGAAATCCGAACATAAGGCCTAATTCAGAGACAGACAATAATGCAATTGCAACTGCACTCTTTCACGGATCGCAGTTGCTAAAATATGCTAATGCTTTCCAAAGCACAACCGGGCATAAGGACGCCCACTGCTGCCTTCTCATATCCGTCCGACGTGCAACAGCATAAACATTGGTACCATCAACACAGATCGGGCAGTCACGCAGCATGTAATGCAAGTCTGACCAGCTGCAGCTCTCCTGATAAGCAGAGAGCTCCCATGCTGCACAATGAGATTGTAATGGCAATTTATACTCACCCATGTAACATCATTTAAACAGTCAGACCACCTGCATTCTTCTAACCATCACCCCCCTGTTATCACCCCAAAACGCTGACTACCTGTAACTAACTTTACAAATGGTTCCTGTATATGAACATAATTGCAAAACTGCGCGTTTGCAGTGTGGTGTTCGTGCATGTGCAACAGCAAACAATCGCTTGTTGTTCATCTCTGAATCGGACTCATAAGGGCGTATTCAATTGGGCGTGAGGTTTAGCAAAGTAAAAAACCTTGCGTACCTCGAGCACAATTTTGGAATACCGCAGGTATGCACGCTCCCGATACCTGCGGTATCCAGAGCTGAAAAACCGCGCAACGCATTAAAAAAATAAATATGTTATGCACTTACCTGTCCAGGGGTCTCAGCGGCTCCCAGTGGCCTCGCCTCTATCTTCTCACTGGAGAGGGGAATGCTGGGAGTCCCGCAAACTGCTGGGAGGTTCCAGGGGCTGGTGGGAGCTGCAAGGACTGCTGGGAGATGTCCATTCCGGGGATCACACAGAGACACTCATTCACACACTCACTCATATACACTACATACTCACTGCTGCTGCTGGAGTCCGGGTCCCGACGCTGGATGTCGAAGACAGCACTTTGGAAGGTAAATAATTACTGACTAATTAAGCTAATTGGTAACTTCCAAAAGCTTCATTAGTCATTAGGAGGGGGACATCGGGGTCCCAGAGCAAGTCCCACTGATTTTTCCTAAAATTTGCGATTTTAGGAAAAATCATACTTGCTCTGGAGATGTAAGTTTAAAAACCTCCCGGCGCACAAAAAAGTAAAGAAACGCACCTAATTGAATAGCAAATAACCCGCACCTGCAGGAAAAACCTTGCAGGTGTAGGTTTTTTGCTTTTCACGCACCCAATTGAATATGCCCCATAGACTCTACCCTCGAATATCTAATCCACAGGTTCTCAGACTTGGTCCTCAGGACCCCAAACAGTGCATGTTTTCCAGGTCTCCACACTGAATCAAGTGAAATAATTAGCTCTACCTGTGGACCTTTTAAAATGTGTCAGTGAGTAATGAACACACCTGTGCATCTGCTGGGTGACCTGCAAAATGTGAACTGTATGGGGTCCTGAGGACCGAGTTTGAGGACCACTGATCTAATCTTACCTGTTTACCTAAATAAAGATATTGACACTTGTTTTATATATTCACATAGGCATTACTTTTTTGTCTTGTATGCTTGATGTGTGAGATTAAAATCCTTATATAGGGATCTGTGTGTAACATTTACACTATGTAGATAAAGTGATTAGACACACGGCAAATAAATCAGCAAGATTTTATTGATGTCCACCCTGTGCAGTGATTAGTGCAGACACCCTTCTTGGCAAACTGTCCACAAGTTCCTGGACAACTGCAGGCAGTATGGTTTGCTATCTGTGACACTTAAGAAGGTCGAGTCGGCCTACAATGCACCCAACGCACCCATCGCTCCAATTTGTCCCAGAGGTTTCTCAGTGGGGTTAAAATCTCGACTCTGAGCTTGCCAGCCGGGTTACCAAATACTCTGCATACCAGTCCAGCGCTGCCTTGGAAACATGACAGGTGGCATTGTCATCCTAATAAAAATATTAGTTGTTTCTGTAGAACTGCAAGTGCATGGGCCTCCCTACTAAGTGTTCATTAGTGGCCACTTGGAACTCGTGTGTGTTAAGGAAATAAATGGATCCCAGCAATCCTATCCTGCAATATCATTTATTTGTTCTCATAGGCAATATATAACTGTGTTCGTGACATGCGTGACAAATAAGTTGGTCTTTCTTTGCTTTTGGTAAGCTTCATCACGCTATTTCATAAACCCTGCACCCTCTATCTCGAATACAGTAACAGATGGCTTTCGATAAGGATCACCACCCTGGAAGCCTACTTGGATTGGTCCAGCCATGGGTGGAGGGGTGCTGGAGTGTGTGTATATTGTAAGCTATGTGAGTTGAGCAATGGAAGCAGTAGCAGCGGCCGCACATATGATAATTACCTGTAAGTGAACTGTGTCACTTAATTGTAATCATAGCTTCTGCAAGAAAACAAATATATATATTTCAATTTGACAGCAGCTGTTTACGTTGTCTTTATTTTCCACAACAATTTGGTGCCGAAACCCGGGACCTGAAAGCGACTGAAACGGAATCAGAACAGGAGCGGAGGACTGGAGACTAGACTGGCGCCATTCAAAAAGGTGAGAACATTTGTGTCTCTCTCTCTGCTCTCCCTCCTCCGATCCTGAACCCTCTGTTTCATTGTCGTGAGTACAGGTCCCAAGAGCCTGAACAGCTGTGTTTTGTGTCCTAACATCCTTTGGATATGCATGTGTGAGTGTATGTGGATGTTGGCACATCGCCACATCAGCATGAAAGAGGTCCTTTACGGCTGAGTGATTGCGCTGCCTCAAGACGCACCTCCACGGAGAGAGCATGGTGGGGGCAGGGAAGTAAAAAATAAGAGGACCCTACCGTCCTCGGACACGAATGTTTTCTATTTTCTGAGTTTGTCAAGTAATACTGTCAATAACATTGTCTGTCTGTCAGAGGGACAAAAAAAGGTCATAGGAGAATAAGTGTTGGTGAGAGTAGTGGTCTTTGCCGGTCTGCCTGTCTTGCTTGTCAGTACAGATCCCTGGGCAACACCCCTCATCGGGGGCTCTCCCCTCGGAACAGGAGCGATTCGATCTCTGATCACCTCCTAACGTGCTGAGAGCTCCGGGTACATTGGCTGTGCATTGCTTATCACTACACTGAAGGGCGTGTCCCGAAGCTGCAGACTTGTGAGCTGAGTCTCTCATGAAGAATCATATTTCTGGCGTAGAAAACCCCTTACTTGCATGGTTTGACATAGATAACATTAGAGGGCAGATATTGTTTGGCATCTGTTCCTTGTTGGTTTTCATTTGGTTCTGTTGGAAAATTTGTGGGGACCAAAAGCGGGGATTCGCTGTGTGGGACTTCCCCTAACAGCCAATAGCCATATAATATAGTGCTGTGGTAAAACTGAGAGAGGTGGTAAGAGCCTCCTCCACCATAGCCGGGCTATGGCAAACAGTCACAGCAGACGAGGATTTGGCCAATCACCAAATCAGAGTAATGGGCGTCCTGAATCTCCTCGTACCCCACAGGAGGAGATGAATAAGAAATATGGCAAATGGGTCAGCCGGCATTTACCTAAGTGGGGCAGGCTGACTAGGGGGATGGATTGTGGGATCCCAAAAGAGGGAACCTTTGAGTAATCCCACTGGGCAACTCTCTACAAAAATTATAAAACAAAATTAACAGAGACAAATGAGCTGCCAGCATGGAGCAGGTGGATGGTAGAATCTTATAAGAAACAGCAAAAAGAACATGGTATTTTTACATTAGAAACAAAAGAGGAGGCGGGGAGGCACAGCCAGAACAGAATGAGGAAGAGGAGAGGAAATAGAACAACTAGCAGTATCTTTAGTAGAACCCACTGCAGTTAGTCTGGAGACCTCTCATTTAAGCACCCAGGGGACTCCAATACATGAAGGGACAAAACCAAAGAAGCCCCCTTGTTTCAAGGCAATATACCCCACTGCAGACCTGACATCCATAATAAATCCTGACACTCTACCAACTCCTAGGTATGCGGAGTCCCAGGTCCAGGCTACTGCCCTTGAATATGCACCTGCTCACTCTACCCCCACCTCTTTGCAGAATATATCTGATCCAAGGGGAGGAAGGGTTTTGTGTGAAGTGGAGGGTGAGCATCTCATCCTCCCAAAGTAACTCAAAATGAGATAGATGAGATGGCAGAGGAACATCGCTTGTCTGAAGCCTCAGTTTACCCGGTTAGAGAGCAATTTATCCCTGGTACAAATGGACAGGCAGATCAAAGAGTGACCCAACATGTCCCGTGGACACCTGGGGAGATGAAAGGATTTCTTTCATCTGTCCCTAAACCACGAAATAATCCACATGGGTTTGCAAATGAACTGCATAATATTGCAGTCAGTTACAATCCAACATGGAGAGATCTGCTACAGATAATAAAATCAGTAGCCGCACAGATCGACACTGCCGCTATTTGTACCAAACTCACCCTACCATCAGACCCATCAGAACAAGAGAACACTCCCCTTAGGGCATTAGAATATGTTACCCACATAAAGGGCAAGATTGGGGAAGTGTTTCCCCCACAGTCCTGGGTCCGGGTAACCAATATTCAACAAAAGGTTAAAGAACCAGTGGAGGATTATTTTGAGAGATTTAGGCAGGCAGTAGAAGAAGCAGGGGGGGATTTAGAGGAGCAAGGTATGGGAAAGATGCTGACTGCCACATTAGTCTCGGGACTTAATAAAGACATACATGACAAGTTGGTTTCAGCCCATGCTGACTGGCGAGACAAATCAGTCCCGGCACTAATGAATGTAGCCAGCTCAATCCAGAGAAACATATAAGAAGTACAGGAGAAAAAGGCCCAGAAGGTGATGATAGTTGACACCTCCAGCAACCCCCAGAGGGGTAGGTTTAGAGGGAGGAATAATTGGGAGCCCAGAAGAGTGAAGTGCTACAATTGTGAGAACAGGGCCACATTGCAAGGAACTGTCCAGCTCCAAAAAAAGGAGGGCAGGACAGTGCCTGACAGAGAGGGCTTCCAGTGTTACCATTCATCTCTGAGAGTAGGGGGGGTGATGCCTTTGTCCACTTGACCCTCCCTGAAATGCCTTTTTACTCGGCGGAGTGCCTGGTGGACAGCGGAGCAGCCCGTAGCGTTCTCAAAAGATCTGAAGCCCCAAATTTAAAAATTTCAGGATTAATAGATGCTGTAGGACTGGAAAGTAACCCCATCACACTGAGGGAGACTGCAGAGACCCCTGTAAATATAGGCCCAGTCAGCACCTCCCTCTCCTTTGTTCTCAGTGACACTGTCCCTTGCAACTTGCTGGGAAGAGATGCACTGATGAAATTAAAGGCAACTATTCAATACACGGAGGATGGGCCTATTGTAACTACATCTGAGGGATCGGAGGACTAGAACACTCTGGAAAGTCTGGTCCCTCTGATGGCAGTTCAAATTACCCAGGGTTCCTCAGTATCCCCTAGGTGCGAAGCAACTTAATGTTGTGAGAAATCAAATCAAAACCTTCGTGGACCAGGGGATCCTGGTCCCTATAAAATCCCCAGTCAACACACCCCTATATCCAGTAGCCAAGCCTGGAAAACCAGGCCAGTTCCGTGTATGCCAAGATCTGCAGGCAGTGAATAAGATTATTCAAGAGGATGCTCCGCTCGTCCCAAATCCTCACACTATTCTAGGAGAGATCCCACCAGACGCCTCCTGGTTTAGTGTGATAGATTTGGTTGATGCTTTTTTCAGTGTACCTGTGCACCCAGACTCCCAGTACCCATTTGCCTTCATCTTTGAGGGACAGCAATATACTTGGGCTCGGTTGCCACAGGGAATGGTCTCCTCACCATCTGAATTTGGTCAGGCGATGAAACAAGTCCTGGATAGGTGGCAATCGCCAGCAGGGGTCACTATTGTACAATATGTCGATGACCTCCTGCTGACAGCCATCTCAAAGGAGCAGTGCATTAATGCAACCGCTTCTCTACTTTCCCACTTGAATGTTGAAGGATGCAAAGCATCCTCTAGCAAGCTACAATTTTGTCAGGAAAAGGTAATTTTCCTAGGCCACTGTATTTCACGGGGCTCTAAACACATAACTGTGGACAGAGTCTCAGTAATACAGAAAGCGCCATACCCACAGAGTGCCAAACAAATCAAAGGTTTTTTGGGATTAGTTTCATATTGCAGACAATGGATACCAAACATGTCTCAAATCGCTGCCCCCCTATACGCTCTGACCACTCATGCTGGACGCATAGAGCTGTCTGAGGAAGGAAAACAGGCTGTGGACCAGTTGAAGGCGGCCATACTCAGTGTCCCCTCACTTGCACTCCCAAACTACACTAAGCCATTCAGCCTGTTCTGTCATGAACAGGAAGGACAGGCTTCAGAAGTACTTACTCAAAAATATGGAGGGAGACAGAAGCCAGTAGGGTACTTTAGTACCAAACTGGACTCAGTGATTTCAGCGGGCGCCGCATGTGTAAAGTCAGTCGCAGCGGCAGCCCTGCTAGTTGAAAAGACTGCCGATATTGTCCTGGGGAATAGACTATTTCTTATGGTTCCCCATGCTGTACCAGCAGTTCTCCACAGCCTAACCACCAGACACCTCTCTGCTGCCAGATTGACCAAATATGAAAATTCTCTGCTTGCGCCATCTAACATCACTGTACTTCGGTGCAATGTTTTAAACCCAGCTACCCTTTTACCACTCCATGACACGGGAAGTGGGCCAAGCCCAGAGCATGATTGTGAGCAGGAGGTGGAACTCTTCTACACCCCTCCCGGTCCTGTTCTGGACGACCCCTTTCCAAATGCAGAAATGACCCTCTATGTAGATGGGTCCAGACTACAAAAGCCAGAGGGAGGGTTTGCTGCAGGTTTTGCTATAGCAGACGACACCTCTATTTTGTACTCTGAAGCACTTGATCCTGTTGTATATTCTGCCCAAAGTGCAGAATTGATCGCCCTGATCAAGGCATGTGAACTGGCGGAGGGAAAGACTGTAAACATATATACAGACTCCCGCTATGCATATGGAATTATACTAGGGGTGAGCGGGTTCGGATTTCTGAAATCCGAACCCCCTCGAGCCCCCCCTATCCGAGGCCGATCCGAGTCATGCTCGACTTTTCCCGCCTGACTCGGATCTGAAATCGAGGCAAAACATCATCATCCCGCCTTCCGGGTCTCGCGGGTTTTGGATCCTATATAAGGTACCCGCGTCGGTGACTTTTTCTCACTCGGCTGTGGACAGTGAAGAGGGAGGGTGGGAGTTAGGGCTGGCTGGGCTGTGTAGTGTAGTGTAGTGTAGTGCAGAGTAGTGTTGTGCTGTGCTGCGCTGTACTGCTGTTGTCCACTACTTCAAAGTCCATAGGGGCTGGCTGTGTTGTGCTGTGCTGCTGTTGTTAATAGGGGCTGTGTCCACTACTTCAAAGTCCATAGGGGCTGGCTGGACTGTGTTGTGCAGTCAGTTCTCCATAGGGGCTGTGTCCACTCCAAAGTCCTGTGCAGTGTCCCAGTCCTAAAGGGGTGCTGTAGTGTTGTCCAGGGGGTGCTCTGTCCATCAGGGGTGCTCCCCCCAAGTGCTAAAAAAATAATATTTTTTCTGTGTTTGTGAATTGTGTGCGCAGTAGCCGCACATGCATCAACAAAGTAGTGCCAAGCGTGCGCCTGTGTCATAAGTAAAGGGCCGGCTGGCTTGATCGTTAAAGGGTGCTGTAACCCCCAAAGTACACTCCAGTCCAAACCCCAAAAAAATATATTTTCTGTGTTTGTGAATTGTGTGCGCAGTAGCCGCACGTGCATCAACAAAGTAGTGCCAAGCGTGCGCCTGTGTCATAAGTAAAGGGCCGGCTGGCTTGACCGTTAAAGGGTGCTGTAACCCCCAAAGTACACTCCAGTCCAAACCAAAAAAATATATATTTTCTGTGTTTGTGAATTGTGTGCACTGTGGCTGCACGTGCATCAACAAAGGAGCAGCGCCAAGCGTGCGCCTGTGTCCCATAAGTAAAGAGCTGGCTGGCTCATTTCTTAAAGGGTGGTGTAACCCACAAAGTGCACTACTCTCCAGCAAAAATAAAAAAATATTTTCTGTGTTTGTGTGCGCTTTAGCCGCACGTATATATCAATATAACATAAATGGAGGACCAAACTTTCTCTGATAAAAATAAAATAGGGAAAGATCAAGAACCACTTCCTCCTAGTGCTGTTGCTGCTGCTGGGAGTTGTTCATCATCCCAGAGAGGAAGTAGGAACACCACTACTTTTACTAAACAATTGACCCTCCAACAGTCCCTAGCGATGAGGATGAAGTACGACAGCAGTCATCCTGAAGCAAAACGTATAACTGAGGCCTTGACTGCTATGTTGGTATTAGACGTGGGTCCGGTATCCGCCATTAGTGCAGTGGGATTTAGACAATTGATGGAGATAGTGTGTCCCCGGTTCCAAATCCCGTCTAGATTCCACCTGCATCCTCAAAGCAGCAGCGACAAGCGTGCGTCTGTCTGTTAAAGGGTGGTGTAACCCTCTAAGTGCGCTCCACAAACAATAAAAAAATTCTTTTTTTTTTCTGTCTTTGTGAAATGTGTGGGCTGTAGCCGCACCTGCATCCTTAAAGCAGCAGTGACAAGCGTGTGTCTGTCTGTTAAAGGGTGGTGTAACCCTCAAAGTGTGCTCCACAAACAATAAAAATATTCTTCTTTTTTTTTCTGTCTTTGTGAAATGTGTGGGCTGTAGCCGCACCCGCATCCTTAAAGCAGCAGCGACAAGCGTGTGTCTGTCTGTTAAAGGGTGGTGTAACCCTCAAAGTGCGCTCCACAAACAATTAAAAAATTCTTATTTTTTTTTCTGTCTTTGTGAAATGTGTGGGCTGTAGCCGCACTTGCATCCTCAAAGCAGCAGCGACAAGCGTGCGTCTGTCTGTTAAAGGGTGGTGTAACCCTCAAAGTGCTCCAAAAAATAAAAAATATTTTTTTTATGTGTTTGTGACTTGTGTGCGATGTAGCCGCACGTGCAGCAACACAGTAGCAGCGCCAAGCGTGCGCCTGTGTCATAAGTCAAGGGCTGGTTTGGACATCTGGTCCGGACTGAAGGACGTGCCAACAATTTCTGACAAGTCTACTGTCACTGCATATGATACTGTCCTCAAAGCAGCAGCGACAAGCGTGCGTCTGTCTGTTAAAGGGTG
Organism: Taudactylus pleione; assembly: GCA_031769625.1. Classification (NCBI taxonomy): domain Eukaryota; kingdom Metazoa; phylum Chordata; class Amphibia; order Anura; family Myobatrachidae; genus Taudactylus; species Taudactylus pleione. Next base: position 961,999 of record JAUIMM010000007.1, read on the forward strand.
GTGTAACCCTCAAAGTGCGCACCACAAACAATTAAAAAATTCTTATTTTTTTTTCTGTCTTTGTGAAATGTGTGGGCTGTAGGCGCACCCGCATCCTTAAAGCAGCAGCGACAAGCGTGCGTCTGTCTGTTAAAGGGTGGTGTAACCCTCAAAGTGCGCTCCACAAACAATAAAAATATTCTTTTTTTTTCTGTCTTTGTGAATTGTGTGGGCTGTAGCCACACTTGCATCCTCAAAGCAGCAGCAACAAGCGTGCATCTGTCTGTTAAAGGGTGGTGTAACCCTCAAAGTGTGCTCCACAAACAATAAAAAAATTCTTATTTTTTTTTCTCTTTGTGAAATGTGTGGGCTGTAGCCGCACCCACATCCTTAAAGCAGCAGCGACAAGCGTGCGTCTGTCTGTTAAAGGGTGGTGTAACCCTCAAAGTGCGCTCCACAAACAATAAAAAAATTCTTATTTTTTTTTCTGTCTTTGTGAAATGTGTGGGCTGTAGCCGCACCTGCATCCTTAAAGCAGCAGCGACAAGTGTGCGTCTGTCTGTTAAAGGATTACATCGGTGACAGCATCCAAGTAGGCATGTCAGACAGTCCGTACCTGTACTGGCAGGAAAAAGAAGCAATTTGGAGGTCCCTGTACAAACTGGCTCTATTTTACCTGAGTTGCCCCCCCTCCAGTGTGTACTCCGAAAGAGTGTTTAGTGCAGCCGGGAACCTTGTCAGCAAAAGGCGTAGGAGGTTGCTTCCACAAAATGTGGAGAAGATGATGTTCATAAAATGAATTATCAACTCTTCCAGGGAGACCAGCCTCCAGAACGTACAGAGGGACCTGTGGTTGTGGATTCCAGCGGGGATGAATTAATACTCTGTGAGGATGAGGATGTACACAACACTGAAGAGGGTGAGGAATCGGAGGATGAGGACGACATCTTGCCTCCGTAGAGCCAGTTTGTGCAGGGACAGATTAATTGCCAGCTTGTTTTGTGGGGGCCCAAACGAACCAATCATTTCAGCCACAGTCGTGTGGCAGACCCTGGCGCTGAAATTTTGGTTTGTTAAAGTGTGCATGTCCTGTTTATACAGCATAAGGGTGGGTGGGAGGACAATTCCATCTTGCACCTCTTTTTTTTCTTTGAATTATTTACTGTTTGGGGCCTAGTTTTTCAAACTGCCATCCTGTCTGCCACTGCAGTGTCACTCCTAGATGGACCACGTGTTTGTGCCGCCCACTCGTATCTCTTAGCATAGTCATCCAGCTACCTCGGTGCAACCTTTTGGATATAAAAACACTATTGTGAGGTGTGAGGTGTTCAGAATAGACTGGAAATGAGTGGAAATTAAGGTTATTGAGGTTAATAATAGCATAGGAGCAGAAAAACACACAAATTCTGTGATTTTAGCTGTTTTTATGCTTTTTTTAAAAAAAATACAGATCCAAAACACAAAACCCAGAACCCAAAACACGGAAGGGTGGTTTTGGCAAAACCAATCCAGATCCAAAACACGAAGAAAGATCCAGATCCAAAACCAAAACACAAAACACGAAAAGTGGCCGGTGCACACCCCTAAATTATACATGATTTTGGCTTTCTGTGGAAACATAGAGGCTTCCTGACATCCAGTGGGAAAGTTGTAAAACATGCAAATCTGATCCAGGACCTTTTAGAAAAGGTAACATTGCCTAAAGCTGTAGCAGTTATCAAGTGTCAAGCACATCAGCGAGCAACTGATCCTATCACTATGGGTAACAGAAAAGCAGATGAAGGAGCCAGGCAGGCAGCCTTAATGCTTCTCCAAGAGTCCCCAAAAGATACAGAAAGTATGTCAATGGACACCCTAATAACCCTGCAAAATCAGGCAGGTCCCCAAACACTTGGCAAATGGAGGAGGGCAGGGTGCAAACAAATAAATGATGTTTGGAAACATGGAGATGGTCGATTATGTGCACCCCCATCTCTGTATCCCATTCTAGCAAGCTTGTCTCATCTCCCTTCACATGTTTCCAAAGGGGGAATGATTGCTAGTGTCAATAAATTTTGGTTCACACCGGGCTTTCCACAGTTTGCAACAGAGTGGTGTAAGAAATGTATGATTTGTGCTAAACACAATCCAGGCAAAATGACTAAGGTAGAAATGAAACACCTTGTAAAACCTGACTACCCATTTCAAGGGTTGCAGATAGACTACATTCAGCTACCAAAATGTGGGGTCTATGAATTTATATTAGTGTGTGTGGACATGTTCTCATCATGGGTGGAGGCGTGGCAAGGCAACCACTGCAGTAACAGCAAAGAAATTAATATCTGAAATCGTGTGCAGGTATGGCCTACCTGAGACGGTAGAATCAGACAGAGGAACGCATTTTACAGGACAGGTAATGTTGAAAGGGTTGCAAATTGAACAGCATCTTCACACTCCATATCGTCCTCAGGCATCAGCGAAGGTTGAGAGAGCCAATGGCGTTTTAAAAAACAAAATAGCTAAGATATGTGAGCAAACAAAACTTACATGGTTACAAGCGTTACCGATAGCTCTTTTTGCTATTAGGCATACCCCAAAGGGATTACATGGACTTTCACCGTTTGAGATACTGTTTGGCAGGCCACCACTAACAGGCCTTTTCTTTCCACAAGAATTACATGGACAGTACGCCTCTCTTACTGATTATGTTGTTCAGCTTAACAAGCAACTGACTAACTTGCATGGAAAGGTGTTTTCTTCTTTACCAGATCCACAAGACACATCTGGAACCCACCACCTACAATCCGGAGACTGGGTGGTAATCAAAAGACACATGAGAAAACATCTTGAACCCCGATTTGACGGCCCATTCCAGGTGCTACTGACCACAGCTACCTCAATCAAGGTAGAAGGGAAGCCTAACTGGGTACATGCTTCTCATTGTAAGAAAATTAACTTTCAGGTCAATGGCGCAGACCGGCTCCAAAGGGGTGAGGCCGCTCGGGGAAAAGGGGAGCAGATGGACTGCTAAGATGTGCTTCTTGTTCTGCCTGCTCAGTTGTGCTTTATTTCCTTGCATGCAGGTGAAAGGAGAAAAACAAAAGAACTCTATATGGCTTCTGCATCAGCAGACGGCGAAGCAGCTGAACTCCACTAACTGTTGGATCTGTTCTCATGTTCCTGCCAACCATAAAGGAATCCCTTTGCTTGGTATCCCTATAACAATGAACGATCTTAACCTCACAGACTATAGCTATAATGTTGAAATAGATATAAATCACATTGCTCACAATGCTATCTCAGACCTAGGAATATACTTAGAAATTGCTGGTATAATCTCTCCACCCACTATGTGTATAGGGCCTATGTACGTTAACCATGTGGCCGAACTAAAAGGTCACCTAGTCAACTTGCCAAAGGTATATGTTGGAGAAACTAATTGTAGGAATGTTACCTTAGTGTTTAATATGGAATACAAGGAAACTACATGTGACAAGGTGGATGGGAACTGTAATAATCAAAGTTGGTGTGCAAATATGAAAGCTCTTTGTGCCCCTAGGCGTGCCTGTCCTGACCAGAAGGATGAGGATGATGTGGAGTGTAGGACCCAAATGTACAAAAATATGGTATGGTTTCAGAGCTGGTTGGGAAACCATGGTAAGATAATTCCCAGGGTATTGAAGCAAGGGCTATATTATATTTGTGGTAATAGAGCCTACTCCTGGCTTCCTATGGGGGCATGGGGTAACTGCACTATAGGAAGAGTTGTACCAGCCATAAGGCAACGTGCAAATGTCTCTTTCACCAATATGATAGAAACAGGCCCTAGGGAAACTCGATACAAGAGGGAATTGTTTACTACAGCAGATAAAGCCTGGATGTGGTTGCCTGCCTGGACAGGTTGGGGAATTGAATTAGCAAATAAATTGAATAAATATGCAAACATTATGGATGGGATAATTAATGAAACCACAAGTGCCATCCATGCTATAAATGAAGAAATGGCCCAAATTAGGAAAGTGACCTTACAAAATAGAATGGCTCTTGATTACTTGTTAGCCATAGAGGGAGGAACTTGTGCTATCATAGGTGAGGAATGTTGCACTTGGATTGAGGATACACATGACCCTATAGAGGCGCACATGAATAAAGTAAAAGAATTACAAAAAAAAGCTAGAGACATATCCAAGGAGGGATGGAATCTCTTCTCCTGGATGGGGACAATTGGTGTCTGGTTTAATAATATGTTGTCAGATCTGATAAAACCCATAGTGATAGTGATAGGATTGATTGTATTTCTTTTGATTGCTTGGAAAATTCTAATGTGCTGTATTTTGCATTGCAGGAAAGGTGTGGATCCACTCATTTAATAAGAAGAATGATAACAGCCACAGAGATGACCGTCTGACGGCCTAGCCCAACTGCCCATCTCTTCTGAAAGACCCCTCAGCTGTTGTAAAGATCTGGGTGGAAGACATCATCTCTGAAAGAGGGTCCCGCAGGTGCACTTTGTCAGTTTGGACACCGCCCAGAGGAAGTTTTCTCCCTCGCGAGTGAGTTCGACGAGTCAGTCATCTTGATTCTAGCGAATTCACAGAGTGATCTCTGTGCCCTAGTGCACCTCCGGCTGCTGTTATAGTTCTTATTGATAGAGAGTGTTTGTGTGAGATTGCTTAATAAAGATGTGTGAATGCTGACCTGGATGGTGGCAAGGGCGGTACTTTAGCCAGAGGGTCCTTTTGCTCATACCCTGTCTCAATTGCACTTTGTCATCCTATAAGACCTGGAGGCATCAGAGTACTGGGTGGACCTAATCCGCCTGGGAAAAGCGGCTGCTATAGCTGAAGACATTAACCTGCGGGTGCAATTGACTGCGGGGTATATGGCAACAGAGTCAGTGTAGTCCCAGTTGTCTAGGTGGTGTGGACTATCCCATCACCTTCCCTATCTCAGTAGTGCTGCCATTGCTGCCATTTCAGGTGGGGTTTATATGTGTGATAATGAAATTATCAAAAGGGTGAGAATTGTTAAGGAAATAAATGGATCCCAGCAATCCTATCCTGCAATATCATTTATTTGTTCTCATAGGCAATATATAAATGTGTTCGTGACATGCGTGACAAATAAGTTGGTCTTTCTTTGCTTTTGGTAAGCTTCATCACGCTATTTCATAAACCCTGCACCCTCTATCTCGAATACAGTAACAGATGGCTTTCGATAAGGATCACCACCCTGGAAGCCTACTTGGATTGGTCCAGCCATGGGTGGAGGGGTGCTGGAGTGTGTGTGTATATTGTAAGCTGTGTGAGTTGAGCAATGGAAGCAGTAGCAGCGGCCGCACATATGATAATTACCTGTAAGTGAACTGTGTCACTTAATTGTAATCATAGCTTCTGCAAGAAAACATATATATTTCAATTTGACAGCAGCTGTTTACGTTGTCTTTATTTTCCACAACATGTGCAATGGTAAGCATGGGATGCATTTCGCTTGTTGGGGGGGTCCAGTCACTTTTGTCTTCATAATGTATATGTAATATATATTATTGGTCTGTCGGAAACACAGAAATGCCATATTAATAATAAGGGCTAATTACAGACAATAAGACCAACAATAAAATTGCACATATAAATATGTGATCCCTATTTACTTACATATTGGGCAACAATATTCTGCAAGTAGTAAATGATAACCATTGTTATGTAAGCTCTTACGAGCAGGGCCCTCTACCCTCTTGTGCTTCTCCTTACTTTATTTTCACCTACTTCTTACCCCCCACCAGGGCACCTAACACTTGGTTGCTTACGCTGTGTTGCATATCTAGGTGTTATGGTCACTAATGTATCAATGTATATTATCCATGTCCTTGTCCTATTTTGTACTGTAAGTCAGTTGTCAAATTATTTGTTTATGTACTTTGTAAGGCGCTGCAGAACACTTGTGGCGCCATTTATAAATAAAGGATAATAATAATATAAATCTGGAGATACTTAGGGACATTAGTCTATAATATACATCTCTTTGACTATATTTTCCCACCAAATTGTATCGAACATTTACATCATTTTATGGGTTATGTATGGATTGTCGACGGTTGGGATGCCACTGGTCAGATTACTGACAGCGGTATCCCGATAGTCAGAATCCCGACACCCATAGGTAAGTATGCTAGCACTAACCCCTACCCTAACCCTCCCTGGTGCCTAAACCTAACACTCCCTCCCCAGTGCCTAAATCTAACCTCTCCCCTAGTGCCTAAACCTAACCTCCCCCTTCCCTTAAACCTAACCCTCACTCCCTGGTGCCTAACGCTAACCCTCCCCTAGTGCCTAACCCTAACCCTGCACCCTAACCCTCCTTTAACTGCCGATACTTACCTTCGGGCTGCCGGCGGTCGGGATACTGGTGCCGGAATCCCAACGCTATCGGGATTTCAGTGCCGATATTTAGACCGTCGGCATACCGCACACTGGGATGTCGACTACATCCCCATTTTATTGATAGGCTTTAATTAAAATTTAACCTGTGGTTTGAGAGTAGATCTTGATCTCACACAACATTTAAATGAGAATAACATACAATATTTAACATTATAATAAATATCGAGAAACACACAGATAGAGAAAAAAAATTATTTTCACTTTTTCCAACTATTGTGTATTTACATATTCTCCATACTCTGTTTTTAAAACAATATTTTGCTGGTATTTACCATTATATTTATAAATATAATTAATAAAAGTCAAGTTTTATCATAATTTAACACTTTGTGTGCCTTTATGAGACAAACATTTCTTATTACTTTGTTACATTCATGTCTCAATTATAAATGTCTGAAGGCTGCACCCCCAAAACTAAGATATCTTTATTCTATATAGATGCAAGACTCTGAGTAGTCCCTGTTTTATTTAAGGAACTTTGGATAACAACTACTGATATGGACTTGTTACCCTGACCCCTTCAGATACTTCCCTCCATTTTATCTGTAGTTTTTAATTTAAGAGCAATGGATAAAGCAAATTATACATCTGATATGACACTGCATGATGTAAGATGGGTACACACTTGTCCTATCTTCCGGGGATCCAACTCCAGACCAGACTGTTGACACATGTACTTGGAACCTGGACACAGATTCAAAACCCAATATATGCCTACACACCTGTACAATGTTGTGATTTTGTATGGTATTAACATCTTACCTTTTGGAGGCTCTTGAACTTTCTATTAATATTTGTTAGTGGGTGTATGTTTTATCAGTTATATTTAACTTGATTTTAGCAATAAATGCCTGATTTTACAATTAGTAACAGTGAATGTGTTACTTGTATCCATTCCCTGATTCCTAAAGCTGATTTATACATTATATCTTCCTGCATCGAGTTACACTGCCGTCTCCTTAGCCCCGACTTTTCTATTCTCACCAGATTGCTGCTGCATGGCATCTGGGCCAAGAGCTGATCTAAGCTATAGTCATCTCTAGCTGCTGCCTACATGCATTGTGATGTCATAATGCAAGTCACAGCCGTATATAAAGGATGTCCAGCATTGGCAGGCATTTTGTGGTGACATTTTGACCTACATTGACACTATCTGAGCAGGGACGTAACTAGGTATTTGAAGGCCAAATAACAAATGATTGTAAGGGCCCCTATGTTCCACCCATTGGTGAAAAATTAATATAATATAAGTAACTTTGACAAGAAACATTGGCCCCCTAAACTCTGGGCCCCATAGCAGCTGCATCCGTTGCACCTATGGTAGTTATGCCCATGTCTCTAAATAGTTCCTGCTTTATTTAAGCAACTTTGATTAACAACTACTGATATGGTCTTTGGATTACATCGTCCAATAAGGTCCTGAACAGCAACATTTTCAGAAAAACAATCTGAATAAAATCTTTAGGTAAGGACTATGGGCCTTATTCAGCAAGGAATGCAGTTGCTTATACGCACGCAATTGGTCGATTAATTCGCACTGTGCATGTGTATGCATCGCAGTGTGTGAGCTAGGCGCTGCGTTAGGAACTGCGTATGCAGTGACTACGCAGACCCTTGGCAGAGTGATTGACAGGAAGAGTCATTTGTGGGTGGTGACGGGGGGGTTGGTTGGGCAAATGCAGGCGTGCCAGTGCATTTCAACTCTGTTGCAGGGGCGTGCCTAAATTATCCACTGTGATACCAGATGCCGTCAGAGGCATCATAGCAGAAGTTAGCAATTCCTGAGTAAGCTCTGGGCTTCTCTAACTGTCCGATGTTACCGATTATTTCACTATGTTGGCCAAGTATACGGATGTGAGTAAGGGGAAATGTACGTCCTTATGTCAGGCTGCATTCGCAATGCAAATACAAACATTTAAATCTCACCGCTGATATTAGCAATGCAGTAATGTGCTTAAAAGGAGAATAGCAATCTGGAGTGAATCAGGCCCTAAATAACAAATTTTAGCCTGTCACCCTGACCCCTTCACATACTTCCCTCCATTTTATCTGTAGTTTTTAATTTAGAAGCAATGGATAAAGCAAATTATTCATTTGATATGACGCTGCATGACTTAAGATAGGTACACACTTGTCCTATCTTCCGGGGATCCAACTCCAGAACAGACTGTTGACACAATGGACACAGACAGACCTGGACACAGATTCAACACCCAATATATGCCTCCACACCTGTCCAATTTTGCAGCCGATCTCAGATCTGCATCTGCTGAAAGAATCTACTGAAAAGATTGTGTCACCCTACACAGGGGCGTAACTAGGTATTTGAAGGCCCCATAGCAAAAATTTGTAAGTGCCACTATGTACCACGTAATGGTGAAAAATGTATATAACACATGTAGCTTTGACAAGGAAGATGCTCTGGGCCCCATAGCAGCTGCACCCCTTGCACCTATGATATTTATGACACTACACACTCTTCCAATATTTGGCAGTCAAACACACTCACAGGCAAGGGCATAGCTACAGTAGGTGCAGAGAATGGGGCTGCTTTGGGGACCAGGACACTTCTGGAACCCGGCCCTCTCCCTGCACCGAGTTACACTGCCATCGCCTGAGCATCAGCTTTTCCATTCTCTGCAAAGTGCTGCTGCAGGGCATCTGAGCCGAGAGCTGACCTAAGCTACAGACATCTCTAGCTGCTGCCTGCATGCATTTTGATATCACAATGCAGGTCACAGCCCGAAATAAAGGATGCCCAGCTACTGGCAGCCATCTTGTACATTGATAATCTCTGAGCATTTCCTGCAGGGTCGGCTCCAGGGTGAGCCGTGTCCTGTCAGAACGGGACTGAGGCACACGTTATCTGCGCACGACGAAGCCGCGTGCGACCAAAAATGGGTGTTTCCTAATTACCATAGGCCACACTCCCTAAATTATATTATTTGGGGCGTGCCCGTATGGCATTCCTCCCATTTAACGTCAGGCTGGGGGCGAGCCCAGAACTCTGTCAGTAGCTGGGCTGCCCCCAGCCCTCTTCCTGCACTGAATGATGAGTGGCATCCATTCTCTTCTCCGGGGTCTGGGATTGCTGCACAGCTGCAGTGGTGGAGGTGCCCAGCCTCCCGACCGTCCACGGGACACTACTGCCCGCGGGTGGAACAGCAGGGCAGTGCCCAAAAGACAGGACTGTCCTGCTGAAATCGGGAATGGTTGGGAGGGGTGCGCCCTCAATGGGGTGGCGCCCCTGTTGGACCACACAGGTCCAACCTGCCTCGAGCCGGCCATGAGTTCCTGCTTTATTTAAGCGACTGGATAACGACTACTAATATGGACTTTGGATTACATCTTCCAATAAAGTACTGAAGAGCAACATCTTCAGAAGGGATGTAGTTGGAATCCTGGCGTGCAGGATGCCAATGGTCTAAATACCAGCGCCGAAATCATGACAGGTCAGGATCCTGGCACCAGCATCCCGACTGTCGGCATCCTGAAGGTAAGTATTGGGGTGTTAGGGGGAGGTTAAGGTTAGGGTGCGGGGTTAGGGTTAGGCACTGGGGAGTGAGTGTTAGGATTAGGGTGCGGGGAGGGGGAGGTTAGGTTTAGGCACTAGGGGAGGAGGAGAGGTTTAGGCACTGGGGAAGGGGTGTTAGGTTTAAGGGAGCGGAGAGGGGAAGGTTCGGCTTAGACACTAGGGGGAGGTTAGGATTAGGCACCGGGGAGGGAGGGTTAGGGTAGGGATTAGTAAATCACTTATCGTTAGTTCCTATGGGTGTCGGGATTCTAGCTGTTGGATGCTGCTGTTGGTATTCTGACCAGCGGCATCCCGACAAGCGGGATTTCATACCCAACTTCTTCAGAAATAGAATCTAAATAAAATCTTCACCCTGACTCCTTTAGACACCCCCCTCCATTTTATCAAATTCCAGATCAGACTGTTGACACATATGTACTGGAGACCTGGACACAGATTCAACACCCAATATATGCCTCCACACCTGTCCAATTTTGCAGCCAATCTCAGATCTGCATCTGCTGAAACAATCTACTGAAAGGATTGAGTCGCCCTACACCGGAGCCGGATTAACGGGGAAGCAACAGAGGCAGTCGTCCCTGGGCCCCCACACATTAAGAGCCCCCATACCTACCAGGGTTAAAGTGGGCTGGAACTGGAGACAACCAGTTTCGCCTCCGCAGGCCCACATAACCCTGGCACCGCGGGAAGGCTCTATTTGCTGGGCGCCCACTGAGATTTTGTTACCAGCGGGCACCCAGGGGCTGTAGCTCACTCTTGACCTCAGGCTTCCAGCTCCCGCAGTGCCCTTGCCGAGTGGACCGGACGGCAGCGGACATGAGAGCGGGGTTAAGGTAAGTGTTAGTTTTTGCAAGCGGCATCATTATAGGGGGCAAATACTCGGGGGGCACTATTATTGGGAGCATTACTTAGGGGGCACTACTACTGGGGGCATTACTCAGGGAGTATTACTAATGGGGGCTCTACTACTGGGGGTATTACTAGTGGGGGAATTTATACAGAAGGCACTACTTCAGGGGGCATTGCTACTGGGGCATTACTATGGGGGGCACTGCCACAGAGGGCATGACTACTGGGGAAATACCATAGGGAGCATTGTATAAAGAGCACCACTCCTGGGGGCACTACTACTGAGGGCACAGCATAAAGGGCACCACTACTGGGGGCACTGCATAAAGGGCACCACTACTGGGGGCACTGCATAAGGGGCACCACCACTGGGGGCACTGCATAAGGGGCACCGCTGCTGGGGGCACTACCACTACTGGGGGCACTGCTTAAGGGACACCACTACTGGGGGTATTGCATAAGGGGCACTAGTGCTGTGGGCATTCTGTAAGAGGCACTACTACTGTGGACATTATGTGTATTAAGGGCACTACTACTGTGGGCATTGTGTATAATGGGCACTACTGTGGGCATTGTGTAAAAGGGGCACTACTGTGTGTCATAACTAGGGGTGTGCACCGGCCACTTTTCGTGTTTTGGTTTTGGATCTGGATTTTTCTTCGTGTTTTGGATCTGGATTGGTTTTGCCAAAACCACCCTTCCGTGTTTTGGGTTCTGGGTTTTGTGTTTTGGATCTGTATTTTTTTGAACAAAAGCATAAAAACAGCTAAAATCACAGAATTTGTGGGTTTTTCTCCTATGCTCCTATGCTATTATTAACCTCAATAACCTTAATTTCCACTCATTTCCAGTCTATTCTGAACACCTCACACCTCACAATAGTGTTTTTATGTCCAAAAGGTTGCACTGAGGTAGCTGGATGACTATGCTAAGCGACACGAGTGGGCGGCACAAACACGTGGCCCATCTAGGAGTGGCAGACAGGATGGCAGTTTGAAAAACTAGGCCCCAAACAGTACATAATGCAAAGAAAAAAAAGAGGTGCAAGATGGAATTGTCCTTGGGCCCTCCCACCCACCCTTACGTTGTATAAACAGGACATGCACACTTTAACAAATCAATCATTTCAGCACCAGGGTCTGCCACACGACTGTGGCTGAAATTATTGGTTCGTTTGGGCCGCCACAAAACAAGCTGGCAATTAATCTGTCCCTGCACAAACTGACTCTACGGAGGCAAGATGTCATCCTCATCCTCCTCATCCACCGATTCCTCACCCTCTTCAGTGTTGTGTACATCCTTCTCCTCACAGAGTATTAACTTGTCCCCGCTGGAATCCACCACCACAGGTCCCTCTGTACGTTCTGGAGGCTGGTCTCCCTGGAAGAGTTGGTAATTAATTTTTATGAACATCATCTCCACATTTTCTGGAAGCAACCTCCTACGCCTTTCGCTGACAAGGTTCTCGGCTGCACTAAACACTCTTTCGGAGTACACACTGGAGGGGGGCAACTCAGGTAAAATAGAGCCAGTTTGTACAGGGGCCTCCAAATTGCCTCTTTTTCCTGCCAGTACAGGTACGGACTGTCTGACATGCCTACTTGGATACTGTCACCAATGTAATCCTCCACCATTCTGTCAATGGTGACAGTATCATATGCAGTGACAGTAGACATGTCAGAAATTGTTGCCAGGTCCTTCAGTCCAGACCAGATGTCCAAACTTGGTCCTGCCTGCCCTGCATCACCGCCAGCGGGTTGCTTAGGATACCTAAATTTTTTCCTGGCAGCCCCAGTTGCAGGAGAAAATGAAGAAGGAGCTGTTGAAGTGTCACGTTCCGCTTCAGCTGACAGTGTTTTCACCAGCAGGTCTTTGCGCCTCTGCAGGCTTGTGTCGGCCGGAAAGGGAGACACCACATAGGCTTTAAACCTAGGATCGAGCACGGTGGCCAAAATGTAGTGCTCTGATTTCAACAGATTGACCACCCTGGAATCCTGGCAAAGCGAATGAAGGGCTTCATCAACAAGTCCCACATGCCAAGCGGAATCGCTCCGTCTTAGCTCCTCCTTCACTTTCTCCAGCTGCTTCTGCAAAAGCCTGATGAGGGGAATGACCTGACTCAAGCTGGCAGTGTCTGAACTGACTTCACGTGTGGCAAGTTTGAAGGGCTGGAGAACCTTGCACAACATGGAAATCATTCTCCACTGCGCTTGAGTCAGGTGCATAGCCCCTCCTTTGCCTATGTCATAGGTGGATGTATAGGCTTGAATGGCCTTTTGCTGCTCCTCCATCCTCTGAAGCATATAGAGGGCTGAGTTCCACCGCGTCACAACCTCTTGCTTCAGGTGATTGTGGGGCAGGTTCAAGAGTGTTTGCTGGTGCTCCAGTCTTCGGCACGCAGTCGCTGAATGGCGAAAGTGACCCGAAACTTTTTGGGCCACCCAAAGCGTCTCCTGCACGCCCCTGTCGCTTTTCAGAAAATTGTGCACCACCAAGTTTATTGTGTGAGCAAAACATGGGACATGCTGGAATTTGCCCAGATGTAATGCCCGCACAATATTGGTGGCGTTGTCAGATATCACAAATCCCCAGGAGAGTCTAAGTGGGGTAAGCCACTGGGCAATAATTTCCCTCAGTTTCTCTAAGAGGTTGTCGGCGGTGTACCTCTTACTGAAACCGGTGATACACAGCGTAGCCTGCCTTGGAACGAGCTGGCGTTTCTGAGATGCTGCTACTGGTGATGCTGCTGTTGTTGCTGCATAAGGTGATACATCTACCCAGTGGGCTGTCACAGTCATATAGTCCTTAGTCTGCCCTGTTCCACTTGTCCACATGTCCGTGGTTAAGTGGACATTGGGTACAACCGCATTTTTCAGGACACTGAGGTCACTTTTTCTGACGTTTCTGTACAGTCTCGGTATCACCTGCCTAGTGAAGTGGAATCTAGACGGGATTTGGAACCAGGGACACACTACCTCCATCAATTGTCTAAATCCCACTGCATTAATGGCGGATACCGGATGCACATCTATCACCAACATAGCAGTCAAGGCCTCAGTTATACGTTTTGCTTCAGGATGACTGCTGTCGTACTTCATCCTCCTCGCTAAGGACTGTTGGAGGGTCAATTGTTTAGTAAAAGTAGTGGTGTTCCTACTTTCTCTCTGGGATGATGAACGACTCCCAGCAGCAGCAGCAACAGCATCAGCGGCAGCAGTAGGCGTAGCAATGCAGGATCCTCCGGAGGAATCCCGGATAGGAGAGTCAGTCATGCCAGTGACATGGCCTGCAGGACTACTTCCAATCCTAAGGAGGAAATTGATGAGGGGGTTGACGGTGTGGTTTGCAGGCGCTTGGATACAACAGGACAACGAGACTTAGGTGTCCCTGGACTGCTTAAGGTCTCAGCCAAAGTTTCTGAACTTGACAGTAACTTTTTATGAACACGCTGCAGGTTCCGTATAAGGGAAGATGTTCCTAGGTGGTTAACGTATCTATGCCTACTTATTTCACCTTTACATATGGTACATATGGCAAGACAGTTGTTGTCCGGATTTGGATAGAAATATTGCCAGACCAAAGAGGTGGAATGTTTGGCCTTCTGCCCAGGCATAACCGTGATGGGCTTTTTCATCCCACGGACAACAACTGTCTCCCCCGGAGCCTGATTTAAACAAACCACATCACCATCAGAATCCTCCTCGCCAACTTCCTCCTCAGCGCCAGCTACACCAGTATCCTCATCCTGTTGTACTTCAACAGTGACATCTTCAATTTGCATATCAGCAAGTGGATGCTCCTTTCAACACTTGCAGGGGGCATGCAAATGATGGAAAGAGCCACCTCTTCCCGTCCAGTGCAGGGAAGGTCAGGCATTGCAACCGCCACCACACTTGGACGCTCCTTGGAGATTTGTGATATCTTCTTAGAACGCACAGTTCTTCGCTGTGCTTTTGCCAGCTTAACTCTTTTGATTTTTTTAGTGGGAGGAGGGCTTCCATCGTCATGTGAAGCTGAACCACTAGTCATGAACATAGGGAAAGACCTTAGCCGTTCCTTGCCACTCCGTGTCGTAAATGGCATATTGGCAAGTTTACGTTTCTCTTCAGATGATTTAAATGTTTTTTTTAAGGTCATTTTCCTGAACTTTGTCATTTGGGATTGTATGTGCCCTCTACTATGACATTGGGCATCGGCCTTGGCAGACGACGTTGATGGCATGTTATCGTCTATGTCATGACTAGTGGCAGCAGCAATAGCACTAGGAGGAAGTGGTTCTTGATCTTTCCCTATCTTATTTTTATCGGAGAAAGTTTGGTCCTCCATTTATGTTATATTGATCTATATGTGCGGCTAAGGCGCACACAAACACAGAAAATAATTTTTTTTTTTTGTTGGAAACTAGTGCACTTTGTGGGTTACACCACCCTTTAAGAAATGAGCCAGCTGGCTCTTTACTTATGGGACACAGGCGCACGCTTGGCGCTGCTTCTTTGTTGATGCACGTGCAGCTACAGTGCACACAATTCACAAAGACAGAAAAAAAAAGAATTTTTTATTCTCTGTGGAGCGTACTTTGAGGGTTACACCACCCTTTAACAGACAGACGCACGCTTGGCGCTGCTGCTTTGAGGATGCACGTACAGTGCAGACAATTCACAAACACAGAAGAAAATATTTTATTTTTGTTGGAGTGCACTTTGGGGGTTACACCACCCTTTAACTGACAGATGCATGCTTGTCGCTGCTGCTTTGAGGATGCAGGTGCAGCTACAGCCCACACAATTCACAAAGACAGAAAAAAAAAGGAGAATTTTTAATTTTTTTGTGGAGCGCACTTTGAGGGTTACACCACCCTTTAACGGACAAGCCAGCTGGTCCTTTACTTATGGGACACAGGCGCACGCTTGGCGCTGCTCCTTTGTTGATGCACATGCAGCCACAGTGCACACAATTCACAAACACAGAAAATATTTTTTTATGTGGTTTGGAGTGCACTTTGGGGGTTACAGCACCCTTTAACGGTCAAGCCAGCTGGACCTTTACCTATGAAACAGGCGCACGCTTGGCGCTACTTTGTTGATGCACGTGCGGCTACTGCGCACACAATTCACAAACACAAAATAATATATTTTTTTATTTTTTTGGGAGTGCACTTTGGGGGTTACAGCACCCTTTAATGGACAAGCCAGCTGGCCCTTTACTTATGGGACACAGGCGCACGCTTGGCGCTACTTTGTTGATGCACATGCGGCTACTGCGCACACAATTCACAAATACAAAAAATATATATATTTTTTTTGTAGTGCACTTTGGGGGTTACAGCATCCTTTAACGGTCAAGCCAGCCGGCCCTTTACCTTTGACACAGGCGCACACTTGGCGCTACTTTGATGCTCGTGCGGCTACTGCGCACACAATTTACAAACACAAAAAAATATTTATTTTTTTTGCACTTTGGAGGAGCACCCCTGATGGACAGAGCACCCCCTGGACAACACTACAGCACCCCTTTAGGACTGGGACACTGCACAGGACTTTGGAGTGGACACAGCCCCTTTGGACAATTGACTGCACAACACAGTCCAGCCAGCCCCTATGGACTTTGGAGGAGTGGACACAGCCCCTATGGACAACAGCAGCACAGCACAACACAGCCAGCCCCTATGGACTTTGGAGGAGTGGACACAGCCCCTATGGACAACAGCAGCACAACACAGCCCCTATGGACTTTGGAGGAGTGGACACAGCCCTATGGACAACAGCAGCACAGCACAACACAGCCAGCCCCTATGGACTTTGGAGGAGTGGACACAGCCCCTATGGACAACAGTAGCACAGCACAGCACAACACTACACTACACAGCCCAGCCAGCCCTAACTCCCACCCTCCCTCTTCACTGTCCACAGCTGAGTGAGAAAATTACGCCGACGCAGGTACCTTATATAGAATCCAAAACCCGCGAGACCCGGAAGACGGGATGATGACGTTTTGCCTCGATTTCAGATCAGAGTCAGGCGGGAAAAGTCGAGCCTGACTCGGATCGGCCTCGGATCGGCGGGGTTCGGATTTCAGAAATCCGAACCCGCTCACCCCTAGTCATAACATGAGTAATGGGCACTAGTACTATGTGGTTTAATGTGAATGAGGGGCACTATGGCCCTGATTCAGAGCCGGACGCTCTGACCAGAGCGCTCGCTCTGAATCAGGGCCCACCTCCATTAATATGGAGCGTCCTCCTGGACGTTCGTATAGCTGTGGGTCACCACCCACAGCATATACGAGCGTGCAGGATGATGGTCGCGACCATCGAAACTGCGAGCAGAAGCCTGCGGTTGAGTTTTTCAACCGCAAGGCCAGGAGTGATTTTGGCTCTATCAGAGCCAAAATCAATCCCACTGACATCACTAGACAAGGGCATAGCTACAGTAGGTGCAGAGAATTGGGCTGCTATGGGGCCCAGGCCACCTCTGGTATGGGCCCTCTCCCTACTCTGAGTTACACTGCCATCTCCTGAACCCCAGCTTTTTCAATCAATGCAGAGTTCTGCTGCATGGCATCTGGGCCCAGAGCTGATCTAAGCTACAGCCATCTCTAGCTGCTGCCTGCATGCATTGTGATGTCACAATGCAGGTCAAAGCCCTATATAAAGGATGCACAGCTACTGGCAGCCATTTGTAGTAACATTTTGTCCTACATTGATAATATCTGAGTAGTTCCTGCTTTATTTATGTGACTTTGGATAACAACTGCTGATATGGATTTTGAATTACATCTTCCAATAAGGTCCTGAACAGCAATATCGTCAGAAAAAGAATCTGAATAAAATCTTCAGGTAAGGACTATATAAGAAATTATGGCCTGTCACTCTCTCCCCTTCAGTCACCTCCCTCCATTTTATCTGCAGTATTTAATTTAGAAATAATGCATAAGCAATTATTCATCTGATATGACTTAAGTTAAGATGGGTACACACTTGTCCATTTCTCCAGGGGACCAACTCCAGACCAGACTGTTGATACGATCCTCTTGGAGATATAGATGCAGATTCCACACCAAATATATGCCTGCACACCTGTCCAATTCTGCAGCAGATCTGCATCTGCTGAAACAATGTACTGGAGGATTCTCACTGTGCACACTCTTCAAATCTTTGGCAGACCAGCTGCCACTCACAGGAAAGGCCGTAGCTACAGTAGGTGCAGAGAATAGGGCTGCTTTGGGGCCCAGGTCACCTTTGGGGCCCAGCCATCTCCCTACACAGTTACACTGCCCAGGGACAGATTAAAGGCCAAATGGGCATGGGACTGAAAATATTCAAGGGCCTATTGTGGGAAACCATGGAGCTGTGACCAGTACTAGGTGGGTGTGGGCAGTGCCATGTGGCATGTACACCTCATACACTATCGGCCCTAATGTCTCCCTAGATATATAAAAGTAGAACAATTGCATAAGTTTGTGAGGAAAATAAAAATATAATTTTAATACTTGCATATGATTTATGGCCAATTATGTGGCCAGCAGGTGGCTTGTCTTAATCATGTCATGTCATGAACCAGGGCCTATTTTTATGTGGAGTCTCTGAGCTGTAGTTCCATCCACCCTATTATTAATCTAGCCCAGATGGCAGCTGTAGGTCATCTGGGCCTAGAGCTGATCTAAGCTACAACCATCTAGGCAGTTGCCTGCATGCACTGTGATGTCACAATGCAGGTCACAGTCCTATATAAAGGATTCCCAACTACTGGCAGCCATTTAGTGGTGACATTTTGTCCTACATTGATATTCTTTGAGTAGTTCCTGCCTTATTTAAGCAACTTTGGATAATGACTACTGAAAAAATAATCTGAATAACATCTTAAGATAAGGACTAATTTTGGCCTGTCACCCTTACCCCTTCAGACACCTCCCTCCTTTTGTAAGGGGGTAAGGGTTGCTTTATCCATTTGAAAAACAATGGATAAAGCAAGTAATTAATTTGATATGATGCTGCATGACTTAAGATAGGTACACACTTATCCAATTCTCCGGGGATTAAACAAGACCAGACTGTTGTCACAATCCTACTGGAGACCTGTATGCATATTCAACACCCAATAAATGCCTCCACACCTGTCCAATTATGCAGCAGATCTGAGATCTGCATCTGCTGAATCAATCTGCTAAAATAATTTTATCACCATACACACTCTTCCAATCTTTGGCAAACCAGCTGCCACTCACAGGCAAGGGCGTAGCTACAGTAAGTGTAGAGATTTGGGCTGCTATGGGGCCCAGACTGCCTCTGGGACCTGGCCCATCTTCCTGCACCAAGTTACACTGCCATCTCCTGAGCCCCAACTTTTCTATTCTCACCAGTGACCTGTTTTATGGCATCTGGGCCCAGAGCTGATCTAAGCTGTAGTCATCTAGCTGCTGCCTACATTCAATGCAGTGGCAGAACTAGAGAGTGCTGGACCCAGGTGCAAGAATATGCTTTGGGTCCCCCTAATAAGTGGTCCCCCTATGCAGTGCCCCCAGTATTGCCACATATACAGTGCCCCCAGTAGTGGTCCTCCTATGCAGTGCCCCCAGTAATGCCCCTTATACAGTGCCCCAGAAGTGGTACCCCCCTATGCAGTGCCCCCAGTAGTAGTCCCCACTATGCAGTGCCCCCAGTAGTAGTCCCCCTATTCATTGCCCCTTGTAGTAATCCTACCTATGCAGTGCCCCCAGTAGTAGTCCTCCCCTATACATTGCTCCCAGTACTAGTGCCCCCAGTAGCTGCACCCCCTTTACAGTTCCCCTAGTAGCGGCCACCCCCCCTATACAGTGCCCCCAGTAGTGCCCCCCTATGCTGTGCCAATGTTAGTTCCCATGCCCCCTTACACACACACACACACTTACCTGAATCCCTGCTCCTGCCGTGACTGCCGCTGTCCGCTCCTCCCGGCCCACTCTTCTGCACTATAGGAGAGACGTCATGACATCTCTTCCATCACCCGCTGTGGATGCAGCAGCCAATGAGTCTGTCTGATTCTCATTGGCTGCTATAACAAACACATAGCTGGTGGCTGTGTTTGTTACTGTGTAGTGCTGACCACTCTCACTGCGGTCTGCACTACACTTGTGGGGCAGGGGGACACAAGCAGTGGGTGCAGAGGTGGCTATGGGCCCCTGCACCACAGTGGGCCCTGGCGCAAGCCCCCGGCTGCATCGCCGCTAGTTCCGCCACTGATTCAATGTATTGTCACAATGCAGGTCACAGCCCTATATAAAGGATGTCCAGCATTAGCAACCATTTTGTGGTGACATTTTGTCCTATATTGATACTATCTAAGCAGGGGCGTAACTACGTATTTGATGGCCACAAAACAAAAGTTTGTAAGGGCCCCTATGTTCCATCCAATGGTGACCAATTTATATAATACATGTAACTTTGACAAGAAAGATGGGTCCCCTGAGCTCTGGGTCCCATAGCAGCTGCACCCCTTGCACCTATGATAGTTATGCCCATCCAAATACGGGGTCACATTACTAAGATGTACTTGCATTAAGAGAAATTACAAATCCTGAGGAGAGTCTTAGCGGAGCAAGCCATTTTGCTATCACATCCCTACGTTTTTCCAACAGATTGACACCGGTATGACTCTTTATGAAGCCTGTGTTACAGAGAGTAGCCTGTGTGTGAATGAGCTGATATTATGTGTTGAATACTGTTGCTGGAGGCGATACATCCACCCAGTGAGCTGACATAGACATATAATCTTTGACTAGTAACGCTGTAGTTAAATGGATAGTAGGTACAATGGCATTTTGTAGGCCAAGAATTGCTTTTCTTGTCAAATTTGGTAGCATGGACACAGGACCCCAGCTAACAGTCACCATTTCCAGGCACCTATTCCAGCTGCTACTACTAGTCTATTATAAAACCAGCTGCATTGATGGCTGATATTGGACACAGATCTCGTTGTTATAGCAGAGAGTTTACGGAGGAAGTTTCTGGAAGTGAAGTTCAAGCTTCCAGGCATACCAAGAGGTAACCCAGTTGGTACAGCATTGTTTGCGTGTTTGTCCAGGAAGGAAGGGGGATTGTTTTGTTTAATTCTCAGGGGCGGCGGACGACTCATCAAGGGGTCTAGTGTGAGTATCTCTCAGTGTCTGTCTGTCTTTCATTGGAGCGTCCGATAGGGGATCTCTCACAACGGTGAGAGATCCAAACAGTCTATACTTTCTCTTCCTCTGTCTGTTCTTCCCTTGAACACCGGTTAGGGGATCTCGCACAATGGTGTGAGATCCAAACTACACCTGAGTGTGTGAGCACTGTATAGGTGAAAACTGGGTAGCTGAGGCCCCGTGCCAATGATGACCATTCACCCAACCGGTGAAGGTCGCGTTCATCCCTAGCGGTTATTGTGTCACCAAGCATAGGAGGATCGTTACTGAATACCCCATTCTTTTACAGCCTCAGGCTGGTTTGAACCTGATACTAAAACGGTGAAGAGGATCCGGATCGTAGATCAGTTGGCAATTTGGGAACGAAGGCTCTAGGACTCTGCCGCGGAAAAGTGGTGAGTGTTGGCTAACGAGTTATTGCTAGGGTTTCACATTACAGTCAATTGTTTTAAACTACTAGTCTTCTTGGACCCCTTCTATGATGAAGACTTCGGTATGCAGTCGGGAAGCCGGCGGACTTAATCCCAACAGCCAGCTTCCTGACTGCTCTATCCCAGTGAGGGTTAAATGACAGGCATCTAAATCTAGACGCCTGTCATTTTACTGACGCCCGGCACCCCGATCGAAGTGATGCCAGGCGCAGACAGCCGTGGGGGCAAGATGGTTAGGTACCCCATGGGAGGTTAGGGTTAGGCTAGGGGGAGGGAGGGTTAGGGTTAGGCACCCCTGGGGGGGCTTAGGGTTAGGCATCCCCCTGGGGGACTTAGGTTTAGGCGGCAAGGAAGGGGGGAAGGTTAGGGTTAGGCACTGGGGGGAAGGTTAGGGTTAGGCACCCCTAAGGAGGGTTAGGGGGGGGAGGTTTAGTGAATACTTACCTAGCGACGATCGGGATTTTCACCCATGTCGGGCAGCCACTGTCGGGATTCCAACCGCCGGTAAATCATACCGATTCCGAGACTTCTTCTCCACAGCAGCAGCAGCCCTAGCGCAAAGATTCTTCTTGGGAATCTTGGATAGGGGAGGGGTCAGTTTGCCTTTGCAAATTGGATGCAGGAGGACTAACTCCAGTCATTAATGAGAAGGTTGATGAAGGTGTTGGCTGTGGAGATTGCATGTGCTGGTATATATCCATGCTGCTGGTAGCTGATGCTGGACTGCTTGTTGTTATTTTACAGGATTTTTAAGACTTTTATAAATAATTTGCATGAACTCATTGCAAATTACATAACAGGGAAGAGGTGCCTAGATAGTTAACGTCCCTACAACTACTTGGCCTCACTAATGGTACAGTTGGCTTGACAAATGTTGTTAGGATTTGGGAAAAATGTTTTCCACACAAAGTGGCTTTTTTGGTACTATGCCCAAGCATGACAGTGTCCTTCTTATAACTGCCAAGAACTGCTGCCACTGGAGGCTGACTTAATTTTATCAGCTTCTTGTCCAACACATTCATCATCAACATCCTCATTAGTGTCAGATACACAAATATCCCACTCATCCTGTTGCACTTCCACATTAACACCCTCAATTTCTTTGTCACGATCACTACATTTACTATTACTCATCCTCACATTTGCAGAAGGTGCAAAAACTGTGGAAGGAGGCTTCTCTACAATTAGTTTCCGAAATGTCAGACTCACACATAGCACTCGTGCACACACTTAGACACTCCTCAGGGATCTGTGATGTTTGTAAACACACTGTATATTTATTAAAGTGCAGGTGTTTAAAAGTGGATTTTTTGGCCATAGCAGCCAATCAGAGTCTAGCTATTATCTTCTAGAAGGTTCTAAATAAATAAGTAGAATCTGACTGGTTGCTATGGGCAACAACTCCCCTTTTAAAAACTCACACTTTAGTAAATATACCCCTTAATGTACTTTTTATGCCCTGATTTGCCTGTATCAGAAATGTGACACATCTACAGAGTGCAAGGTTACAGAAGATGCCTGACTGTGTTTGGCCCCAGCTTCCAGTGTAGGCATTCTAGGGCATGAAACAGTAGCAGGACCACTACTCGCAAAGAAAGGCCATGGTCTGAGCCTTTCCATGACACCATGGACCTCATTCAGAGCCACTCGCAAAATGCGAGCGCTCGCTCTGAATGAGGGCAGCCGCTTCTATGTTCAGAGCCGGCCTCCTGGCCGCTTGCTAGGTTGTGGGTGACCACCCACACCTTTAGCGAGCGGTCAGATTGATGGTTGCGATAGTCGCGACCATCGGGGCTTGCAACGAGACCCTTGTGGTAGGGTCTCATCTACCGCAAGCCCCAGTGAGCTTTTGGCTCTATTAGAGCCAGAAGCTCACCACTGACATCACGAGTGATGTCAGTGGGGCCGCCCCCAAATGGCAGACGTTCCATCGGGAACGCCTCCGTTTGGCCAGCCACCCCGCTACAAAACGATGTGAGCTGTCGATTTGTCTCTTGCTCCAGGGCTTGCGCATGCGCAGTGCGGCCGCTGCGCGTGTGCAGGGCCTCAACATCGACCCGCTTGCGAGCGCATAGGTGCTTGAGAGCGCATAGGCACTTGCGAGCAGGTCTGAATGAGACCCCGTGTGTGGTGTATAGCATGATGTCAATTTTAAATTTGTGTGGCAGTATATTTTCCCTTTATTGTTAGAGGTGATGTTTTCTTCAAATTGTGAAGAGTTATCACCTGGCATAGTAGCTGACACTGGAAAACACACTATGCAAATTTTTGTAAATAAATTTACACAAACACTGGCAACTGTTTTCATGCACCAGATACAGAACAGGTCTCCTTTTCGAGAACTGTTTTGGGGTACAGATGATAGGGGATACCACCGCACACAGTAGCTGACACTGAAAACACACTATGTAAATATTTTTTAAATTCCTTTAAACAAACACTGGAAATTGTTTTCACGCACCAGGAACAGAAGATATCTCCATTGCAAAAATTGTTTTGGGCTGCAGATGATGGAGGAATACCACTGCACACAGAACAATAATATACAGCGTATAAACATTTTGCATTGTATTGGAGAATTCTCTGGTGCAAGCATTCTTGTGAAGTCTGCGATTTTCATGAAAAAAACTCGCAATTTGCACCTAATTGGATTGACCCCTAACTCCTTCCACCTAAATTCTTCCTTATGTAACTGTAATGGCGCCATAATGGCGTGCTAATGGTGATTTTTTTTTTCAGCTCTGCAGTCCACACACACACCCTCTCCCTCCACTCTCCTGTGTGAATTGCCACCCATTCAGGAGGGAGGGTCTTTTATATGCAAACCAAAACGCACAAGATCCAGCGCTAGGAAAATTAAATTTTGCCCCATTCTGGGATCCGAGCTTGATGGGAAGACCCGAGCCAGGACACAGATACTCGGATCTTCTAAGTTTGGGTGTGTTCGGCTTCCCCCCGTTTTTGTCACTATAGGGGGCGTGCCCAGCACTCTCAGAGATGCTGGGCAGCCCTGCAGGCTCTCCCTACGCTAGTGAATAGATGCCGTGCGATGCGCACGGCATCTGTTCACCTTCTGCACACCCACTCTGTTCACCCTTCTGCACACCTGCTGCTCTGCTAGGCAGAGCAGCAGGTGTGCTCTCCCCAACTTCCCCCCCCCCCCACCGCGGGACACTGCGGCCCGCGGGCGGGACAGTTGGGAGGTATGGTATAGTGACTTACATTATTCCACATACCATAATGCCCATTAAACATTATGCCACACAGTGTAATGCCTATTACCAAAATGCCACTTACATTTTTGCCCCTGACACCATTTTATGCCCCACAGTAAGGCTTCTAATTACTTTTAAATTACCTGCTTGTTAGGGGTTTCACGCTTGTTGCCAGGGGTTTCACGCTTGTTGCCAGGGGTTTCACGCTTGTTGCCAGGGGTTCCACGCTCGTTGTTAGGGGTTTTAAGCTCATTGCCAGGGATTTCACGGGAGAAGATACAGCTTTCTGCATCTTCTCCCATCAGTGCCAGCATTCTCGTCACCTCTAGGAATTCTATGTGTTATGTGCTGGCTAAAGGTCCAGTAGGACCTCTAGCATCTGTCTCCTCCTAGGTGGCGGACATTTTTGGAGGGCTGTTTTCAGCGGATTCCATGCGGACTAGCCGCGGGGTCCGAGTCAGCCCTTCAGCACCCCCTCAAATCCGGTGCACGTGCACCTCTAGCCCCCTCCCTAGTTGCGGCCCTGATTGCAGGCTTGAAAAGGCAGAGCCAGTGTAATGACTTCATACATAAGGCAAACACAGTTCAGGAACAATAATACAGCTTACATGAGACAGCAGTTCAAACGAGCAGAGTATTCCCAGCACAGTCATGGTTTAGATTGTCCAGCATAGAGAGAGCTTCTAAAGGTGCAACTTCTCCCTCACATTTGCACTGACTAACTAAACTTACCTGGTTTATATACCTTAGGTGATCTTAATTGAGGTAAGAGTGTGGTTCCTCCCTGGCTACAGGGAGGTTAACCCTTTCCTCAGAATGTTGGAGAGACCCACTCTGTCACATACCACCCCTGTTAAAGGGTGAACCTAAATCGCCCGCGGCAGAAGCCCGACTCTCCAGCCCAGTTTGGGACAAAAAAAATCCACATTCATATGTAGACGTCTCGGTCGGTGTCGGACTTCTAAAGAAAAAGGCTGGAGAGCCAGGTACCAACTTGTCAGTCTTGCGTTAGAATTTTTCATAGACTGTAACCATTTTAACGGTGCATGATCAGTAATCACAGTAAACCTGGCCCCACAAATGTAATATCTCAATGACTCAAGAGCCCATTTTATAGCAAGGCATTCTTTTTCTATTACAGAATACCTAGTCTCTTGTGGGAACAATTTTCTACTAAGGTCTAGAATAGGGTGTTCAATGCCATCAAACTCATGACACAAAACTGCCCCCAAACCCACATCTGAGGCGTTTGTACAACAAAAGGCTTGGTAAAATCTGGAGAGTTTAAAACCGGGCCTTTACAGAAAAGATGTTTAATTTTGGTGAACGCAGACTGACAGTTCCTAGACCCCTCAAGTTTATTTGGGGCAGAATTTTTCAAACGATCTGCAGCATAATTCTGATGAGGACGAAGCACCCGGTCCATTACCCTCTGAAAAGAGGCCAGGGCACCATGCAAGCCAAAAAGCATTGTTTTCCACTGAAATAGGCCCAATGGAGTAGAAAAAGTAGTTTTCTTCCTAGCTTCCTCTGTCAGCTCAATTTGCCAATATCCCTTCATAAGATCAAGGACCTGATTCAGAGTCTCTTGCTAGCGCTGTGCGCTCGCGAGCGGCCCGATGGTTTGCATGCTCATGCTTCGTTCTGCACGCACGCAAACTACTCTGTGCGATCGCAGGCCACTCGCTCGCCCAGCAAAGACAGCCCAGTGAAATCAGTGACAGGAGAGGCCGTTTGTGGGTGGTAACAGGGGCAGGACACTAATAACGGGGGAGTGGAGGTGCGAACGCAGATGTGCCTGAGTGTTTCAATGCCGTTTTAGAGACGTGCATAATTAACACGCAGTGTCATAGTACACGTCACATGCCTGTTTTTTACACTGAAGTCCTCGCAGTGCTTGCGGTAAGGTAAGGCAATCACAAGCGCTGAGATCGCTTCCGATTGTCCTCGATGTACCAATGTTTTAATACACTTCCTGGAGATGACATGTGCTGGTGGGCGGCTCTGCCTGTGTGATTGGGCGTACGCTGGCCGCTCGCTAAAACATGGTGGGCGTGCTTATGCCTTGGCGAGCGATCGGTTCCTGTGGCGTCACTTTGACAAATTTGCATACACTGGGGGCGAGCGATCGCATCTAGCGAGAGACTCTGAGGTCCCAAGTGTAGAAATATATCTGGCCGAACCTAACCTATCAAGCAGGTCATCGACCCTTGGCATTGGGTAGGCAATGGCATTAAACTTGGACACTGTATTAACTGTGCGGAAGCCTATGCAGAATGTTGTAGAACCATCTGGTTTTGGGACCAAGACAATGGGCTACACCAGTCACTAGACGTCTACTCAATTACCCCTAACTTCATCATTTCTTGAATTTCCTTGATTACCTGCCCTTGTTTTTCGCTTAGAAGCCTATAGGGTCTTTGTCGAACTACTACGCCAGGTGGGGTCACAATGTCATGCAAGAGTAAATTGGTCCTCCCTGGTTTATCAGAAAAAACATCTGAGAATTCATTAACAAGATTCCCCAAGAGAGGCTTCTGCTTGTCTGAATTCAAAGGTTCATTGGGTGGAGAAACCCCATCGGACTGAGAAATCTCTACCTCTACGGGAGTCAGGTTTAGAGACTTCATAATTTACTTCACCAACCTTTCTAATTACTTCAAATGGCCCTTGCCACTTTGCTAGTAATTTGCTTCTCTGAGTAGGTGACAACAAAAGGACTTTATCCCTAGATGAAAAAAACTAGAGTTCGGGCATTACGGTTATAGAGAAGTTTTTGAGCCTCCTGTGCATTTTACCAAATTTTCCCTGGCCAGTTGACCAAGTAGGTCTATGCAATTACACATCTTGAACACACACAGTATTGAAGGATGCTTTTGCCCTTTATTGGTTGTTCCTCCCATGCTTCCCGCAGAAGGTCGAGAACACCACGTGGCTTCCTTCCATAAAGAAGCTCAAAAGGGGCAAAGCCAACAGAAGGCACTTCTCTAATTGCAAATAACAAATAGGGTAGAAACTCATCCCACCTTTTTTCTCTCTATAAACTTCTTTAACATAGACTTTAGTGTACGGTTGAATCTTTTGACTACGCCATCTGTTTTTAACAACTTTAAGACCACCTGCATTAACTTAGACATAATTTTTGTCCCTTGGTCGGTAATAATTTCTTTAGGTAATTCAACCCTGGAAAACAACTCTAATACCTTAGTCACTACCTTTTTGGCTGTAGCGACTCTTAAAGGAAATGCCTCTGAATAACGGGTGGCATAGTCAACCACAACTAAAATGAATTTATTGGTTTTGCGCTAATTGATAATATATATCTGAAAGATATGAAAATATAAAAGTATAATAGGGATATGGTAGAACCCACACAAAGATCAAGACAC
The DNA here is from genome assembly GCA_031769625.1 of Taudactylus pleione. Lineage (NCBI taxonomy): Eukaryota > Metazoa > Chordata > Amphibia > Anura > Myobatrachidae > Taudactylus > Taudactylus pleione. Next base: position 989,971 of record JAUIMM010000007.1, read on the forward strand.
CATTTTTAATATCATAGTGTTTATATATGTATTCTGAATAAAAGTAACAATAATATTACAATACAAATACAACAATACACCCACATTAATAATCTAGTATGTCGAAGCTGGATAATTGGCTGAGACAGAATCAGTTTAAAATTAGATTGGAACGATGCCATCTTGTGAATGGCCACAAGACACCATCTTAAAAATGAGATCTGCACGACGCCATTTTGCGAATGGCCGCCCAGTGCCATTTTAGAGAAACTCACACTTAAGTACATATGGTGATGCTATTATTAGCATCATGCGATCGCATATTTCACCATACCCCATACACACATTAAATACACACAGTTGCACTGTTAACATGATGCACATTAGTGAATGCATAATATCCTGCATGCGAACGCTGTTTATTAGCTTCATGCATACTCATCTGCCCCAAGTTAACTAGCATCTTTTCCCAAACCCCTCATACTTACACACTGCACACTCATATAAAAGGTTCCATAGCTTCAAAGTGTAATATTCAAGGTTTATTCATTTATTACTGATGTTGTGAAATAAAGACTATTTTGATATTTAAGGTTTAGTACATGATAAACAAACAGTGTTTGGTGTTGTACTGATCTACTCTGTCTTAACAGCTTTCCGGTGTCATCGGTGAGAAGATCGCAACATGCATTCTTAACTTATGGACTGTAGAGAGTTAAAACACTAAAATGTACTTTGTAATGTTAGCAGCTTAGATTTTCATGCGGCGGGAAAAAGGAGACAAAAGGCTGTCGGAGGCTGACCTGTGTCCATTTGAATCAACCTGTTAAATGTCCTGTAACAGAAGCACCATGACTGGGAACCAATGGAATTATGCCAAACTTGCCTATTGTGTTGCTTATCCCTGTAAGGGTATAAATGTGCATACAGATTCTTGCTGATGCTGATGATGGAGGTTTCTTGTTGATGCCAGTAACTGGTCCCAGTGCGCATGCATATGTATAACTGTACCTTGGGTCTGTATGATTTCTTTGCGCTAAATTGTCTTTAGATCACAGCGTGTAACATACTGTTTTTATGTTGAATGATAACCTTTGTGCGTTGGAAACACATTTCTCAAAGTCTGAAGGCATTTATTTACTGTATGACTGCGTACGCAAATAGCGTCAATTCTAGAAGGTATAGACAGGATTTAGAAGGTATAGGCAGGATTTAGAAGGTATAGGCAGGAGCGTATAGAGGTTTAAATCCAGTATCGTTAAGTAATAGCAGCATGAATATTAACAGCAGCCCACTGGGATCTAATGCATTATAATTAGAAATCCTTAGAGTCCAGACTTAAACCATCAATAGTCAGCTTTGAAAAGTACAATTCTGTATATATATGTGCAAATTTAGCGTCTGCATAGGAACCTCACCACATCCAACCTTTGATTGTTACCATCATTCGCTGCCATTGTGGAATATATGCAAGGACTAATTGGAGGTCCATGATTTAAGGAAATGAATCACCGGTACACCATCAATTGGGACCGTCACATGCTGACTTGACTTCTGCCCATTAAATTATTGGGACACCCAGCCGCCACTGCTCACACAGCGTTATTATCAGCACGAGATGGTGCACTCTGACAGGTCTGGAGACCTGTTTGCATAAGAGCGGAGTCTGGTGTCCATTTCCAGTTGGATGTGGTGAGGTTCCTATGCATATGCTAAATTTGCACTTTCATATCTTCCAGATATATATTATCAATTAGCGCAAAACCCATCTGTTTCTAGTATCCATTGACCATTTTTTGGCAATAGTATTTGAGCTCACACAAGCTCATAATTGTTTTGCTGCTTTTTTAGCCGTAGTGATGTATATTTTTAATTCTTTATTAGCGCCTGCTTAGTGTTTTTTATTGTCCTAAAATGAATTTATAGCCTTTAGACGGTGGTTCAATCGGACACACTAAGTCAAAGCCCTATTTTTTTCAAAGGGGGCCCTTACAATTGAGGGAGGGATCAGCGGGGCATTAGACGGTCGGTTTACTGTTGTCTTTTGACAAGCGGAACAGAACCGTGAGACCTCAGCATTGACACCTGGCCAATAGAACCGAGAGGTTATTCTCTCCACCATCTTATCCTGTCCCAAATGACCACTCCAAGGAACTGCATGGGATAAAACCAGAACATGCTTTCTGAAAGGGCCTGGGACTACCAACTGTCGTATCACCTCCCTTGTTTGTGCTTGTCTAGTCGATATAAAAACTCTCTAAGCAACACAAAATGGGGATATTTTACTTCTGTTACATGTGACAAAAAGACACTATCCACTGGAAGAACCTGTTCAAAGGCCCTTTTTAAAGCAGGATCTTCCCGTTGGGCCTTTCTTAAATCAAGCCAAGGTGCAAGGGGAATCTCAGCAATATTCCCCGCACTACGAGGATTAGGTGGGCTGCTAGACACTGTTCCTAGACCTCTCAGCATTAGGTTCATCAGAATTATCAGATACAATGACATGAACATCAGCATTTACAGGCACATTGTGAGCAGTAGCATTATAGGAGGAGACCTTTTTCCCAACAAAACGTCACAAGCAAGCCAGTCTCTGAGATCCCTTCTCCTTTGTTTCTTAGATTTAGGACCCTTTACCTGATACAGAAAAAAATCAGGGGAGAAGGGAAATGTCTCTACAAGGGTTGCCATCGTCTGTGAGGGATACTGGTCCCTATCCAAATCCATATGTGGGCGCACCTTATCCAGAAACAATGCCCACTGTGGAGACAGATGGGGAGACTCCAGCGTAATTAAAAATGAAAGGTTCTCCATGCCATCCTGCGCCAGCAAGGCATTTTCCACTAGCCAGAGATCGGAATCCAAATTCTCAATTCGATGCAGCTGGACCCAGCGATCAACTTTGGCAGGGAGAAGTGCAACAAACTGTTCTAGAGTTACCAACTGTACCAGCCAGGCGGAATTATGTAGGTCCGGCTGCAGCCATTTAACTGCAAGGTCGGACAGTTTCTGGGCCAGGACGCATGGCCTTCCATCAGGATCATAGGACACAGACCTAAATTTCCGCCGGTACGCTTCTGGATAGAGCCAAACTGATCCGCTATGGCAGCCTTCACTCGGTTATATATTTTTGCATCTTCCAGGGAGAGGGTGGCGTATGCAGCTTGGGCCTCCCCATTAGCAGAGGGGCAATCTGTACGGCCAAGGAATCTTTGGGCCATGCTTGTAAGGTAGCAACCCTTTCAAAAGTGGTAAGAAAGGCCTCCACATCATCTGAAACCTGCATTTTGGGAAGTACAGGAGTAGTTACCACTGCTCTCTTGGTGATCTCTTTAGGATCCTTGGCACAGGACCCACTTTAATCAGACTTCTGACACCACAATGTAGTGGGTAAAATCACATGACCAATGGGAGACTGAGATGATGCAAACAAGTAAGCTTTTGATTCCAGGCTTGAAAAGGCAAAGCCAGTGTAATGACTTCGTACATAAGGCAAACACAGTTCAGGAACAATAATACAGCTTACATGAGACAGCAGTTCAAACAAGAAGAGTATTCCCAGCACAGTCATGATTCAGATTATCCAGCATAGAGAGAGCTGCTGAAGGTGCAATCTCTCACATTATCACTAACTAACTAAACTTACCAGGTTTTTAGACCTTAGCTGGTATTAATTGAGGTAAGGGTGTGCTTCCTCCCTGGCTACAGTTGGTTACCCCTTTCCTCAGAATATGGGAGACACCCACACTGTCACAGGGAGAAATACCCAAACACTGGAGGGTCATAGTTACATGACTGCTGGTACCGCTTCAGCCATCAGGAGCAGGTAAATCCCTGCTGGGCCACCAGGGACGATATCTCAACTTTCTAACATGTCAACATTTCATCACTGTCTACATGATGAATGTCGACATGGTCAACATCGACAATATAACTGATGAGATATCATACCCAACCCTATTATTTTTATTATCACTATTCTATATTTGGTAAGCAGTGACATAATATTTAGAGCTGTACATTGGTGATAATGACACAACACGTTACATACAGTGTCATTAAAAAGAGAAAATAATAAAAGAAAAACCTGCCCAAGGGCCCTACTCATCAAGAGAAAAAATTCCCTTGTGATAAGTATTGGAGGCATTCATTATGCCTCCAGTACTTATCCCCACTGCCTGTCACCTGACCCCTCACAGGGCTGCAGCTGCCGCTGGAGTCTGTTAGGGTTAGGCACACCTAAGGGAGGGTTGGGGGGGGGAGAGGGAAGGGTTAGGGTAGTTACTCACCTCAGTCAGGATCTTCATCTGCCAGCCTTCCGGTGTTGGGATTTCATCTGCTGGGCTGAGGTCCGATGGTCATACATACCGATTCTGTTCTTATAGATGACCTATTTCTCCAGCTAAAACAGGTGTTTATACAGAGGCACCACTGCTGTCCTCCTATCAATTTCACCATCTCAGGACTGAGGACCACTTGATCCAGAGATGGACGCGGAACACGTCGCTGCTGGGTCTTTAGACACAGCAGCGATGTATAAATATGCTAATGCTTCAGGTAGCATCTGCAGGAAAAAGACGCCTCCTGTCAGCATCGGATCAACATTGCGACGCAAACCCTGGCCTTGGCACAGCCAGGAAATGAGGGTGATGTCCCCATTTCCGGGAATGCAAGCTGGCACCATCCCCTACACCCAATGTCAATCATTCTGTGGCTTGGGGGCACTACATGCAATCACGCAGGACCTGAGAACTGAACCCACCCGAACTTCGGGGATCCGAGGCAGATCCAAGTTGACTCGGGTTTTCCTGCCTGACTCGGATCTGAAATCGAGGCAAAACGTCATCATCCCGCTGTCGGATTCTCACGGGTTTTGAATTCTATAAAGGTCTCACGATTGCCGCCATTTTGGCTGTGAAGAGTGAAGAAGGAGGGAGCTGGGACCTGTGCTGTTGCATGCTGATGCTGTGCATAGGGGCTGGCTGTTGTCTATAGAGGGGCTGGCTGGCTGTTGTAGTATCCATAGGGGCTGGCTGGCTGTCATTGTCCTGTCCATAGGGGCTGGCTGTAGTGCTGTGTTGTCCAGGGGGTGCTCTGTCCTTCAGTGGTGCTCTTCACCCACCCCCAGTGTGAAGAAAAAAAAAAATAGTGTTAACCACACTTGTCGTCAGTACAGGGGTGCTGTGCTCCTGTCTATCAAAGGGCTGCTGCCCAAAAATATATATTTTTTTTTTTTGCTGTGTGCGTGTTAGCCACACCTGTCATCAGCGTAGGTGCACAGGGGTGCTGTGGTCCTGTCGCCCAAAAAAAAAAAAAAATGTTGTGTGCATGTTAACCACACCTGTCATCAGCGTAGGTGCGCTGGGGTGCTGTGCTCCTGTCTGTCAAAGAGCTGCTGCCCAAAAATAAAAAGAACCTTTTTCTTGTGTGCGTTAGTTACACCTGTCATCGGCGTAGGTGCACAGGGGTGTTGTGCTCTTGTCTGTCAAAGGGCTGCTGGACAAAAAATAAACAATTGTTTTTGTGTGCGTATTAGCCACACCTGTCATTGGCATAGCTGTGCAAGGGTGCTGAGCTCCTGTCTGTCAAAGGGCTGCTGGCCAAAAAATAAAATAACTATTTTTTTGTATGTGCGTGTTAGCCACACCATCAGTGAAAAAAGAAAAACATTTTTTATTTTTATTGCATTTTGTAAACAAAACCAGTAATAAAAAATCTCTTTTTAAAAAAAACAAAAACAAACATGAATATTTCAATGAAAACTTTTTTTTTATTGGGTTACAAAAAGTTTTTTTTTTTTTTACTTAAATATAGCAGAAATGTTATTCTAACAGCTTATAAAGTTATATGCTCTAAAAAACTAAAGCCTATATATACAAACCTATATAGAGTAGACATCCAAAATTCTAAAACTGTTCTATTAAAAAACATAAACAAAAATAAAGATTATAAGTCTAGTGTGTTATAGTGTGTTATTATGATGTTAGAATGTAGAAGGCCAAAAATTGGGTGGACCACACATGGCTGATTGATTAACCATGGTGACTGGATTAATGTCATAAGGAAGAGGAGGCTGCAAACTGGGTGTCATGTTATAAGTTGACCATATGGGGTATGTTGCTGTTAAGGGATCAGGCTGGTTATCAGTGGACACATTATAATAGTTGTTATTCTGGGTTGCCATCTCCTGAAGGGTGTTTACCAACAGACAGAGACTACCTATCAGCTCAGGCATAGACACTTCCTGAGGAACAGAACTCTGCTCTCTGGAGGGAAGCCAAATAGGTGGGAGCCCCTGTTTCAACATCTGAAGCTCTTCTCTCAACATCATCTATTATAGATGAAAAAAAATGTCATTGGAGACATCTAGCTCCTCTTTCTGTACCCTGCTCACCCTTATTGGACAGGAAGTCCAGGATGCATGGCTTGGAAGAAGAAGGACTAGCTACAGATGGGGATGGTCATTATCAAGACCTGATCCCCCCAGTTGGATGTAGTCTGGGAGGTATCGGTTGGCATGCAGGCAGCGGAATAACAAAGGCCTCCATGTTGTCTGTGCTCACTATTCTGTATTTCAGTTTGCGATTCAGGTAGGAATAAAGTTGACTACAGAACACAGAATCACTGGATGTCTTAGTGCATTCAGGCCAGATACTATCCATGAATTCCCAGACAGATTCCGGACAGATGAATCCTTTACTTGTGATAATCTTTGGTAATTCCTGGCAAAGGTGGGTGTCATAGCCAGACTCTGGAGCTCTTTTTCTGCTTTCTCAATGATCTCCATATGCAACATAAAACTTAAACTGAAATGTTGCATTTAATGCTCTGTTCTGCTTGTTCACATATCTAAGTAATATGATTAAGTGGACAATGGGAACAACGGCAATTTGAAGGCCACTAACTAACTAACTTTTATTTTATGTCCTTGTACAGGTTGGGAAATTCCTTTACAGAAGGTTTGCAAAGGATTATTGAAGTCAATTGTTTATTTCTTTTTGAAAAGCATGCTTCCTGGTCTCCTTCTGGGATGAAAAAAATCCACTCCCAGCAAGCAGGCATGGTGCTCAAGAATTACCAAGAAAGACACAATGTAAGACTTAAACCTTAAATCTGAAATGTTGCATTTAATGCTCTGTTCTGCTTGTTCGCATATCTGATATGGTTAAGTGGACAGTGGGAACAACAGCAGTTTGAACTAAGGCCACTAAAATTAACTGTTTTTTTTTATATCCTTGTACAGGTTGGGAAATGCCTTAACAGAAGATAATCCAAAGGATTATTTAAGTCAATTGTTTTTGGAAGCACTCTTCCTGGTCCCCTTCTGGGATGGAAATCCACTCCTAGCCGTAGAAGCAGGCGCAGGATTCTCAAGAAAGACACAACGTAAGGCCTTTTAAATCAGGGTTTGCCAACCTCGTTCCTCGAGAGCTACGTTTTCCAGACTACCTAGGGTGCACAGGTGTATTCATTACTCACCAACACATTTAGAAAGCTCCAGAGGTGTAGTTAATTATTATAGTTGTGATTCTGTGAGGAGACCTGGAAAATATGCACTGTTGGTAGCGCTCGAAGACCAGGGTTGACTACCCCTGCCTTAAATCATAGATCTTATGCTTGAGGCCACGAACTATGTTTTTTTTTTAATGTCCTTGTACAGGTTGGAAATGCTTTTTCATGTGGAAAGCACTACTAGAAGTCTTCCTGGTCCCCTTCTGGGATGAGAAAATCAACTCCCAGCAGCAGCAGCCATGCTCAAGGATTCTTCTGTGGCAAGGACTGATGTGAATGTATCACTTTTTTTGTAAATGCCTCCTCCCCTCCCCTTCTACCTCATAAATTTTCTTCGGAATCCAAAAATGAAATTAAATTTACTACTAATCAACCCTTCCTTTCCCTGCCCTGCCTTCAACTACATATTTACTCCAACTCCCTCAGGTTTCTCTTTAATAATAAAAGTGTTTCCTGATGTTCCATGTTTGAAGTTGAACTGCCATGTGTTTGTGCCACCCACTGCTGCCGTTTAGCTTAGTCAGCCAGCTAGCTTGGTGCAAATTTTGGGCCTAAACTGGATGAAAACAATATAGTGAGCTGTGAGGTGGTCAAAATTGACTGGAAACGAGTAGAAATAAATGTTATTGAGGTTATTAATACTGTAGGAACAAAAAAAGGCCCATTTTATATGATTTTTTAAGAAAAAATCCAGATCCAAAACCGAAAAACAAAACACGGAGGTGAGGTTTTTATCTAAACCCATCCAGATCCAAAACAAAAACACGAGGGTCAGTGCACATCTCTACTTGATATGCACAGGCGCAGAATGGGTCCTGTGCATGCGCAGGCACTCCACCATCAGAAATGTACATAAACCTTCGGGTTTATGTATATTTCTCAATCAGGCCCAGTGATAGCAGGGGCTCAGTACAGGAAAAACAAAATGCCTGATTATTTAAATAAATATATTTTTTAAGATATAGTTTAAAAAAAAAACAAGTTTTTTTTATATATTTTTATTAAAGTCCATGCCATATCAAACAACAGCGGGTGAATGGCCCAAATTCTCCACACTTGGGAGTGCCATAGTGGACAAAATGGCAGCAAAGGAATTAACCTGGTCGGATTGTTTTGAGTTGCAAGCGTGGGTCATTTGCTGGCTCAATATCCCATGTTAGAGGGACCCATGGACTGTAACCTGTCTAGTGTTGGTTTGGTCTACCCTGGGTACTGCAGTATGAATCCCACAACAAAGGAAATCCTGGTTGTTTCAGGTGACTGTAATCCTGTATACAAAAGGGGCGTTGGCATTAATGGACTTTGGAAGTGAACTCACCTTGGTCTCAAGCACTGTGCTACTAAATATTAAATTTCTCTGTATACATGGAGCTACTAAGGTTTACAACAGAACAATGTAGGAAGAAGCAGTCAGGGTAGTAACCTCCATGGTACCAAAGCTGCTATATCCCTTAATCTTGTGGAGTAATTTTCCTCTCTGATGAAATTTTCAGCAAGAAAGTAATGAGAGAGACCCTGGAAGGGAAAGATGTAGTGGTAGAAAAAAAGGATGTAGTCAGGGGCGTCTTAAGAGAGGAGGGGGCCCATGTGCATTCCCCATCTGGGGCCTACTCCTCTCTCCTCAGCGGCCGGCAGCTGACTGACACAGCTGGCCGGCCACCGCAGCATCAGTAGACTCTGGGCTCTAGGGTGTGACCAGAGTCTACTGCGCATGCGCAGATTGATAGGGAAATGGGGTGGCCGCCATTTTCCTGGGACTTCCTCACTGCGCATGTGCAAAGCACTGGAAAAATGGCCGCGGTTGCCGTTTTGTGCAACGAGGCAACCCAATTCGTGACCTCGGAGAGATAAGTTTAGATAATATGGGTGCAGGGTGTACGGTGTGGGCCTGTGTGCACCACACACCCTGCACCCATTATAGATATGCTGTGACAAAAGAAACCCTCTCCAGGCTGAGGGAAACCCTAGCCAGACTACCTTTCCAAAAGCTAGGGAAATGTGAAAAACATAGAAAACCCATGTATAAATAAATATGTTACATAATTAGTGTTGGAGAGGGAAGCAAATGCAATTAAAGCTGTACTGTAATTAGGGTAATGGGGTATAGAAGGCTTCCCATCCTGCTGAAGTTTATTTTAAAGTTAAAAATTACTTCTTGTACACTGGCGGTACCTTCCAAAGGAATAGCTACTGGTTACAAAGGTATATGTTCTACTAAAAATAGCACCATCATATATGAGGTAGGAACCATGGGGAGGACAAAACACCTGAGCATGTCTTGCGTAGGTTTTACTGACCTACAGTTCATTTGGCAGTTAAGCAATATTGCCAATTCTGTCAGAGAACTGAACTATACCTACTGACAGGGCGACCCTGATACCCATACTTATTGTGCAGAACCCTTTTGAGGGTTCACTGAAGAATTTGGCTGTGGGACATCAGTATATTCTGGTAGTGATAGACTATGCCACTCGCTGTGCAAAGGCAGTACCGTTGAGAAACACACATTTAAATACTATAGCTATGGAGTTGTTACTAATGTTTTTTTTGGAGTACCCAAGATATCCTCACAGATCAGAGGACTCCTTTTATGTCTAAATTTATGCAGGACATGTGCCAGCTTGTAGGGGTAAAGGCTGTTCGTACTTTCGTCTATCATACTCAAACTTTATAGAACCTTGAAGCATATGTTGGGGAAGGTGGTAGATCAAGAGAAAAGTGATTGAGATACACTCATGCCCTTCTTAATGTGTGCAAACTGAGAGATACCCCAAGCATTTTCTGGGTTTAACCCTTTTGGATTACTATACGAGAGACAGCCAAGAGACATGTTAGACTGTTATGAAACTCCTGCACTATTACAATAGAGTCCCTCTATGGAGGGTCTTGTGCCTGTAACAACCACCCAGCTGTTCCCTTAGTGTTAGATGTACACACCGGTACTTAAGTGGCCGCCAGGTCTTATACCTCCGAACATTAGGGTCTTATGCAAGAGACAGGAGATCACTAGGTAATAATAACTGGAGTGGTAGTGTATAAGCAGCAGTAATATGCCAAGGACACAGTTAACTGAAGTACTGACGCTAGTTTTGTCCAGTACACTGGAACAGGTAGTAGCAAGGGTATAATATGCAGATAGAGGATATGGACATCATGTAGAGTAATGCAATCCTTTAAGTGCAGCACAGTATTTAACCACAGGTAAAATGCAAATAATAGAACACTCAGCTCTGCACCACAGTTCTCAATGCAGTAGCAATGGTTAAACACAGTCACTATTATTGCAGCAGCATAGCACAGCAATCCCAAAATAGAAAAGCAATGGTATTTAAAACAGTGATTCCAGCAAGGCACAGGTGGATTGCTCAGCAGAAAATTAATGCACAGGTCACACAGCAGTATACTAAATGAGTAGATATCAGCAAAGTTAATGCACAGTAGTAAAACATCTAGCTGAGTAAATCCATCAGGAAAACAGCTAGGATAGCAGGAACAGCAACCATGAACAGGGACTGAATGACAAGGCTCCAAGAAGAACTGTCACTGGCAGAAACTGTAGGGCTGGCTTAACAGAAGAAGGGACCAATGCAGAAAGCCTCCTTGATGAGTGAATGGATTGCAGCTGTGAGCTGCACACACAGATACTGAAAGATTGCAGCGGTGAGCTGCACACACAGACAGCATCCCAGCTGCCTAGTAACAGGCAGGACTGGAATCTATGGCATAATGCAGCATCCCAGTCGCCTAATACAGCCAGGACCTGCAACCAAGATGATCCACTGCCGTGGATCATAATATAGACATATTAAAGGTGGTGGGCTTAGGAACAATAGTCCCCAAGGGAACCAAACCTGGTGCTGTTCCTAGCTCAAATACAAGAGAGGTTGGGTGAGATAGCATTTTTATCGCAACAACACTTAGGGGATGCCCAAGAAAGGAAACATCAAACCGTCACAGGATATTGGTAGTCCAATAAATTCAACCACTGGATAAAGTGTTAGTTTTAGTTCCTACATTAGAAAACATTTTTCTCACTGGTGAGGGCCCTCAGAAATAATAGATCCCATAGAACCTGTATATGGGTTTGGAAACCGGGGTTCCCTTAGGCTCTGGCGTGTCCCAAAGTCAAAGTGTCCAAACAGAAAAAAATGGTAATACAAAATGGAGGTGTCTTTTATTCTGTTCTCAGATGCACTAACTTTATTTAGTAATATGACATTGTTACTCTTTCTGGTGTGGTTGGAACCATACCAATAGCAGAGGCTAGATGAATAGCCATAAAAGAGGAGAATGATAAACAATATTCAGCTAGATGTATTGAGGAGCCCTCAAATGAATGGTCTAGCTCAGTAGTGTTGGTTCCAAAGCGGGGGACCATATGTTTTTGTATACAACTTTATATGCTTGAATATGGTTTCACATTTTGACTCAAAAATGTTGTGTCCATGGAAGACGAATTGGTTGAGAAGCTAACAGCAAATATATAACCACCTTAGATTTGACAAAAAGATATTGTCAAATTTCCCTGAGATAGACAGCACTCAGTAATCCCTTTGGATTGTTCCAATAGAAGGTACTTCCATTTGGGTTACATGTCACACCTGAATAAGCTGTTGAAGCCTCATAGGGTTTATGCTGCTGCACATTTGGATGACATTGTAATATACATCTAGGATTGGGAGTCACATCTGCCAAAATTTGACATCACCTTAAGGTCATTGAGAACTGCATGGTGGAACACACACCCAGGTAAATGTGCAGTAGCCATGATGGAGGCCAAATATTTGGACTATGTTGTGAGACAAGGTCAGGTCAAGCCTTAGATAGATAAGGTAGAGGCAAAAAAACCATTGTTCTAGACATGAAAGAAATTCAACTACACCCTCTACTGAGTTTAGCTGGTTACTACAGAAGGTTTTGCCATTAGCGCAGTGCCATTAACTGTGATGTTAAAAAGAATTGCCCAGATCAATTCAATCAGTATATCCTCCAGCCACTGATCCTATCCATGGCTCTCAGAACAGTGATGCACAAAATGGTAATCTCTGAAAGCAATTTATTTTTGCTTAAGGATGGGGCTGAATTCATAAAGGTCAAACAGAACACCTGGGCTAGTCGGCTTTATATAGGAAAAGAAGGAGTTGCCAAACTCAGAGAAAATAAGACATACTAGCCAATTAGGATATTGCAGGGGTGCTGCCTAGGCTTTATAAATGTGTTGGTTCCTGTGTATGCAGGAAGTAGGGATGGCCATTGCTGGGTAATCAATGGACACTATAGATTGTACCAACAGTGGTTTTCATCAATGGTATAAAACCATTCAAAGGGAAACCATTGATGGTTGTAACCACCGATGGTCATACCTGCTCTATGACATACCGGGCTGCTGGCCAATCAGAACCGAGGGGCAGGGCTTCATGGGTTCGATGGGGGGGTGGGGCTAGAATCTGTGTCCTGGCATTAAGTTAAAAAAAAATATATATCGGAGGGATCTCTGCCATTGATGATGGAGAACTATTGGTTCTCCGCCATCGATGGCAAAACTATCTGACATTGGCTGTTAACCATTAATGTTTGTAAACGTGGTCATTGGCCATCCCTAGCAGGAAGATAGATGATGGAAAATCTAATCTGTAAACCCTATGAATTCCTCAAGAGCCTTTTCTCCACACTGCTATGATTCATACAGTATTGTCTTGTCTGCTTACATTAGCACAGGGCACTGAAAAAGATTCTTTGCCTGACATGGGACTAATACCACTTTTACACTTAAATTCCGGGTCTGTCTCGGAGTTGGAACAGGGTTCCAATCTGGATGAGACCTGGAATTTAGCCAGCGCCGACCCAGGATATTCCCGAGTCGGCGCTGTTCACACCGGAGCCGGGTCTGCATAGACCCGGCTTTTCCGGCATTGAAGTGGACTCTTCGAGATTACGTCATCTCCAAGTGCCACTGAAGCCGGACCATTCAGCCGGCATGCGGCACGCTCCGGGTCATCGTGACCCGGAGCGCGCCGTTCACACTGCAGGGTTTCACGGGTTACTCCCGTGTTAAACCCTGCTAGTTACCTGGGTTGGATTGCCGGGTCACTCGACCCGGTGATCCAACCCTCTCCCCTTTTACACCAAGGAGCTACCCGGGTTAACCCTGCAATAACCCGGGTTTTAGCTCTGGTGTAAAAGGGGTATAATATTCTCTCCAGTTCATTTTCTTGCAAGCAATGTCTAGTAAAAACAATAACAACACATTTAATTTAAAAAAGTGTCAGTATTAATTAACCATGTAAAGAACCAGAGCTGCAATTATGCTGTAAAAATGTAGTTTATGTTGTTTCTCAGCAATGGGAGGACCTGGAATTCAAAACACTGACATTCAGATATAGAGAATTACATTGTTATGTCACATTGTTCATTAACCCTATTGTACATACTGAACCACACACCATGAGGCTAACAGTCTGTGCTAATCTGTATTAAATTAATGAGATGTTAAGAGAATTAGGCAGCAGTTAGAAGCTTGATGTATAATGTACGTTTGTCTCTGCAAGCTGTGGGGAAGTGGGGCTCTTGTGAATTAGCCAATTATTAAACACTCATTCTGCATTTTATCATTATAGCTTTAGGATTGAGTGTTCAGCTTCAGCAGGCTGCTGCTTTCTTAAACAAGTAGTTCTGTATTTTAAGTACATAATAAAGGCAACATGGTCGGTCACCACAGAATTAAAGTCCCACTCAATCAGCCCCTGTCATGTCACATGCTGTTTTTAAAAAATGTCAGTTAGGAGCTGATTGGTTGGGACTTTATCTCCATCCAAGGGTTAGTAAATAGACCCCTTAGTCCACTAGAACAGTTTTCACAATTTCAGTTCTCATGCTTCCTCCCAAATATCCAGATTTAAGGATATCCATCCTTGAGTAAAATTAACTCAATTAGTGCCTCATTCATTTTGAATCAACCACTTGTGCTCAAGCATGGATTTCCTTATATCTTGGACTGTTACTGTAGGTGGGTTTGATGTCTGGAGTTGGGAACCACTGCATTAGAACCTGTGATTTACTAACCTAAGAGGTATATTCAATTGGCCGCGAGGTTTTGCGAGGAAAAAACCTTGCGCCCCTCGCGGCCAATTTCGAAATCCCGCGGGTATGCGTGCTCCCGATACCCGTGGGATTCAATTAAAAAAACAGTGGGCGCGGGGTTTTCATCACTGAAAACCACGCGCCGCGTAAATTAAGAAAAAAAAATCACTTACCTGCCCGGGTCTCCGCGGCTCCCGGCAGCCTCCCCTCTCTCTTCTTACTGGAGAGGGGGCTGCTGGGAGTCCCGGGGGCTGATGGGAGGAGCAAGGGCTGCTGGGAGATGTAGTTCTCCCAGCGCCCATTCCGGGGGGGCCACACACACCGCACCGGGTGTCACACACACACTCATACACACACACCACACAGTCACTCATACACACTTACATACAGCACACACACTGACATACTCACCACTGCTGCAGAAGAGCTGGCTCCCGACGCTGGATGTAGAAGAAGATGAGAAGACAGCGCTTCGGAAGGTGAGTAATTAAGGACTAATTAAGCTAATTGGATACTTCCAATTGCTTAATTAGTCCTTTGGGGAGGGGGGTGGGGGTTGTCAGAGCAAGTACACGTGATTTTTCCTAACATTGATTTCTGGAAAAATCACGCTTGCTCAGGAGGTGCGCAAAAAAAAGCCTCCCGGCGCGTGTTTTTTAAAAAAAACACGCACCTAATAGAATAGCAAAAAACCCGCACCTGCAGGAAATACCTCGCAGGTGCGGGGTTTTGGATTTTCTCGCAGCCTATTGAATATGCCCCTTAGTATGGCAGCTGATATCTTGTTATCCGGCCGTACATGATATAACATTATATGGATCTTTTATTATTTTTATTTTATTCATGGTCTCATTAGAGCATTAATATACTTGCCATGGTTGATGCTTTGAAAATTTGGAATAAAAACAAAATTCTCAACCATGTATTGTCCTCATCATTAAGCAATTTCTTTCACCTGATTATCCGTTTAAGCAAAGTAAGAATTTTGCACAAAATGCTTCTAGCACAACCCCAATCCCTACTATACCGCAACTACAGTAGTTCAGTGCTACAGGCACTTACCTCTCCAGTCCATCCAGAATTACTCCAATCAGAAACTACTCAGACTCCTCATCTTTCAAAGCATTTCCCTGACATAATAAGACCTTTACTATATTCACTCGGTCTGTGAAAACACACAATCATATATGTTCAAAAACTACAGTGTTCAATGGACTAGCAGAGATGATGATATGATGATTAGTAAATACTGTTATATTAGATACTGGGCCTTATTCAGAGGTGGATGCAGAAGCGCACGCAGCTGCATCCATGGGTGGTCACCTGTCTCCGACTTTATGGGAATGCAGCTATATATCCCTTAACTTGTGTAAAACCGTGCGTCCAAATGTGCAAGGACTGACACAGCCATTTTCAGCATCTGTACACACAGTAATACAGATTGGTCGCACCATTGATAACTACACAGGCCCTATGACGGGTGCAGCTTCTCCATCCATGTATAGCCTCCTATGTGAGTGTTCCATAGTCTGTGTACGCTTACACTTTTACTGACACTCCCATAAGATGGACCATCTCTGTACAGGCGCTAAGACACCTCCCTGTCACCGCACGGGAATGTTCACTACATTTCTCCCTGTTTCCGTCTGAAATTAGGATTGCAACTCTACACATATACAACCAGAACGCATCCACTTCTGTATCAGGCTTCTGTGAATAATGTATTGCACAGGTTCTCAAACTCGGTCCTCAGGACCCCAAACAGTGCATGTTTTCCAGGTTTCCTCACAGAATCGCAATTGAAATAATTAATCCACCTATGAATCTTTTAAAATGTGTCAGTGAGTAATGAATACACTTGTGCACCTGCTGGGAGACCTGGAAAACATGACCTGTGTGGGGTCCTGAGGACAGAGTTTGAGAACTACTGCTGTATTGCATTTCTAGTCTAGGGCAGAGGTTTTCAAACTCGGTTCTCAGGACCCCACACAGGTCACGTTTTCCAAGTCACCCAGCAGGTGTACAGATGTATTCATTACTCACTAAAACATTTTAAAAGATCCACAGGTGAAGCTAATTATTTCACTTGCGTTTCTGAGAGGAGACCTGGAAAACATGCACTGTTTGGGGTCCTGAGGACCGAGTTTGAGAACCTGTGGTCTAGGGGTGCATTGACCCAAATGTTATGTGTTTCACCTTCCACTGAGATCCCAAATATTTCCATAAGAATTTTATATCTTTTTATGTGAAATTAAGACCAAGGAAAACACAAGGGGCTGTGAATATTCTTCATAGATGGTTTTACCTTATTGCTGAACAAACTGCAAACTAAAAAAAAAGGACATTATGCAGTTTTTTTTGAGTATTGTAATATTATTTTAACTGTTATTTATATAGTTCCAAAATATTACATAGTACTACAAAGAGAGTATTTAATCTTTCACAGTCCCTGCACCATTTACAATATAAATTACTCATCACACAAACTAGGATACATTTTGGTCAACAGACAATTAACTTTGCAGTATGTTTTTGTGCAGTGGAAGTAATCCGGTACAACCTGAGGAAAACACTGGGAGAACATATAAAACTACACTTAGAGCCCTGTTAGAATTGAAAAAATAGACCTAATTGTGATATATGTCACAGCCTGTATTATGTGCACCCACTGACTTTTCTGTCCCTTTCCTTTATTTAACCTATTAAGCTCTGTAGCCTACACAAATATTTTGAGTGGATTAGACAGATTCTCCGGAAACTGGGTATGACTACTAGAATCATAGTGGCAACGATAACTGCCTGTCATCTCATCGCTGTTTGGAGAGTGTATAATGGAAAATAAAGAAGGTATAAGGTCTTCTAGCCCAAAAAGCATTAATCACGCTACATCTAAACACTAGAACAGATAATTTAATACACCGCCTGTTAACCTCCATCCACTGAACTGGTATATAGTTGACAAAAAATCCAAAAATCAATATCAATAAAAACTCTCTCACACCCTTGAAATAGTTAATTGTGTTGAGATACAACAACATTGTGTTGACATATAACAGATGGAGGGGTAAAGTAGCATTCTTTTTTTGTAAGCAAAACCAGGTTGATTTTGCCTATTAAAAAATTGCTAGTTTAAAACTTCGGACAGTCTCAAGGTGACTCGCCGATGTCTCAAAGCGGCAGCCTAATACATTTACCCCTGAGACTTAAATGTTTGGGTGACTGCACTTGAGAGACAGCAGGTGGCGCTGTTACGAAGTGTTGTTAGTGTGTTATCACTCTGTATATAGTGATGTACTCTGTTGTTACAGGAATGTTCCAGAAGAACGAAGTGCTGCTGTTGTTCATATGTATACCTGTCATATCTTTTGTCATGTGCTTTTAAACCATACTAGTTTTATTATTATAAAGTTTCACCACAAAGAGTTTCCCAGTGTGTGCCTACTGAAAGTGTATGAGAGAGAAAGAAGATTTAGGGGGTCTATGTACTTAGCCTAGGGGCAGGATTCAGCTGTTTTAGCGCGCCGAATCTCCCATCTAAAGTGACAGGAGATCGCGGGGCGCTATTCAATTGATGCTTATTATCACGCTGATCGCGCCCATGGAGGTTGAGTTTGGCTGCATAAAATGGCTACCCCCCAACGAAAGTGCTGGGTGCAGTCGCGAAAAGTGCCATTTGAGCATCCAAACGGGTCACTTTTCGCCTATTTCAGCTCGCCCCCATCCCTGAAGGTGCGAGCTGAAATGGTGCACCGGCAGCTGATCGCGCTCGATAGCTCCATCGGGCGTGAAGAGAGGTAGAAATAATTGAATACCGCCGTAGGAGAGAGATAAAGTAAATGGAGATAAAGTACCAACCAATCAGCTCCTGACTTTTTTTTTTTTTTTTTTAAACACAGTCTGTAAAGTGGAAGTTAGGAGCTGGTGGGTTGGTACTTTATCACCATCCACTTTATCTCTCTCCTAGGCTAAGTACATAGACCATACCTCCCAACTTTCGAAGATGGGAAAGAGGGATGCGGGTGAGCAATCGAAAATAGGGAGCGTGGCCTATCAAAACGGGGGAGTTGCCTTGCAGGCTGTCCCCACAAGCCACGCCCCTGTTTTCATCATGCTGGGGACTTTACCCAGCTCTACAGGAGCTGCTGGACAGCCCCCCAGCCTCATCCAGAGCCGGCAAAGTGTATATGGATGACACACAGATGTGCCCACCATCTATTTACCGCTGCTTAGCTATGCAGAGCAGCTTCGTGCGAGTGTCCTCCCCAACTTCCCTCCGCCCGCGGGACACTGCAGCCCATGCGGGACAGCGCCTGTTAAACAGACTGTCCCACTGAAATCAGGACAGTTGGGGGGTAGGCATAGACCCCTTGATCTGGTAACTAACACCTCTGCTAACAAATTGATTAATTATGGATGAAGCACATCAACACTTTGTTACTTCCAAAAACAAGTATAGATACTGTGAAAACATCATTATTGCATGCTGGACATAATGTATTGTTAGCTGCAAAGTGGGTTGGTACCCTGTTCATCGGACTCTTCGTCCCCGAGCCGTCTGGACACATTTTTCACATGCTAATTATCGGCGATTTCCTTAATGCTAGTGACTAAGTAAACTAATACATACATCATAATAGCTCACTTGGAAAATGAAAAAAAATATATATATTTTTAACTGTGATATGTGTTTTCTTTATGTATGTGATTTAGTAAAATAAATGTTAAACCTTTTATCTCCTTGTATACATATTTATTTTTTAGAAGAGTATGTAATGTTGTTTAAGAACTTCACTGCTGCTTACTTTGAAAAACAACAACAAATTTATTATACTCTAACACATCTATCACTTTAATATGCTCAGAATTGTATTATAAATACAATTATATTAAAGTACATGGTAAAAATATCTGTGTATGTTATATTGCTCACATTTATTATATTGCCTTCATAAGTCTAAATATACCGTAACCCTACTGTTCCTGCAACAATAACACGTTCACACTATTTCAAATTAATGGAATGTATATTTTGTTTAAACATACATGGAAAGAAACAGCCAGATGTAGGAAAATATTATTTTGTGATTTATTTTTTTTTAACTTGAACTTAATCAAATGCAGTCTTCAAGCAAATCTAGATATTGGATGTTGTTGTCTAGACTATGTATGTTCAGAACTTCAGCGCACAGACCCTGGAGGAAGCCCCTCTGACAGTGTTGCCAAATTGATGAGGGCAACTCCATAGCCTTCAAATCTGCGGAAGAAACAAATGGAACATATTAGTGAAGCATTATTGTGCTGGCATAGCTCTTGGTGGGAAAAGCTGCACCATACCAACAGACAGCTCACAGCTGGGGCAAAGCAAATATGAGAGGAGACTGCCCAGCAGGTCAACTCGGTGACCCCCTTCCAACATAGCGTTACTGAGATCAAGAAAAGGTCTGTACATGCATCTTATTTTATTTCAAAGAAATATATTTTATGTTTGACATCTGTGACAAAGTACTTCCCAAATATAATTTTTTTTTTTTTTTTCTGGAGTGTGCAGTAATATTTTTTTTTTTGTGTCAAAATTCATTACTGGAGCACTCTGGATATAGTCCCTGCCCACATACACAATTTACCACAGGACTATAACGTTGTGTTGTGTGTGTCCATACCCTGTCTACTTCACATCCCCATCTATTTGTTTATTTGTGTTTTAGAATTTAAAAAAAAAAACTTCATATAAATATTTCACACATTTTCTTTATATACTTTTGTGCAATTCATAGACATTCAATTTCATTACTATATACAGCACTTCTATTGCTTTTTTTTATAGTGATCAAACCTTGACATGAAAGAATGAATTATGGGCTTCCTCCCAAAAATAAATACAGTGCATCCAGAAAGTATTTACAACGCATCACTCTTTCCACATTTTATTATTTTATGAAACAGCCTTATTCCAAAATGGAATAAATTAATTTTTGTCCTCAAAATTCTATTTGCGATTTTTGCAAATTTAATATAAAAAAAACGAAGAAATCACATGTACATAAGTATTCACAACCTTTGCTCAATACTTTGTTGATGCACCTTTGGCAGCAATTACAGCCTCAAGTCTTTTTGAATATGATGCCACAAGCTTGTCAACACCTATCTTGGGCAGTTTCGCCCATTCCTCTTTGCAGCACCTCTCAAGCTCCATCAGGTTGGATGGGAAGTGTTGGTGCACAGCTATTTTCAGATCTCTCCAGAGATGTTCAATCGGATTCAAGTCTGGGCTCTGGCTGGGCCACTCAAAGACTTTCACAGAGTTGTCCTGAGGACACTCCTTTGATATCTTGGCTGTATGCTTCATCGTCGTTGTCCTGCTGAAAGATGAACCATCGCCCCAGTCTGAGGTCAAGAGCGCTCTGGAGCAGGTTTATATCCAGGATGTCTCTGTACAATGCTGCATTAATTTTTACCTTTATCCTGACTAGTCTCCCAGTTCCTGCTACTGAAAAACATCCCCACAACATGATGTTGCCACCACTATGCTTCACTGCAGGGATGGCATTGGCCTGGTGATGAGTGGTGCCCGGTTTCCTCCAAACATAACATTTGGCATTCACGTCAAAGAGTTCAATCTTTGTCTCATCATGGTCTGAAAGTCCTTCAGGTGCATTTTGGCAAACTCCAGGTGGGCTGCCATCTGCTTATTACTAAGCAGTGGCCTCCGTCTGGCCACACTACCATACAGGCCTGACTGGTGGATTGCTGCAGAGGGTTGTCCTTCTGGAAGGTTCTCCTCTCTCCACAGAGGAATGCTGTAGCTCTGACAGAGTGACCATCAGGTTCTTGGTCACCTCCCTGACTAGGGCCCTTCTCTCACAATCGCTCAGGGTAGACGGTCGGCCAACTCTAGGAAGAGTCCTGGTGGTTCCGAACGTCTTCCATTTACGGATGATGGAGGCCACTGTGCTCATTGGGACCTTCAAAGCAGCAGATATATTTCTGTACCCTTCCCCAGATTTGTGCCTCAAGACAATCCTGTCTCGGAGGTCTACAGATAATTCCTTGGACTTCATGCTTGGTTTGTGCTCTGACATGCATTGTCTAGTGTGGGACCTTTCAAAATCAAGTCCAATCAACTGAATTTACCACAGGTGGACTCCAATTAAGCTGTAGGAACATCTCAAGGATGATCAGTGGAAACAGAGCTCAATTTTGAGCTTCATGGCAAAGGCTGTGAATACTTATGTACATGTGATTTCTTAGTGTTTTTTTTTATAAAATTTGCAAAAATCTCACTAAAACTTTTACACGTTGTCATTATGGGATATTGTGTGTAGAATTTTGAGGACAACAAAGAATTTGTTGCATTTTGGTATAAGGCTGTAACATAAAAATGTGGAAAAAGTGAAGCGTTATGAATACTTTCCGGATGCACTGTATGTAGACACTACTAAAGACTGAGGAGCAGATGGCCATCCTGCCAAAAGTAAAAAGCATTCTGGAAAATCTTGGGACCACTCATGGAGACTAAGGGCCTAATTCATCATTGCACATACTGTATGTGCAATGCTGAAGGCAGATTCCAGGCTATGGGGAATCTGCGCGTGCACAGGACCCGTTCTGCACATGCGAGACTATCCAGTAATGAAACTATCACATTCCGCCATGCAGATAAAGGTGGTGCCTTGGTGTTGCAAGATCTATGTGATTATAAGGCCAAAATATATAAACAACTTGGTGATACCTCGCTATATCATCTTTTACCTAAGTGCCCTACTCCAGTCTCCAAACAGGAATTGCGTGATTTACTCCAACAAGCAACAGATGCTGGTATTATTCCTGCTAACCTAAAAGGAGCCTTTATACTGGAACACCCAGTGATGCCACTACTCTATACTTTACCAAAGATCCACAAAAGCCTGGTCAACCCTTTGGCAGACCAATAATCTCAGCCAGAGGGTCATTATTCTAGTATGTGGCAGTATATCTGGAATCTCTCCTTCCTTAAAGTTACTGGGATTGACTCCTCTGGCCGAAGCCTGCTTGTTGTGTACAATTGATGCTTGTATCCTGTATACCACAGGTTCTCAAACTCAGACCTCAAACATGTTTTCCAGGTCTCCTCACAGAATCACAAGTGAAATAATTAGCTCCACCTGTGGGTCTTTTAAAATGTGTTAGTGAGTAATTAATACACCTGTGGACCCACCTGGTGACCTGGAAAAAGTGAACTGTGTGGGGTCCTGAGGACAGAGTTTGAGAACCACTGCTGAATATGGTCATACCTCATGACAAGGGCTTACTGCATTCAAACATTTTTTGCAGGATTATCCTGTTTACAGGCCCAGATTTGCGACTTGTCTTGAATCTTCTCTAAATGCCACTTACCAGATTTTTTTCTTTTTGATAGCATAGCCAACTTGCAGCTTAATGGATGCACAATTGGGTCCAGCATGGCCCCTTCGCTTGCAAATCTTTAAGCAGGATGTTTTCTTTTCAGACATGGAAGAAGGCAGAACATGTATTTTTCTATACACCATACATAGATGATTTGCTTTTGTTTTGGCAGGGCACGAAGGAATCCTTTATCTCTGTGATTGAAATATATAACAAACAGGGTCCTGTTACATTTACATAAAGTGTCAATGATGTGGAAGTTAATTATTTAGATGTTAAGATCACCAGGCATGGTTCAGAGGTGAATACCTCTACGTATTCAAAAGAAACAGACAGTAACACCTTGTTATCTGTGGATAGCCATCACCCTGAATCTCTGAAAATGGGTGTTCCATATTCCCAAGTTTAAGTGACCGAGGTCGCAGTCTGGAATAACCATCACTTGCTAGCTAAATAAGCGTCAGCTTACTCAGACTGGTTAGCTTCTGAGGACGCAGATCCGGGCCTTGCCACGCTTGAAAAATGGACACACCCCCCATTTCTGGGAAAGCTGGCCGCTCTGTAAATGCCTCTGCCTGACAATCAGGCAGAGGCATACTCTGTTTGATTAGGAGAAGCTCACTTAAAGTGACTAAGTGAAAGGCATAAATAGCAACCCTGATGAGGCTTTCAGACAAATGCATATTATCAAAAAGTTTTGGGTATTATCCATCACAGAAGCAACTAAACAGAAAGTCATCAAACTGAACAGGTTTTCTCTTTTAGATAAAACAAAGAAAATAAAGCGTACTTGCCGTGGGTTAGCAAGATTAATCAGAATAGTACCATTATTAATCAGCAATGTAAAAAATTGTGGCCTATTTTACAGGCTGATTACCAGCTGAATCTTTCTGATACTACATGTGTCCAAATACATTTTACTTCCTTGCACATTAGTGAGCCCTTCTAGACACGCCAAGCCGTGTTTTGACTCGGTAGCGTTGAGCATCTTTTTACCTTCAAATGCATCTTATTCGCAAAGGGATGTGAATAGGATGAACATGCAGCTTCTGCTGTTTAAAATATGCGGCCTGTTACATTACAGTGACACAGACGATGACACAGTAAAGCAGCGTTTTGCATGCAGATACACTCTTAGTCGCGCACAGAATACAGGCATGCTATATCATTTTAATCAGCAGAAGCTGCATGTGCGCCCTATTCACATCACTTTGAGAATAAGGGCTCTATTTATTAACATTATTTTTACTAAAATAAAGTGAAAAAGGATGTTTTCACACCCTTTTCACATTATTTTAGTTTCACCTGTAGTTACTATTGGGCAATTGGAGTAGAATTAGTAAAATTCTACTCCAACCCCCAGTATCACTTATTTTTAGTAAAGCAGATCGCATTTCCCATAATTGTAATGGGAAATGTGATCCGACCTAAGTTACTAAAAATAAATGGTAAAAAAATACCGGGGAAAGCCCTGTGATAATAACTCCACCTGGAGGTGGCGTTATCCAGGGTCTCCCCGGTTACCGGGCTCCCACTCTGCTCTAATGGGGAGAGCAGAGACGGGAGCCGGTACCAGTAATCAGCTATGTGGTCTAAGCAGACCGCAAGCTGATTACTGTAAAAAAAATAAAAAAAAAAATTAAA
Source organism: Taudactylus pleione (assembly GCA_031769625.1). Lineage (NCBI taxonomy): Eukaryota > Metazoa > Chordata > Amphibia > Anura > Myobatrachidae > Taudactylus > Taudactylus pleione. Next base: position 1,014,568 of record JAUIMM010000007.1, read on the forward strand.
CATTTTTTTTTTCCTTACCTGAATCCAGGGACCGGTGATCCGGCCTCCGGTGATGGCTCCTCTCCGGTCAGCTGGTCTCCCATAGTACACTGGGGCCCGGTCATCAGGTGATCGGGCCCCAGTGCAGTATGGGAGATCACCTGATCGGGAAGCCTGGAGAAGATCACCGGAGGCCAGGAGGAAGCAGGTAAGTGTAATGAAGGGGGGGTCCGCAATCGCGGGGGGTGGGGCTTAGCACCAGGGGCGGGGCTTAGCGTCGGTGGGGGGGTACTAGCGGTGGTCGGTCGGCGCATGCGCGGGCTCTTAGTCGCGGTATTTTTTCCGAAAATACCGCGACTATAGTGCGGATGGGATTCGCAGGGACAGAGCTTTAATCACAAGCTCTGTCCCTGCAAGGGCTTTATAGTAAATCCCTGTGATATTGCCTGAATTCGCAATGCGAATTCACTCGGTAATATCACACTACAATCCGCATTCAATATGCGGATTGTAGTAAATAGAGCCCTAAGACACATTTGAAGATAAACAGTCGCACAAAAATAATGTCAGCACTACAGAGTTGCACTGCTCTCGTGCGTTGTTTAACACGACTTGTAGTGCACAGAGGTAAGATGTATGAGGACAAATCTGTAGATTGATGCCCTGCTATAAATGTGGTCAAAATGTAAGGGACTATCTTGTAAAACCAGATATTAGTGGTTTGAACAGAACCCCCCCTCGAGCCATTTTCAAACTCAAAAAAATAGAGACTTCAGGTGTCCTTGCACTACCTGTAGATTTCCAATTCCTGGAGATTCTTTCAATTATCCATTATCGGGCAAGAACTATAGCATCTGTCACCACCTTACGTGTAACAGTAAGCATGTGGCACACCAGACCATATACAACGTGCTGTCTTATATTACCGAAAGGTCATTTGAAGAATGGATGGTCGCCCAATCTTCTATCATATCTGCTTTGAATACAGGTACTAGTGACCAACCTGTGGCTAGGAATTTTTCAGAGTCAGCACATAGCCTAACCACGCTAAAATATTGGATGATTGATGTATGCCCCCCCCCCTCCCACCTCAAAGTGGCAACCAATCAAAACTATTATTTTAGAGTATTATGTGAGAGTAGGTGGATAGTAAGATTAGACAGTTACCCCTAGAGCAGAGGTTCCCAAACATGGTACTCAGGGCACCCCAACAGTTAAGGTTTTAGAGATATCCATGGTCGAGCACAGTTGGTTAAATCAAATAGACTGAAGTACTAATGTGGCAATACTACACCTTATGGCATATTATGCGCTTACATTAGTATTTTTGGTGCAGATTTATTCGGAATAGGTAGGATATCCCAACATGCAGGATGCCGGCTGTCAATAGACTGACTGCGGCATCCCGATGCTTACAATCTCGATAGGGCAACAGTAAATAGTGTTCCATTGCCTTATTCACCCCCTAACCGTACTTTACTGTACCCCAACACTACCCTACATACAGGGCCAGCCCTAGCCCAAATTTTTTGGTAAGCGAGTATATTTTTTGCCACCCCCAGGCATATTGTTGCGTGTGCCCAAACAAATTAAGGGTCCGTGGGCTCATGGAAAAAGCCATAACCATGACACACCCCTTTCTCGTCACTCTGGGAACAGTGCTTTCCATTCCATATGCACCTTAATGCAGTCCTCCCCAGTAGTGCCCCTTATACAGTACCCCCAGTATGCAATGTCCCCCAGTAGTGGTCCCTCTTATGCAAGCCCCAAGTAGTGCCCCTTATACATTGCCCCCAGTAGTGATCCCCCCTATGCAGTGCCACCAGTAGTTGTAGTTGTTCCCCCTGTGCAGTACCCCTTGTGCCCCAGGAGTGATCCCCCTTATGGAGCCCCCCAGTAGTGTCCCTTATATAGTGCCCACAGAAGTAATCCTCCCTATGCAGTGCCCCTTGTAGTGGTCCTCCCTATGCAGTGCCCCTTGTGCCCCAGTAGTGATCCTCCCTATGCAGTGCCCCCAGTAGTGGACCCCCTGCGAGGCGCCCCTTATAAAGTGCCCCCAGTATAGTCCCCCCTCATGCAGCGCCCCCAATAGTGGCACCCCTTATGTAGTGCCCTTTAAATGGTGGCCCAAGTTGTAGTTCCCCCCTATGCAGTACCCCCAGTATTGCCCTTTATATAGTGCCCCCAGCAGTGGTTCCCAGTAATAATGCCTCCTGTTAGTGTGCCCCCAAGTAGTAATGCCCCCGTTAGTGTGTCCCCAGTAGTAATGCCCCCGTTAGTGTGCCACGCACACACACAAAAAAAACCCACAATACTTACCTTTAGCTCCGATCCTACGTCCGCCGCCCCTCAGAACTATGGGAGAGACGTCATGACGTCTCTCCCATAGTGCCCGCGGGGGGAACCGGACGCCAGAGGTCAGGTGTGAGCTCCGGCGTCCGCCGCTCATTGGAACCATGGGAGAAACGTCATGACGTCTCTCCCATAGTGCCCGTGGGGGGCGGGAGCCGGAGCTCAAGAGTGAGCTCCGGCTGTCGCGGCCGGGGGGGAGGGGGGAGTGTGGCAGTGGCGAAGGGGGGGTGGGGAGAGGAGGAGCAGTGTGGCGGTTGTGCTAGGATGCGGGAAGGTCTGTGGCACTGGGGATCAACGTCCACAGCGCCCTCTACTGGCTGGCGCTTTACGCAGCTGCATAATTCGCGTAACGGGAGGGCCAGCCCTGCCTACATACCCCACACCCTAACAGTAAGTACCTAACTCTAACCTTCCCCCTTCCACAGCCTAACCCTAACTGCTCCCGGGGTGCCTAAACCTAACCCCCCTACCTGCAGCTAACACCAACCCGGCCCCGCTAGACTCCTGACCGGGATGCCGTCGTCGGTATCTCCAGCCATGTCGGGATACACACTGATCCTTTTCATACTTAACTGCATTTATTAAATTTGTCAACTGTCATATTTCTTTATTATATTTTCTATAATGTACTAGCATTGTACTTATGCTTAATTTGTAGAACTCAGCACTTATTACATTAGAATGTGAAATATGCTAGCTACGTTATTGATTTTATTTATACTTTATTATCAGGTTAATTTTTGTTGTTGTTCTGTAACTTGGTTACAGCTTTGGTGCTGGGTGGTCACATGTTGCACAGACATGCAGACAGATACAGCAGTCTTGCTCTGACGACATCAGTTGTCCGCGCCGCTGGCCGAGGGTGCAGTCCCTTGCCTGGAAGCCACTGCTTTTATGTTTATTCCTGAGGAATGTGCCGATTACTATACTGCTATGTTGGACCTTCTGTTTATTTGCCGTGAGTGCCGCACCTGATGGGACGTAGTGTGCGTTTATGTGAAGGCACCAGGCACGTTGGATGTTTGTACTGCCAGATCCTTTTGAACTGTGTCTGCATATATATATTTATTTTGTAGCAAGGTCAGGGAACTGGTACCATCTCCTGGAGTAAATGGCACTGCACAGCAGCTGAGAAATCACACAAAGTCCACTGGTCTGGTGCAACTGGTCTCCGCCAGTTTTATTAGGTAAACAAAATAAACACCTTGCCATCTGGTACTAACTATACAGAAGTGATCCTAGCTCACTAACAAAGTATTAAGGGTTTTTCAGGTTTAATCAAATCAAATCAGCTTTATTTGGCCAAGTATACATACATAAATATACAAGGAATTGAGATCGGGTTAACACATATCTTGAGTTCACAACAACAAAAAGACAACCACAGCCCACCCACACCTTCAATTATTTAACACCAAGATAGCCTGCGGAAAAAAGCTATGCAGGTGTGACCTATACCGCCTACCCGAGGGCAACATTTGAAACAGGTGGCAACCTGGATGTGCGTCATTGCCACAATGTTCCCAGCTCGCCTCCTAATCCTGGCTACATAATTTACCTGCTTCCATCAACCTGATTCTCACACAGAGACACTAAACACTGCCCAGGCAGTGTTTCTCTGTAATGCTCAGCCTCACAGCACTAAAAAACAGCCACACAGCTGAAAACCCTAATTAGCCTCCTGTGAAGCTAATAACCCAAGAAAGCTCCTAACACATACCTTCGTGAGGTTTCAAAATACATAGGTCAGGAATCTAGGGCAAATATACATGCCTTCCACTATGATGCCAGTGACCTTGTCACAAAATAAACATATATACATATATATATAGCGTTCCCACTAGGCTGTTTTAGAAGGATGGCAAAGAGCGCCCTGCCCTCACAGCCTGCGGGTGCCGTCTTCACCCGCGGGTGGCAGTGTCCCGTGGGTGGAGAAATGTGCAGTGACCCGGTCATCTATTCTCACTGTCTGCAGCGCTTGTGGGCTGCCCGGCGTGTCCGTAAGTGCCGGGCACGCCCCCAAGTATAACGAAAAGGCGACGAGTCTTATAGACACGCCCCCTTATCGGTCGGGGGCGCGCGCGCTCAAGGTTGCCCTCTCTAGCTCCGGTGCCCTTCCTGCCGCCGGAGCTAGAGTGAACACTATATATATACACATATATAAAAACACAAAATACTGAAGAGGGTGCAATTTGCTTAAATGTCTGACACCAATCAAATAGTATATATATCAAAGTTTCAGATGTTTGATGGTTCAAATTAGCACCAATAGGATGTCCAAAAGAATTCCTCTGTAAAAGATCCCGTTCATAACATGTCACTCTTCTTTTTAATACTGGATCGACATTGAATAAGTTGATAGAATATTTTTTGCAGCCTATGGTAGCTACTAAGAGACCTGCTCACCGAAAACACCCAAGAAAAGGCCCAACGGTCCACATTTAGGTATAGTAGACAATTAATTTATTAAAATTTCTTGTCAATTAGACATATAAAACTTGCACATAAAAACTGCTTACACAATTAATTTTCCATTGTTTTAATAGAGGAGGATGACAATAGATATCTTGCTATTTACCCATACAGGGCTAGATTTCAATATACAGGCTTCTCCCTTCTGACCAATGGATTAAGGGCCTGATTCAGACCCGGACGCAAGTGGCCGTTCGTTCGGCGTACGAGCGAAAAAATGTAAATTCAAGCGCTCGCTCGTATGTTCGCTCGCAGCTAATCTTCCACCCCATACTCTCCCAACCCCTCCTCTAGCAAGCGAACGTTCAAAATAGCGACCGTCCGTCTCCTCTTTGGTTGCAGGGAACGCTCGCACAAGTCAAATCTGGAAGTGGGCCTGTCATTTTTCGATTGCCTGCTATTTCATTCTGCCAACATACTTGAATCGATTAATAGCAATCAGTATATTCATTAGCTTAATTGGTATTCACATCTTTGCAATCCGTTTTTTTTTTACAATGTCAATAAACTTTATTATTGTTCGTGTGTGTCATTCCTTCCGCAGAATATGTACGTTTGTACTAAAGGGATGGTTTTTCAAATTTTAAAGTTTGTTTGAATGCTACTATTGTTTTGCGTTTGTTTATATGCAGATTTTTCATCTTTATTAATATTATTTAAATTAGCTTACGCATGTCACTGCATCAAGCCTATCATAACTCACATTATATTTGCGAGGGTGTAAGTCACATGACTCATACAATAACCAATACAATGCTTTCGGTTAATTTTCAAAGTACATTAGCCAATCAAAATTTTTCTGGGACCTTTATTAAAACTGTTTTGTGTTGAAAAAATCATTGCCATCATGAGAGCAGCAGCATTTTGTCGTCATGAACTCCTGGTCCTCACAGATGTGATGGACCAGAGAGTAACCGAGCATCCGGCCCCCATCACTAACCTCCGCAAGCGCAGGGCCGTTTCTAGGGGCAGGCGACCCGTGCAATCGCACGGGGCGCGCCGCCTCCGACCTCTGCAGCAGAAACAGAATATTAACTGCCGGGCGCCCGCTGAGATTCAGTTACCAGCAGGCGCCCGGCAGAGCAGAGCAGAGCAGCCGGAGAGACGGAGGCTCCGGCTTCCGGCTCCCCCAGTGTGCACTATTTGAGGACGTCATGACGTCTTTCCCATAGTGCAGAGGAGCAGTCGCCGGAGCGGGGCTGAAGGTAAGTGTTACTGTTTGTTTTTTTTTATATGTGCAGGCAGTCTGGGGACATTACTCTGGGGGCACTTCTGCGGGGGGAGACACCACTACTGAGGGCACCCGGGCACTACTACTGGGGACATTACTCGGGGGGCACTTCTACATGGGGACATTGCTTAGGAGGTACCACTACAGGGGGCATTACTCAGGGCCCAGGGGCACTACTACTGGGGGCACTACTACTTGGGGCTTTACTACTTTGGGCACTAGTACAAAGGGAGCATTACTATTGGGGGGACTAATACAGGGGCATTAATACTGGGGACACTATTACAGGGGGCATTACTGTTTCAGGCAATGCAACTGGGGACTACTGGGGCACTACAGCAGGGACCATTACTATTGGGGGCATGACTACAGGGGGCACTACTAATGGTGGCATGGCATAGGGGGCACCACTCCTGGGGGCACTACTACTGGGTGCACTGTATAAAGGGCATCACTACTGTGGGCTCTGCATAAGTTGCACTACCACTGTGGGCACTGCATAAGGGGCATAAATACAGGGGACACTGCATATGGGGACAACTACAGGGGGCACTGCATAATGGGCACTTTTGCCTGAGAGCCAGTGGGGGGGAAGCCTAAGACCTGTCGGGATGGAATGGCAAGGGAGGGGGCTGGAATGAAGTGTGTATTATGTGAATCTTGTTTTTTCAATGTGTTTTATGTGGTTCTGGATTTAATAATGTATTTGAAGTGGATGTGGTTTTAAAACGTAGTTTATGTGCCTCTGGCTTTTCCAATATATTTTATGTGGAAGTGGTTTGTTGCAGTGTATTTTATGTGGATCTGGCTTTTATTTTCAATGTGTTGGGTTCGCTCCCAACGCGACTAAAAACGAGTGTGATGCAAGGTCATACTTCTGTCACACCAAAGGCCTGCACACAGAAATGCGGCGTGGGCTTGTGACAGCTAGGCCACACCCCATTTTTTGCTGTCTATCTTTTGTTTAACTACATATATTTTTCAGCGCTTTGCCCGACAGGTTAGCCAACCCAGTACTCAGTAGTCACAGTGGCTGTCATTCTGTGGTCTTTCGAAATCACACTCCCTTACTGTGATACCACACCCCCTTACGATGAGGCCACACCCACTCCACAATATTACTGCTTCGAGGGGGGGGGGCGCATTTTGACTGCTCGCACTGGGAGCCTCAAACCCTAGAAACTGCCCTGCGCAAGCGGCAAGCCTATGCGGAGGTGCGGCGCCGGCTGTGTACCTTGGGCTACCGCCGCAATATCGGCCAGCTCGAAAGGCGCTGGTCCGATCTCCACCGCAGATCCCCACGCCTTTTGGCAAATTTGCGGCTCCAAATTCAGGAAAGGAAGTGTATTTTTTAAACATTTTAAATGTAAGCATACCTGCGTGTGCATGTTTTCCATATAGCCCTGTTTCTTTATTTTGGCCATACCTGCGTGTGCATGTTTTCCATATAGCCCTGTTTCTTTATTTTGGCCATACCTGCATGTGCATGTTTTCCGTATAGCCCCGTTTCTTTATTTTGGCCATACCTGCGTGTGCATGTTTTCCGTATAGCCCTGTTTCTTTATTTTGGCCATACCTGCGTGTGCATGTTTTCCGTATAGCCTTTTGCAATAAAAATTAAATATGTACTAATATAAATTTGTCCAACTCATTTAGGGGCTGAGCGCAGACTTCTCATTTAGGGGCTGAGCTCGTCCCCTATCACCCACTCCCTCCCAAACATCCTCTCCCCAACCTTCCGCAAATTCCCCCTCCACCCCAGACATGGCAGGCAGTGATGCCTCTCCCTCTCATCCGATTCCCATCCCTCCAAATTCAAACTCCCCTCCACCCCCTCTATCTTTTCATCACCCTCCCCTCCACCCCCCCCCTATCTTTTGCTCACCCTCAACCTCCAGTCAAATTACCCCTCCTCCATCCGACCAGCACTGGCCCACCTCTGAGGAGGACGATTTCGGGGCTCCTGGCCCAGGCAGCATAATGATCTGTATGTTTCCCTTTTAAACTATGGTTGCTTTTGAAATGTTTGTTTTTTTGTTGATGTTGTCCTTTTGCCTGTGCTGTTCAAAATTGTCAAGTTTTTCTAATGTTTTGGATATATATCTTTGTGCAACAATGTCTAGGATGTTTTACCCTTACACATATGACACATGTCCAAACACTCACACTTGTGTCTTTCTTGTTTACGGTACCAACAAATGTAGTATTTTTGCGTAGTTGTCCCCTATTGGTATTTTTTATTTTTTTATTTTGTTTTTGTATAGTCTGCTTTTTCAGTTGTTTGGTAACATATAAATTAAGGTGTCATTTTAGTAATCCACACATTTATTGAACCCACAGAGGACCAGAGGCGGATGCAAGAAATGTTGGATGGCTTGCAGAGGTTGAGGGGCCATGTCATAGGCATGCTCGTGGTCCTGGATCATATGTCGGCGCTCCTGCGCCACTAATTTTTTTTATTTTCCACCCACAAAATGTTTATAAAAATAAAATTTATTTTGATTGATTAAAGTCTCATTCCTTGTCTGGAAATATTAGATTGTTGAACCTTACATAAGTCGACTATTGTAGCATGACTTTTTAAGTAATGTAAATTAGATTGTAGAAAGCTCAAGTAAGTATGTAAGCTGGCACATTAAACACCCAACAATACCAATAGGTTTGTAGAATTAACTGAAAATGTTTTTTTAATGTTTTTGTGGCTAATGTAAAAATTAATTAAAACCTGCTTAGGGCTAGATTAGAAAACATACTGATTCACCATAATACCTTTGGTGTTTGATTTTAGCCACAAAGCAGGGTAAAAATGTACAATTTAACAAATTACAGGATTAGCCATTAAGCAAGTTTGCCTTTTTAGGACCACGTTACACTTGTTTGTAATTTAAGAAGGAAATGTTTGTTTAATGTAAAAAACAATTTTAATGCACACAAATCATAAACACAAAGTGAATTGGCACAATCATTTTACACAGTGAAAACACACACAAAAATACAACCAACACCAAAAAGAACAAAACAACAATCAAGAACTGTTTGAAGAAGTAGCATGCCAACATGAATACACAAATGAGGCGAAGAAATCATTGTTCCCGAAGTTATATCCAATGTGTCCACATTAAGTAAATTTTTTGGATCAGGTAGTAGGCATCGTTTTTTAGGTTAATTTTATGGAATAAAAGACAAAAAACAAGAAAACACAAATTAAAATTGCCCATTAAAATCTTACATGTCTACATTGTGTCAATTAACTGTTTTTTGGAAAATAATTACCTAAAAAATCGGGCCACAATGTCATCGCGTATGGCCCCCCCACATACTGACCTCCGACCAACCTCGGGGGGGCCATCCTCGGGCAAGGCATTCTCTGGCTGCATTGGGACACCACTCCTTATGGCGATGTTGTGAAATATCCCACACAGGACCACAATTTTCGAAACCATATCCGGCAAATACATGAGCGGTGGAGGCATCTGAATCGGCCTTTTAAAAGGCCGATACAGTGCTCCACCACCTGCCTGGTGGCTGTAAGTGTGGAATTATACTCACTTTGTGGCCCTGGTGTGGGAGCCAAATAAGGAGTGAGCAGCCAGGGCGTGCAAGGGTAACCACTGTCTCCTGTGAAAAAACAAACATCAGGACCATTGTGTAACAAGCTTTGCATTGGTTACAACAGAAGGTGTCAATTTACCCAGAAGCCACGCATCACCAGCTTGTAGGTTGTCTAATTTGTGCCAAATCCCCGATTGCCGGATGACAAAGGAATCATGTGCACTGCCGGGGAATTTGTCATTCAGGGACAGGATCTGGAGGGAGGCATCACATACCACCATTAAATTCAGTGAATGAAACTGCTTGCGGTTCCTAAAAATAGCCTCCAGCATTGCTGGAGGCTGAAGTGGTATGTGGGTGCCATTCACAACCCCTATGATGTGTGGGAAGCCAGCTATTTGGTAAAAATTGGCCTTCGCCACATTAAGGGTACCCATATCCAATGGCATTTTAATAAAATGAAGGAGGTGTTTCAAAAGGGCCTCCATCACTGCCCTCAGGATCCTTGAAAAGGAGGATTGGGATATTCCCGCAACTATTCCCACAGTGGTTTGAAAGGATCCTGAGGCACAGAAATGTAACACCGACATTAATTGCATAAGTGGTGGTATTGCTGTAGGACTTTCAATTTGCCGTTCAAGATCACTCTCTATTAATGAGAGAGTGTCTATGATGATTTGTGGTGGCAGACGGTATCGCCTTAATACCTCATCATCTGGCATTTCAAAAAGGGTGACACGTGTTCTATATATCTGGGGCCTTGCATGCCTACGCCTGGGACGAAGTTGAGGTTGGTCGGGTTCTGGAACTATGGCCAAGATAATACGACCAACATCAACCTGAAATGGTAAGCCAGGTAGTGATTGTTTTAGACAAATGTGTTAAGAAAAATATACTTATCTTTTCTCAGAAATCCAAAGATGCTTACAGGCCTGGGACGTGTCATGTGCAGAACACCCTACATTTCAAAATTAGAAAATATGTTTAAGATTCATTAAATAAAATATGATTGTAAACAAATTGTTTTCGTGAAAAAATAAAGAAGGGAGCACACATTTGTTCAGAAAATACTACGCTACATTTAGTGTTGACATGATTTTACACTGAAAATGTATTAGTAATGTTGTTTATTTTCTGGGAACAATCATGTCTTACCACTAAAAGTAGCGTACTATTTAGCGAACTAATGTGTCTTTATTAATTATTATCCAATCAATGGAATAAATGGTACTAATTATAATTTTTTTTTTTAATGTAATTTATTTTTTGTGCACCTAAATTATCTACTATGAGGTACATGGCAATTTTTATTAAGATTTCCTGAAATCAGGTTAATTGTTATATTTATATATTTATACATAATATTTTTTCCGATGAGTATTTATGGCTGCTGGAGCGCAAAAACTAGAGATATAGTAAGAACTTACCTTTGTTTTCTCTTTTTCTTCGAGGTCCATAGGAAACCTTGGGGTATAGGTGATGGCGAAGACATCCAGGAACCACGCAGTTAAATTTTTCTCCCAGGATGCAACGGGGTCTCCCTCTATACCCGCCCCCGGGCCGAAGGCTCCTCAGTTATGTAGCAAGCCAAAGGCTGGAGGAGGATAAGAGAGAAGAAAGTCTGGAACACACTAGAATCACATTCTTACACTGGAGACTGAAAACCGGTGACCAGAGCAAAGCCCATCTAAAGCACAGAGGTGTGTCAAGGCGGGCGCTCTGTGGACCCTATGGACCTCGTAGAGAGAGAGATAAAGGTAAGTTGTTACCATCTCTCTAGTTTTCTACTTCAGGGTCCATAGAAGGTCCACAAGAAACCTTGGGGATTTCCAAAGCAGTACCCTCAAGGGTGGGGGCGCTCCAGTTCAGAAAGGAGAATCCGCCGCCTGAAGGAAGCATCCTGAGTGGCAAAAGGTATCAAAGGCATAATACCTCAAAAGGGACAGAAGACCATGTGACCACCTTACAGAGCTGCACAGCCGAGGCACCACGGCAAGCTGCCCACGAAGGACCCACAGACCCAGTAGAATGAGCAGTAACCGAGGGCGGCACAGGAAGGCCCTCCTGAGTGTAAGCCTCAGAAATAGTCATGCAAAGCCATCTAGCCAAAGTTTGTTTATTGGCCATCCTCTCTTGTAGAAACCATAAAGTACATACAAGGAGTCTGCTTTCCGAAGGGAACTGGTATGATCCACATAAAGCCTGAGGGCATGTACCACATCTAATGAGGCCTCACCTGCCGAGAGGTCTGGGGAGTTAAAGGCCGGCACAATAATTTCCTCATGTGGAAACTAGAGACCGCCTTAGGAAGGAACCCAGGGCGAGTTTGAAGCACTGCCCTGTCCCTGTGAAAAACTAGAAATGGGGAACGACGAGAGAGCCCTTAAATCAGAAACTCTTCTGGCGGAAGCAATGGCCAGAAGAAAAACAAACAGTCTTGGCAGTAAGCCATTTGAGATCCACTGAGCCCAGTGGTTCAAAGGGAGGGCCCTAAGGACAACATCAAAATCCCAAAACGCTACAGGAGGGACACAGGGAGGCTGGATACGAAGGACCCCCTGCAGAAGGTACGGATGTCAGGAAGAGGACCAATCCTTCGCTGGAACCACACTGAAAGGGCAGAGATATGGACCTTCAGTGTAGCAAGGCGGAGACCAAGGTCCAAACCCGCTTGCAGGAAAGCCAACACTCTGGCTATCCTAAACACCTGGGGGTCATAACTTCTAGGATGACACCATTCAAAGAAGGTATGCCACACCCTGTGGTAAATCCTAGCAGAGGCAGGTTTTCTTGCTCTGAGCATGGTATTAACCACAGAGCTGGAAAACCCCTTGGACCTTAGGAGGGATGTCTCAAGAGCCACGTCAAAGACAGATGACCTAGATCCAGGTAAAGGCAAGGACCTTGAGACAACAGGTCCAGACACTGAGGAAACAGCAACAAAGTGTCGATGGAGAGATTCTGAAGATCTGAGTAGCAGGGGCGCCGGGGCCACCAGCAGGGCCAGGCCTCTCTCTTGTTTGACCTTTTGAAGAACGAGAGGAAGAAGGTATAACAGGTACATAAACCGGAAGGACCAGTTGACTGACAGAGCATCAACCAGGAAAGCCTTGGCGTCCCTTGTCTGGGACCCATACAGTGGCAGTTTGTGATTTTGTCAAGAGGCCATGAGATCCACGTCTGGAAAGCCCCACTTATCCACTAGGAGCTGAAACACTTCTTGGTGAAGAGACCATTCCCTGGGATGCACGTTGTGACGGCTGAGGAAGTCCGCTTCCCAATTTAGCACTCATGGAATGAATGCCGCCGATATGGCTGGTAGATGGCCTTCCGCCCATGTCAAGATGCGTGACACCTCTGTCATAGTCGCCTGACTTAGAGTTACCCTTGACGGTTTAGGTAAGCCATCGTCATGTCGTTGCCTGACTGCACCTGCATGGGTTTTCTGTGAAGAGTAGCCTGGCTTGCTGCAGGGCCCTGAAAATTGCCCGCAGTTCCAATATATTGATTGGTAGCACAGATTCCTCTGCGGTCCACCTTCCCTGAAAGGAGTGTGGACCTGTCACTGTGCCCCAACCCCGAAGACTGGCATCCGTCGTCAGAAGGACCCAGTCCGCGATCCAAAAGGGATGCCCCTTGATGAGGTGGACCGTCTGTTGCCACCAGGTTAGAGACAGGCGCACCATCTCTAACCTGGTGGCTACTGTGAAGGCATCTGCATACCCGCGCCTGCAAAGTGGAGATCTGTTCTGCTGTCAGAAAAATCCTTTATATAAACAATCGAACATTCAGCGCTAAACCTAAATGTGTATATGGTTAGTGACCATAGAGGAATAATAAACAAATAACAATATGAATACAAATATAGTTTTACTTAATGGATGCTTGAAATTCAACCAATGTATTATTAGACATGCAATTAATCAATAATATAAGACATACAAGTACATGTACAAATATTAAAAACCGAAAGTGCTTGATGTTCACTACCTGGTATTGTGTCAAATACCCTACTGAAATCTCACACTGAGTGCACTATACTGAGACCTTGCTAATACAAAAACAAATGGAATTTTCAATGGTCAGTGGTTGGCGTGGAATGGGGGAAAGAGGTTAGCGACGTCCCGCTAACTCTTGCAGTGCATGTAATATGAATATCCATGTTTGACAAGTCAGGTGAAGTGATGTCTAATCCTGATGCAGTGTAGATGGTGGCTGCAGATCTCTTCTGGTCAGGTAGGAGACCACTTTGGACTGGGCTACAGGGGCTCCGGACTGGGGTTGTGTTGGCTAGCAGCCTGAGTGATAAGTCTGATGAAAGACTGTATCCTGCACCCTGGCTCTGTGGCCTCACAAACCCCTGTCTGGGGAGGGGAACCGCTGGATGAGACCGCTCACGACCACAGCCTGCTTCCCCCTCCGATACAGAGACTCACCTGTCTGCCTGTCGCTGGATCCCTCCTCCTCCCGTCCGTGTCCTCTGGTCGGCGAGTGCGGGTGCTCAGCCGCCTGGATTCCTGCTTCTTCCGGACTATGTGATCTGGGCCGCTCACGTGATGCGTCTGTGTGTGGTCTCAATAAACAGTGCTCTGGTGCGAGTGCCAGAGGAGAAAGATTGCAATTATATCTTGGGTGTGCCTCCAACGCGTTTCGACCCGCATAGGGTCTTCCTCTGGGAGTGATGTATAGTTGATCAGTTTAATGAGGTTTAAATAGGCTGTTAGTCTGTCAGATCATCTGATTGGTTAATTGACACGTTTTCTATTTGGTTGCTCCCCCAGTCAATCACTTGCTGCAGGGGCTGTTTTTCTTATTGCACTGAATGTTTGCCATGTAGGCAGTGTCAGGTGTGGATATTTGATTGATCTATTCAATCCGTGTGGATAAGTACAGTTGAATCTTATGTTCATTTATCTTAGATGATTAAGGGCATATAGCTATTCAGTCACTAATTGAATTATAAAACAAATGATGTCATGGCTAACTGAATTTAAATGTAGTGGTACTGTACCTCTAGCGATATATTTCCAGGGGGTCTTTATTTATAAGCGGTAGCTAGTACTACCTTACAGTTGTCTAGAGCCATGATGGTAAATAATAGTCTAGAGACATGGCAGTGAATGGGCTAGGGAGTACACAAAAGAGGGTAATTAGTGTTGCCATATATATGTCTGGAGCCATGATGGTAAATAGGTTAAAGATTGCACAGAAGTGCAATGATGCAATTAATGGAATTAAATGGATACTTAAACTGGTGGTCTCGAGGGGATCATGGTAAATAGTGCATTCTGAGGTGAAAACCAGTGATTAACCGCAGATTATAGACCTCACCTCATTGTCTATATTTAGACCTTTGGGTGCCAGTGTGTCCATCGTGATTATGGCTCTCGGTTCTTTATTTATACGGTTTATATGGTCCCCTCCCCTCCAGTTTGGTGGTACTGATCTTATTCCAGCAAATTCTAATCTCGAGGGGGTCAGAATTATGAAACTGTTGAAAATGTAGGGATATTGGGTGTTCCTCACATCCAGCTTTAATGTTCCTCATATGCTCTCCTAGTCTTTATTTCAGTGGGCAGATAGTGCGGCCTATATATTGCTTCTTACAGGGGCATTCAATGATGTAGATGACCCCCTTGCTGTGACAGGTCATGTTGTCGTTAATTTTCAATTCAAATTTATTGGAGGTGGATGTAAATGTGCATATTGGTTTTGTGCCTCTTTTGCTGGTTGTGGTGCAAGTTGCGCACTGTCCACAGAAATAAAACCCTCCCTTTTGCGCTTCTTTCTTACTGGTCCATAATTGAGTGAGGGTTGTTTGTGTATGTTTAGTGGGAGCTAGGTGATTGTGTACCAATTTGGTTTTTAGATCGGGGGCTTTACGAAATACTCCTGCTAGAGTGTCGTCTTGGAGTAATATTGGCCAATGTTTTTTGACGATGCGTTTGACACGTGCAGCTTGGCTGCTGTAGTCTGTGACAAAATAGATGTTGTTAAGGTGTTCTATCAAATTGGTCTTATCTTTATATTGCAGAAGGGATTCTCTATAGACCACGTTGAATCTATCAAATGCTTGGTCTATTCTGGTGGTTTCATATTTTTTCACCTGTAGTTGTGCCTTCAGTTTATTCCCTTGTTCTATATAGTCATTATCTCTGGATCAGTTTCATTTAATTCTCTGAAACTGGCTTATTGGGATACTGTTAAGACAGCTCGGGTGGTGCCCACTGGTTGCCAGGATGAAGCTATTAACATCTACGGCCTTGTGGTGGGTATTCGGTGGATATGATTGTCGGTGATCAGAATGTTAAGATCTAGGAATGTCACCTGTGTTTTGCTGAAGTGGGTAGTGAACTGGAGATTGTGGTTATTGCTGTTGATGTAGTGTATAAAGTTCTGTAATGATCATTCATCCCCTCGCCAGATGAAAAACACATCCTCTATAAACCTGGTCCAGAAGACGAGGTTTAAGTCAAGCTCGCGATTGGCCCAAATGTACTGATCTTCCCAGTGGCTCATGAATAGGTTCGCGTAGCTTGGCGCAAACCTTGTCCCCATTGCAGTACCAGTTACGTGCAGGTAGAACTCGCTGTCAAACCATAGGTAGTTATGTGTTTATGGTACATTATGCTGTTTATGATGAAATCACTCTGGTCAGGTGTCATTGATGGGTCGTTGTCGAGAAAGTGTTTGGCGTTCATGGTACCTAATGAATGGTTGATGACAGAGTAGAATGAGGTGACGTCACTCGTGCCGAGCCAGTAATCTTCTTGCCAGGTGATGTCTTTTCATTTGAGCAAAATGTCGATCGTATCTTTTAAATATGATTTCTGTGATTTAACATAGGGTTGTAGAAATGTGTCTACATACCAGGAAAGATTGGATGATGATGATTGAATGCCCAAAATAATGGGTCTGCCTGGTGGGTTTTTATGTACCTTAGGCAGGTGGTAGATCACTGGAATAATGGGGTGTGGTGTGTCTAAGAATTCAGATTCTTTTGTGGTAAGAATCCCTTTAGTTAACCCTTCTTTCAGGAGTGTTCTAAGTTGTACCTGGTACTCTTTTGTGGGGTCCTGATTAAGAGGTATGTAGGTTGTGGTGTCATGGAGTATTCTAAAGGCCTCTTGTGTGTACATGTCTTTGTTCATGATCACTATCCCATCCCCTTTGTCTGCGGGTTTGATTATTTCCTTGTTATTTTTTAAATCCTCTAGTGCTGCAAGTTCCTTTCTGGTCATATTCATATGTTTATGTTTGAGTGGTCGCGGAGTTTGCAAAGATCTTTTTCCAACATGCTTGTGAATGCGGAAATGTAGTGTCCTGACATATGTGTAGGATAGAATTGTGATTGAGGTCTATGGTCTGTGTGTTGGTAAGTGTCATCTATTGGTTTATGTTGCACTGGTGGTGTGCTCTGAAAAAAATGTATTTAAAGTTAATTTCGTGGTGAATCTGTGTATATCTATATGTATTGAATTTGTCTAGGTTAGTAGCGGGGGCAAACTTGAGGCCTTTGTCAAGTACTGAGATATGATCCTTATTGAGTGATATGTCGCTCAAGTTGAATATACCCTGTCCCTTCTGTCCTCCGGTCCCGGGCCTTGTCTTTTGAGGTCTCTCTCCTTCTCTACATCCCCTTCTAGTTTTCTTTTTGTCTGTTTGCTTGTCCGATGCTGAGTTTGTTACCTCTTAAAAAAAAAAAAGGAGATCTGCACATTGTGATACCAAGTATGTTTCGTTGGTTTTGTCTGTGATAATTGTTTGTCCAGTCAGTGTAACTCCTTCACTGTTATGTATAAAGGATGGCTGTTTGTCATCTGTGTCTGTTGGACTCTTATGGGAACTGTTCAAGTGTGTGCTTATATTCAATAATTCAGGTGCCATGTCGAACCAGCCCCACTCCAGTGATTGCCTTGCTAGTATGTTGCTCGATTCGGCCTCCTCTATGTTGTATAGGGAAAATGTTTGTGTCACTGCTACTAGTATCAGAGCTATCTGATGATGTTCCTGGGCAAAACTGTGTATCTCTTCCGGTAGTTGGATATGTGCTCCCGGAATGGATTTTAGTCATGTATTCTTGATACGTGAGATTACATTTTTTGTAGATGGGAGACTGATTTTTCTCCTTTGTTATAGATGTTTCGACAGGGTTTGTTTTTAGATTTGACTGTGTGTGTTGCTAGTTTGTTTTTGATCCTTCTCTTTTTTGTGACACCAAATCTGACACCAGTTTGTCCTCACCTTTACGGAATTTAATGGTTAGCTCGGTCAATGTTTGGAACTCATTGTCTTGCTCGTGTGGGGCTAAGAGTGTATCTAGGTGGTCTATTTCTTGGGCTAACTTGGTAAGCTCTGGGGATTGTATATCAATAATCCTAATAATTTTATTGAGCAGTCATTTAGGATATGTTCCCATTGTTTGTTGAAGCTGTCATTATCCTTATAATTGGCTGGTGTCTTTAATTCTGAGGCCTTTTAAAACTAAATTGTTCTTTAGGTACCATTTCAGGGTTTCAATATCCCATCGTAATTTATTTTCTTTGGTGATAATCTTATCAAATGATTTAAATGCCGTAAAGAACTCTTGAATATCTGAGGTGGAGGTTCTGTTCTCAGTCAGTTGTGAGAATAGTGTTTCTGCCCTTTTCTCCGAGGTTTTTTAAATTAAGTGTGCCCATCTGTGGGCGTCTAGTGTTAACCCTTGTTGCCAGTGTTTGTGGACACAAGAATATATTGGAGAAATAGACAGTCATTTGTTGTGAATCCAACAGAGCTCCCAGATGGAGCATCCTTTGAGACTGGTCAACTGGAAGATGTACTCACTGATTCAACCACCCATGTACCAGGAGCACAAATAATCGTTCGCTGCAAGTGGTGGTGCAGGACCTCTGGAGACCCGGCTAGCAGTAAGAGGTTGTCCAGGTATGGTAATAGGCGGATCCCCTACAGCCGCAGATGGGCTGCCATTACCGCCATCACCTTTGTAAACACCAGAGGTGCAGTTGCAAGGGCAAACGGTAGATCCTGAAACTGGAAATGTGGTGACACAGCAAACCTGAGAAAACATTGGTGAGTTGAATTAGTTGGAATACGCAGGTAAGCATCCTGGATATCCAGAGACACCATAAAATCCCCAGGTTCCATAGCCAGTATAAATGAGTGTAGGGTTTCCATCCTGAACCAGGGTACCCTGAGGAATTTGTTCAGGGACCTGAGATTAATAGGACGGTAACAACAGTTTAGTTTCTGGACTAGAAAAAGGCTGGAATAATACCCGGTCCTCTTTGTGACATCGGGACCAGTACAATGACTCCTGCCTGCAGCATGGATTGTACCACCTGTTAAATAGCCAAAGCCTTGTCCGCGTATTTCAGAAGTCCTGTGCAAAACAATTGATGGGGAGGCCTTCTGCGGAAGGAGAGGGCGTACCCCAGAGACCACTTCCCTCACCCAGGAATCCGTGGTTGTCTGACACCAGTGCTGGGCAACTGAAGTCGGCCTCCCACCCTGGGATCCCCCAGGATGCGGCTGTTCCCGTCAAGCGGAGGGCTTGTCATCAGGCTTGGCAGTCGGACATCTGGTAAAGTCAAGGCTGCTTTTTAGGCCTGGCAGATATCTTGGCGGTGTATGGCCTGGGAAAGCCTTACCTGGGGCCCAATAGGTCTGAAAGGATGGAGTCCGAGCCCCCGAAGAGGCTGGAGCCGAAGGCAGAGAAGCCGACTTAGCTGCTGCTAAAGGTATTCACGATCTTGTCCAAATCAGGGCCAAACAAGACTTTACCGTCATAAGGCAAACATTTCAACCACTTTTTGGATACCGCATCAGCCCTCCAAGAACGGAGCCATAGAGAGCAGTGTGCCGCAACGGCCACAGAAGAAATCCTGGTTTTTACTAAGCCAATATCCAATGCTGCCTCAGTTATATAGGTAGCAGAATCTCTGAGGTTTCCCACAAGATTCAGCTGTTCTCTGGTAGCATTTGGGGCTAAGGATGTTTCCAGGCTGTTAGCCCAACATTCCATGGCCCGAGCCACCCAGCAAATGGCCATAGCTGGTTTACACGCAGCCCCTGAAAGGGAATAAACAGATTTAAGGCAGACCTCTACCTTCCTATCTGTAACATCCGTCAGGGATGACATGGAAGGCATAGGAAGCGTTGGCCTTCTTACCAAGCGCATGACATGGGAATCCACCGCCAGTGGAGTCTCCCACTTGAAAAAATAATTCTCAGCAAAAAGGATTAGCAGAGACTAGATGCTTCTGCGGTTGATAACGCGTTCCAGGCATTTTACACGCTACCTCCAAGTGATTCACCAGTTGGTCAGACAATGGGAATGTAGCCTCAGTCACTTTTCTTCCATGAAATATTAATGCCTAGATTTAGGCGCAGGAGGCTCATCCTCAATGATCAGGGCTGCCTTTACAGCCTGTATTAGCCCTGGAATATATATTTTTGACTTGACCCCTGCCTCCAAAGGAGGGGGGCTCAGAGTCAGACGCATCCAGAAGCAGTCCATCATCAGATGACATGTTCACTCCATACAGTAGATTGCAATGACAGCAAACCCCTTTTAGCTGGTCTACTGACTGGTGCGTCAGTCTGCCGTACCTCAGTCGCACCCTGCAATATAGCAGGAACTGTATTACCCCACTGGGGGGTGGGTGCAGGTGGTTACAGCAGATTGTGCTGGCAAAAAATGCTGCTGATGAATACTGAACTGTGGAAACACAGGAGGGCCTGCCAAACGCCCTGCAATGGTTGTTAGTGCTTTAGCAAAGCACACCCATGGCGGCTCCTGCTGAGCGGCAGAAGGACCCAGGGGAGTGTAACACTGCATACATAACTCTTCAGAAGCTATGTTCCCTGCCCCTAACGCCGCTGTACATTTTATACAGAGCAGCTTCAAGAGGGGCTAAAATCTATATATATGGCAGTCGGCCGGCATTCCCCTGCTGCTATGCCACAGTCGCGTCTGGTGCCCTCCAAATTACCTCGCCCCGTTTCCAAGTATAGTCTGGCACTCAATCAATCATATTCTAGTGTGCCCGAACGATCCATTTTACTCACAGAACGTATATACATCAAAAAAGGACTGCACCTCCCGGTCTTGTTGTGCACATCAACGTGGGTGCTTCCCACTAAGCATCGTCCTTGTCAAGAATTATAGAGAGAGGGCACTCAACAGATTAGTAACAAAATAAGATCTTTAATAGATTAAATGCCAATACCTGTATGTAGATCCCAATCCGCCAATACGAGCGATAAATAGACCGATCACAACCATCAAGGAAAAGCATATTTTCATAGTCCTTACTTGAAATCTTTCTTTGATTTTTCAATGTTTCCAAACCGCTACTATAGAAATGGGATCAGTGTTTCCTGTTAATCTGCAAATACATAACTTCCTTGTTGTAGTATGACACACTAAAAGACAACAATATTCCTCAACCAATGTATGCAGGACATAATTGAAGATCTTGGGGAAGAAGTATTGAACTCTGGATAGAGAAAGTACCAATCGGCTCCTTACTAATTTTACAGACTGTTTGAAAAAAGAGTTAGATTATTGGTTGGTACTCTCTCTCCCCCGAGGCTTAATACATCTCCCACTTGTACGCTTGAATTTAGTTTTCTAATCTTCTTTTCTCATGTCTCTAAAGCTACCATTTATCTAGCAAAACCATGGATGGGTCCCTTTTGTTTTTTTAGTTGAATGTGGACAGCTTCTCACCTGCTCTAGCTGCTTCTAGGGATTACTTGTGGCTATTTTTGTATTAATTCATAATTACAGACTGCTTCAGTTTTGTTGTTATTGCAACTGCTCCAACCTGATTACTAGGAGTAACAGAACGCAAGGAAACTGTGGGATTCTAACGGGGAGAGTCGTGGGGAGGAGGAACATGGGAGTTGCAAGCTGCACATACTAGTGGCACCAATAGGTTCTAATGTACACTAGTCCCCAAAGCATGTTGTGTAATATACAGTATACAAAAGCATGGTGCTCATGTTTTATAATAATCAGAGTGGGACCGGTGTTGTTTAAGTCAGCATAATTACTTCAGTAATGGTCAACTATAGGCGATGAATTGTAAAACAGTAACCAGATTACGGAATCTATTTTATACATTTTCACAAGAATGGCCATTTCTATTACATACTGGATGGAAGGCTATCAGACATTGATCTGTGTACTGTGATAGACACTGTAAATTATACTGATAACCAAATGCAACATCATATATTTTTCAAATTCTTTTTTCCTACAGTGAAAAAAAGAACCAACTTATTTCCAATAAAAACTTTCCAATTTACACTCTTTAAAGGTAGTATTGTTTATTCTGCTTCTACCCTGGCATGTCACACACATATATGCAAAGCCATTTTTTTTTTCACAAATCGCCTTGATGGCATAATTGAGGAATTTGCTTCACCATGGTCAATGTAACTCTTTTAGAAAGCAGAAATCAAAAATAAATTTTGTTTTGTTGTGGGTGCTTAACACTTTATGCTGATGCAGATTTTGAGAATGCAGAGTACTATATGATTGGGTATATTTTTCCACTACATAGTTTGATATACATTTCGCTACCTTTTTTTGTCAATAAAGATTAGCTCTAGATATTACTATTTATGCCTTTTATATGCAGGGTGGTCTGTAATATTTATGCGGTTCAGTGTTTTGCAAGAAATAAACAAACATACTTTTCATAAGCATGGGATATATTAATTTAGCGCTCTTAAAAATCACGGACTTGTGTGTCAATGTTACCATACTATATTTACCTATCAATTGTTTTGCTCAAGCTCCCCCTAGTGGCCATTTTATATAATATATATACACACATACATACACAAAATTGACAAAAAGAGTTTAATTTATAAAATCTAAAGAGTACTTTCTTTATAATAATTTAAAATATTGTACATGAAGAAAAATATTACACATTTGCAGACATATTATACATTAGTTAAAATAAAGGTAAGTCTCCCTTTAGAAAATGTATTTTTCAAAAGAATGCAGAAAAACAAACCTAAACTACTGTATAGAGTATGGAGTCATGAGGTTCAACACTCACTGTGTATAGTGAGTATTGGTGACTTCACAACGCCAGCACTGGGATCATGACAGGGATTTAATACTACTTACAGCATTTTACCCAAGTAGTATTATAACTGTAAAAATATCACAGGCATGGGTCAAATACTGTAAGTAGCTTTAAACCTGTATAGAGATTGCAGCACCCGCATTACTCACTGTGTACACAGGTTTGGGTACAGGAGGTTGACGCTCACTAAGTTATAGAAAGATGGCAGGTTTGATCATGCAGGCTGGCTACATAACAGGATCAGCAGTGATCTAGCAGTAAGAATAGAATTGGCGGTGTTTGCTTAATCGAGTGAACTATTCATTACTACTGAAATTCAAGTGATATTCTTTGCTTGCATTGTGGTAGATTAGATGAACAAACAAAATAAATAAAACCTGCAAAACAATGAGCAGTAATCAGATATCAATTTTAAGATGTGAATAAATGGACAGCACCATATTAACTTAAATTCAGAATCTAACAATATTGCAGAACAAAGCACAAATTGTGCTGGCTATCCTCATAGTACATTTTGCTTTCGTACCTAACCCATGCCTTTCAGATATTACAGATAGACTGCAAGACAATCAACATTGGCCCTTACAAGACCATGAATGTACAAGGAGCATTACAAAAAGACTATTTAACAGACAAATATCAGAAGATATAAAACATCTACAACACAACAGTTTAAATACATACACAAAAACACAATACAAGTTATATGGAAAGATGACATCTTGCTGCAATAACATTAACACATTCAAGTAAAATTCAGCATTGTCATCTATAGACATCATCCATGAAGTGCATGGCCATTGTCCACGAATAAATTCCACAGAACTAGACACTTCTGGCTTCCTCCATCTTCTCTTCGTAAACATTGAACGGTACATAAAGTGCAGTAGCCTAGTTCTCCAAGAAAGGGAAAATACTGCGATTTTTGCTGCTCGTAGTGTAATTATCAGACTTTAAACGCTTGGGAGAAGGGGTGGCAACTCCGATGTTCTTTCTAACCTGCAGAAAGATAGTAGAGAGCAATGTGAGTAAAGCCTTGTAATATCAACACACTTTTCCCACAGCATATACTAAATGGGTTAATTAAGACTTGTCAATGTAAAAACACAAGACAAACAGCAATGATGAAAAACATAAGTCCAAACAATTCATAGGTGAAAGGTTTGTAAACGTAAAGAAATCATTAATAAAAAATAAGTTAACCAGAATTAGAAACTGTAGCTTGAATATGCAGCATTGTGAGATATCCTTTTTGTGAATGCATTGACTGGTAACCAAATGAATAGGGAAGGTCACGAGGAAAGTAAGGTGGTTGTTTCTTCAGCAAGGGCTTTCATAGCTGTGATGTTTCTTCATCCAGAACATTGTTAATGCTAAATAAACTCTTCAGTCTTCAAGGAAAAGTGTTCTCCGAGCAGTAACAATTACCTATAGAGATTCTTTTGGGAGTCTCTAATTTGGTACAGACTGTGCGCTCATAACGGTGATAGGGCTATTTTACATGAAGTACTGCACATTATGCTGTGTCTTAAAAAACCTGCAGCATTTCAAATCATAAAACTCATTTGCTATAATTGAAATATAACAATTGCTGTGTAAATAGCTGTTTGTTTCTCCTACTAAACACACTTAAGAAATGTATATATTGGAGACCATGGGCACGATTCAATTGAACGCGAATTAAATAGCACCGGGAAGGAGCTCCCGAAGCTATTCAATTCTGTGCGCTAAGGTTTTCTTCTCGCACCCCTCCAGGGGTGTGAGCAGAAATCCTATAAAAGTACAGGCGCAATGCTGTTTTCTGCCCTTAGCGCTGCGGAAACAGCATTGCGCCAGGCAGCTTAGTTGGAGAATGCCGATTCTAGCGACTAAAATGAGATATGGTAAGAACTTACCCTTGTTATCATTCTTCAAAGTCCATAGGGTCCACAGGGTTGACCTTGGGGTATAGCTGGATCTGGATCCGCGCAGTTAAAAGCTTTAGCTCCCAGGATGCACTAATTCCATCCTCCTCTATACCCCGAGCCACAGGCACCTCAGTTGGCAAGTAGCCAAGGTCAGAGGAGGAACCACAGAGAGAAGGAAGACTGGAACGCAGAAGAACCATACTCGCAGAAAAGGAGACGGAAAACCGGTGGCCAGTAACACAGCCTATATAAAGCCACGTGCGTCAGGGCGGGTGCCCTGTGGACCCTATGGACGTTGAGGAAAGATAACAAGGGTAAGTTCTTACAATCTCTCTCATTTTCTTCTTCAGGGTCCATAGGGGGTTGCCAGGAGGAAAGAAAAAGTCTTGGTTGTCAACCACTTGAGTTCCACCGACTCCAGTGGTTCAAATGGAGGACCCTGGGAGGGCCAAAAGAACCGCCAAATCCCAAGGAGCCACTGCGGATATCCGGTAGCGGAGCTATCTTTCACTGGAACCACACAGATCATCCATGTTTCTGTAATTTTAAAAGGAGGCCAGGCGTAGGCCGAGGTACAAACAAGACTGAAGGAATGCCAAAATCCTAGAAACACGAAACACTTGAGGATTGTAATTTCTCGTGCCACACCACTGAAGACAGGTATTCCACACTCTGTTAGATCCTGGCTGAGGCAGGCTTGCGTGCATGCAGCATTGTGCTGATGACTGAGCTGCAGAAGCCCTTGGACCTTAAGATGGATGTCTCAAGAGTCTCGCCGTCAAAGAGACTACCAAGATCCGGGTAAAGGCAAGGACCCTGAGACAACCGGTCCAGACGTAGAGGCAGCAGGAACGGAGTGTCGACGGAGAGACTCCGAAGATCTGAGTACAAAGGAGGACTGGGCCAAGCTGGAGCCACCAGCAGAATAGTGCCGCCTTCCTGCTTGAATTTCCGAAGAACTCGAGGAAGCAGGGATATCGGAGGAAATAGATACGCAAACTGGAATGTCCACTTCACCGACAGAGCGTCCACCAAGCTTGCTTCGGCATCTCTAGTTCTGGACCCGTACACTGGCAACTTGTGATTGCCACCTCCGGCACGCCCCATTTATCCACAAGGAGTTGAAACAACTATTGGAGAAGAGACCATTCGCCCGGGATGCATGTCGTGACAGCAGAGGAAGTCCGCCCACCAATTGAGGACTCCTGGAATGAACACTACCGAGATGGCTGGAAGGTGGCACTCCGCCCAAGACAGGATGCGTGACACCTGTCATCGCTACTCGACTCAGAGTGCCCCCTTGATGGTTGATGTACGCCACCGTGGTGGCGTTGTCAGACTGAACCTGCACAGCTTTTTCTTGAAAAACGTGACTTGACAACTGGAAGGCCCTGTACACGGCCCGAAGTTCCAGAATGTTGATCGGGAGAATTGCTTCTTCCGCTGTTCAACGACCCTGAAGTGAAAGTGGACCTATTACTGCACCCAAACCCCGGAGACTGGTATCTGTTGTCAGAAGTACCCAGTCCGGGATCCAAAAGGGTCAACCCCTGGTGAGAGATGTCTGAAGCCACCAAGACAGACAGGCGCACCTCCGTAGACAACACTAGCATCTGAGTCCTGATCTGGTGTGGTAACCCATTCCATTTGGAAAGAATCAGCCGCTGGAAGGACCTGGAATCGAACTGGGCTTATTCCACCATTTCGAACGCAGACACAATGGACCCTAGAACCCGCATTGCTGAGTGAATCGACACCTGGCAACTGGTCAGGCAACTGCGCACCTGCAGTTGTAGGGAGAAGATCTTTTCTGGGGTTAGAAAAATCCTCTGCTGATGAGAACCCAGAAGGGCTCCCAAATAAACCATCCTCTGTGAGGGAATTAGGGATGACTTTTTCCAAATTTTCAGCCACCTGTGTGCTTGCAGACAAGCGATCGCCAGGTGTAGATATCATAGAAGTACTTCTGGAGTGTCCGCCAGCAATAGGAGTTCGTCTAGATACGACAGAAGCCGTATACCTTGGCTCCGCAGATGGGCAGCCATGACAGCCATAATTTTGGTGAATACCCTTGGAGCCGTGGAGAGGCCAAAGGGAAGCCTGAAACTGGAAGTGTTGCTGTCGTATAGCAAACCGCAGATACCGCTGGTGTGAAGGCGCTATGGGAACATGAAGGTAGGCGTCCTGGATGTCCAGGGAGACCATGTAGTCCCCAGGTTCCATAACCAGAATGATGGAACGCAAAGTTTCCATCCTGAATTTGGGCACTCTTAGGAACTTGTTCAGAGACTTTAGATTGAGGATAGGCCGATGATACCCAGTGGTAGAGTAGGAGTAGAGTAGTAATCCATCTCGCGCTGAGAAAGCGGAACTGGAACAATGGCCCCTGCTTTCAACAAGGACTCTATGGCTCCACAAATCTGCAAGGCCTTTGTTTCGTCCAGAGGACTCCTCATGCAGAAATACTGGTGGGAAGGTCTGTGACGAATGGAGAGGACATACCCCTGAGAGACCACTTCTCATACCTAAGCATCTAAGCATCTGTTGTGGTATTGTACCAGCACTGGGCAAATTGAAGAAGTCGGCCTCCCACTCTGGGATCCCCCAGAGGTAGACCCGTTCCATCAGGCTGAGGGTTTATCCTCCGGCTTGGAAGAAGGGCGTCTAGCGTTCCAAGCTTGTTTCTTAGGCTTAGGGGTTGACTTGGCCACAGATTGCCCAGGGTAGGACTGACCTTTGGACTTCCCCTGAGAACGAAAGGATTGAAATGCAGAGGTCATAGCTTTTGAAGGCACAGCTGTTGATGGCAGAAAAGCCGACAGACTTCGCCAAGGTGTCTACAATTTTGTCCAGGTCTGAGCCAAACTATCTCCCCATTGAAGTGCAAGGCCTCCAGGCCCTTTTTGGAATCAGCATCCGCCCTCCAGGAGCGTAACCACAAAACGACGAGCAGACAGCTGCAGCAGACACTCTGGAGGTCAGTAGACTGGCACCCAAAGCCGCCTCACCAATTTAGGCAGCAGCATCTCATCATCCCACAAAAGCTCTGAGGTTCAGGAGCCTCCTCAGGGAAAATATCCTCCAGCACATTGGCCCAGCTCTCAATGGCCTTAGCCACCCAATATATAGCCATGGACAGACAGGCCACAGCCCCTGAGAGAGAATAGATTGATTTCAAGCAAGTCTCCACCTTCCTGTCCGTGGAATCTTTTAGGGATGAAATGGAAGGCATAGGTAGTGTGGCACTCTTGACTTTGCGAGTAACATGAGAATCTAACGCAGGTGGAGATTCCCACTTTTCGCAATGACCTGCAGGAAACTGATAACTAGAAGCTAAATGTTTTGCAGCTGAAACCTCTTATTAGGCGATTGCCAGGCCTCCGCTATGTGGTCTGTCAGCTGGTCAGAGAGGAAAAAATGCTGAAGTCACTTTTGCCTGTTTGCAATTCGGGTATTTCGAATTAGGAGCCGGAACGTCATCCTCTGTCAAGAGTGGATCGAACCGCCCTTACCAAAGCTGGCACATTAATAGAAGATTTAGGTTCCATCTCCCGGACAAGGGAATCCGAAATCAGATCCCTCAGGCATTTCCCCATCATACGAAGACGCGTCTGTATCTGACAGATGCTTAGACTGAGATGACATAACCTGGCATTTAGACGCCTTCTGAGGCTTTACACTCCGTAGCATGGCCTGAAAGGCCGAAGATGAGGCCTATACCTATACTCTGGACTGAATTAGAGAACACATACACCCAAGGTAACTGACCAGCTTGCGGAAGTCCCTGGAAAGGAATAACAGACTGTTGAGACACCGGAGGAGACTGCATATAGAGCGGTAACCCCTGATAGGGGGTAACAGTATGAGGTCCAGGAGTAGACTGCAATAACTGCGGAATACCCTGAGAGGGGAGAATGGCTGTTTGGGGTAACCCCATATGGGAGAGAACGTCCGGGACCGCCAGGCGATCCACGATGGAGGCCAGCACCTGAGAAAACCTGGGGGGTTGGAGGGACCAGGCAACTGATAACACCTCTCACACAACCCATCCTGATCCTGCTTACCAACCCCTGCAGCACAGCGCCTGCAGGAGAGCAGAGTGGGAGCAGCGCAGCGCTTGACTTCTTTGTCAGACATGGCTGACTAAAATAAATATATATATTTGCCTCTCCTGCCAGCACCTCCAGCATCTACCCAGAGACCGGAGGCAACGGACTGCATAAATACGCGGATCACCGCAATAGTCAGTCCCCCCTGTGCTAACGGTGACCTGACTCCGGCCGGGCACCAACTTAAACTGAGGTGCCTGTGGCTAGGGGGCGGGGTATAGAGAATGGACCCAGTGCATTCTGGGAGCTAAAGCTTTTAACTGTGTGTTGCCCTTGGATCCAGATATACCCCAAGGTCGACCCTGTGGATCCTGAAGAAACACTATGTTTAAGGCGCGAGCATTCTCCGACCTAACAGCGCGCTGAATTGACTTGCTCCGGGAGCTCCTTTCTGTTGCTATTTCAATCGAACCTGGGAAGTTATATTGGAACTCTGCCTTTCTCTATGCAGAGAAAGATTCAGAATGGCTTATGCCAGACATCTTGGTACGGGTTGAGATTGCTGGAGGGCGATCCTCCGATTGAAGTATAAGAGTATATGCAGTTATATATAGATTTTTATTCTTTCATGGACCGGGGAACGAGTGACGCATTTCAATCATCATTCACTTCCTAAGTAAACATGTATTGTAACTACACCGTTATAGTTTGTGAACTACACTTTATAACTGTTGTGTCTTCATTAATGTGAACATTGACTGATGAAAGATTCTTTATGGTTCTTTTGTCATTACTGTGAAACTATTGTACAAGTCTTTATGATGTAATGATAAGTCTTGCTTCAATAAAAACATTTAAAAAAAAATAAATGTTTAAATATATGTACACAAACGCAACAGGAATATTACAAAGTGTTTGTATAAGCCACATGCTCGTACACATGCGTACTTTCATCCAATTTGAGGGAAACTGCATCCTTGGGCCTGATTCAGGAGTAAGGCACGTAGGGTAGATGTAGCAAAGCCTTGAGGGAAAGTACCAACTAATCAGCTTCTATCATTTTACAGGCTGTGCTTGAAAAGTGAGTTAGAAGTTGGACAGTTAGGTTAGTACTATATGGTCACAAACACTAACGATGGCCGGGATGAACACATCGTGCAATTTAATGGACGGAATGATATCTGGTTACGACGTTAATTAAACTGCACCACTTGGTATACTATCTTCTAATTGGCCCCGTGCAGCTCAACCAACTAAAAGATATTGTGGACGACGCACGGGAGCACGCAATTGTGCATACACTGCATGATTTTTAGTTCCAATTTGCCTGGAAACGATAAATTGTGCAGATATCGTAGTGTATATCCAGCCTCTCTCTCTCCAAGCTTTGATACATCTTATCCTTAATTTGAATCCGCACACATTCCAAAATTGATAATTGAGTCAGAAGCAACACTTTCAGCTAAGCAGAGGAGTACAGGGAGGCAAGTAAAATAGATGGGAGCAAAGCGCTATCGTGGTCAGCTGGGAGAAGGACTGGAAGGGGGGGGGGGGGGGGGGTAAGGTAGTCCCTTGGCAAAGTAGGCTAGGACCAATAGCGCTGACATTAGTGATGGTAACTATGCACCAGAGGGTAACACATAGCTCAACTTACGGGCCGGAAGCCACAGGGGTGCTTGGCAAGGGTGGACATCTCCTCGGGAACAAGAGGTAGTGGACTGGAAGGAATAACAATTAGCGGACGGAGCAATCAAATGGTATGGCTGGGGGGTGAGGGGCCGGAAAGAATGTGGGATAGAAGAGAGGCATGGGTATCAGGGAAAAAAAAAAAAAAAGAGGTGTATATAAGAGGCGGATGAGGGCATTGAGAATAATCTGGTATATACATCAATTAAACTAAGCAAAGTATGCATAAAACAAACACATTAGAAGTTAAGCTAAACATTGCAACAGATTGTTGTATGCGGCGGACGATACATGAGTGCAAAGAATATGGTCAAGGAGCACAAAATGATCAGACGGGTGGCAAAAGGACAACCCAGGCAATCGTACTGGTACTGCGAGACAAAGAGCAGCCCGAAATAAAGACCATCAGAATAAGTAGTGTAGAGTCTGAGGGAAATTGCATTGATCAGACACAGTATTGCAATCTCCATGTGTTTACTTTAACTTACTATTACTGTGTCGGATCAATGCAAAAGTAAACGCATAGCAGGAGAGGAAGAGAAGGCTGGAATGGTGTACCATTCAGACCTGGAGGGCTGACGTGCAGTATTCTTAGATAGTCTTTGGGAGAGGGGAGTGCAGCAGCAGGACCACAGTCTCCAGTAGCAATACAAAGTTTGGAGAGCAAAGCCTGAGATTCAGAGAGCGATCTGGCCGTTAGCATTTTCCCTTGGTGCAAAACCAGGCTACGGAACGGAAAACCCCATTGGAACTTAATGTCTCTCTAGCAAAGTAAAGTGTGGTAGGTTTGAAATCTGTTTAGCCAGGGTGATTGGGGAGTTGTCCTGGAAAACTTGTAGGATGGTGTCATGGAAAGCAATTGTTTGAGGTTTATAAACTTCCTTCATAATGGCTTCCTTTGGGGTGAAGAAGTGCATTCTCAGAATGTCATCTCTGGATTGAGTTGGGTCCTGCGAAAGGGGGTACAATGCACGATGGGCATGGTCAAGAAGATGAAGGTCTTCAGTGGTCCCGGGTGAAAGATGGGTATAAAGTTTTGCAAGCTAGAGTTCAAGATGGGTCAGTTCAACCTCCTCAGGAATTCTTAGGATCCTTGAACCCCCAGGACCCGGTTATCTTGATCCTCTTGTAGTTTGATATCTTGGCACATTAGATCGAAATCAGATTCAATGTATTGTTGAGAAGCCACCACATTATCTACTCTGCATTCAAGCAGGTCAGTTCTTCCTCCAATTTCCATGATATATCAGGTTTAATGAAGTGGAGGGCCTGGACTGAGGGCTTTGATAGCCTTTAGTTCTTTTAGGAGAGAAAATCTCTGAGTAATAGGTGAAAGGTAGTCATCCTCAGAGTCTGAATATTCACGGGAAGAACCAGGTTTGTAGTTACTGAATTTGGCTGGAGTGTTCTGCCTGGAGAGATATGGGAATAGGTCACCTCCTGTGGATCTCTTCACCCTTGGCCTCTGGGGAGAGACCAAGAAATGGCTCAGGGCCAAGAGGGGTGGGGGGACATGTTTCAAAGCGAGTCATCTGGTTAAGAAGGCAAAGTCGTCACTGGGTAACTAACAGTGGGGAATTGCATCAGAGCCCACTTGTGGAGAGGAACACATACAAATGCAGTGAGAGGAGAGAGTGGGGTGGTACTCAAGAGATGAGCCCCTGGAAATCAGATTACATCGATGGATTATCAAAGGTCTAGATAGAGGACCCTCTTAGGGATTCCAGAGGTGCAAGGTCAGCGGAAAGCCACTGCCAGGCAGCTGCAGAAAGCAGTTAGACAGCTGCGTGGAGAGACTGGACCTGGAGAGAGTCCCTGGACTGGACATGTTCTGCGGGACAGAAGTGAGCCGGGAGTCCGGAGAAGGTCTCACTTCCAGAAAACAGTGGGGCTCGGCATGGAGCCAAGATGGAGGACACACTGTGGAGATTCAGGTCCTTCGGTCAGAGGAGCGAGCCACGGCGTTGGTGGTAAAGTGAGGAAAGCCCGGCGTCCGCACAGCTGGGGGAGGAGATAAGACAGAACTAGGTCCAAACTGAAACTTTGGGGGAGGGTAAGTCTCAGGGTCTGCAATGTTTGAAAGGGCACTGTAAAGAGATGTACGTCCACTCTCTGTGCCAGTCAAGCCCAGGAAGGAAAGCCTTTTGGCCATTAACTAAATGAAATCAGTCAAGCCACAAGGAGAAAGGTCTATCCTCCCGTAAACACTCCTAAGCCTAAAGGGCCTAAATTTCAATCCACAATTCTAGAAGACAACCCTTCATTTAGAGGACAACAAAGAGGGAAATCTGCTTGTCTAGCTAATGGACCAGCCACCAAACCCTCAGCAAAATAAATGGTTTTAAATTGAGACAGGAACAAAAGTCCCAAACAAAATGCCAATGCGTACAATTTAGTGAATGTGCCTACCATAGGTTGCTGCGCGGCACAAATGCTCAACTAAGGCCCTGTGTTGCGACACCCAGGAGGAATCACCGATCTGGTAGAACATGCCATCACATCTTCAGGAACAGGTTACCAAGCCCAAATGTAAACTTGGAAAATTACCAAAGTAATCCACCTTGCAATGGTATGTTGGCATGACGACCACAGACAAAGTGGTCCTCCGTACTTCATGAGTCTTCTTTACATATAGCCTGTATTGAGACTATACATGCATTATGCACTGTAAGAAGATTTGCCCATGCAGTAAAAGTGGCAGCCTTGTCTAAAACAGGGCTTGACAAATATTTCTAATATCTAGGAGCCAAAATGAAAGTGTAGGAGCCAGACCTGGGCAACCAACCCCCATGGCCACACCACTAACGGGGTACCCCAGGTAAACCACCCTCCCACAGCCACATTATTGAGAAGCTAACCCCCCTCTCCAGGCAACCAACCCCCAGAAAGACCATCTCGGGAAAGCAAAGCCACCGCCAGCAGTGGCCGAACTAGAGTGGTGGGCCCAGGTGCAAGAATGTTTTGGGCACCCCTATGCAGTGCCCCCAGTAGTGGTCCGCTATGCAGTGCCCACAGTAGTGCCCCATTAACAATGCCCCTTACACAGCTCCCAGAAGTGGTCCCCCCTATGCATTGGGCCTCAGTAGTAGTCCCCCCTATGCATTGCCTCCAGTAGTAGTCCCCACTATACAGTGCCTCCAGTAGTAGTCCTCACTATGCATTGCCCCTAGTAGCGCACCCCCCTTATACAGTGCCCCAGTAGTGGTCCCCCTATGTAGTGCCTTTTTAAAATCAGTGCCCCCAGAAGTTGTCCCCCCAGTAGTAGTCCCCATATACAGTGCCCCCAGTAGCGCCCCCCCCATACAGTGTCCCCAGTAGCAGCCACTCACCTCATGCAGTGCCCCTTACACACAAAATAAACATAACTGCTGTATCATTCACTGCCGGCTCCCACGCCCCTGCAGGCTGCCCGCGGTCCTCACCTCAGGAACCAGGATGATGATCGCTGACTGTCCTGAGAGTCACACACTGACACACAGCCAGGAGGAGCCGTGCCCAGCCATGTATCACCGACCGCCGGCTCCCATGCCCCCGCTGGCCACCAGCGGTCCTCAGCACTGCACTTTCAGTCACACAGTGATACACAGCCAGGAGGAGCAGCCGCTGCCCAACCAGCCCTGTATCACCGCGCCCGCTGCCCGCCTGACAGTGACTCCAGTTTCCAGTGCCAGTACAGCAGTCAGCGCGGCTGCCTCTCTCCCCTCATGTCTTTGACTCCGGTGCCGCCCTTGTTCAGCGCAGCCCCCAAGCCACCGCGGGGGCTGCAGGGACGGGAAGCAATCGGGAAGCCGACTGCCTATATACCGGCAGCCGGCTTCCCAACTGTCTCATCCCGGCAAGGATGAAATGCCGGGCGTCTAGATGTAGATGCCCGCATTTCCCCGACGCCGGGAGACCGGCGCCCGGCATCACGATCGTAGGACAGCCGCGGGGGGGGGGGGGGGGGTTAGGCACCCCCCCCGGGAGGGTTAGGCTAGGGGGAGGGAGGGTTAGGCACCCCCGGGGGGGGACTTAGGTTTAGGCAGCGGGGAAGGGGGTGGTTAGGGTTAGGCACTTTGAGTGGGGATTAGTGTTAGGCACTTGGGGGGGAAGTTAGGATTAGGCACCCCTAAGGAGGGTTAGGTTAGTGGGTACTTACCTATCCACGATAGGGATTTCCAGCGCTGTCGGGCGTCCGCTGCATCGCACTCTGCTCCTGTCGGGCTGCCGCTGACGGGAATCTATATCATACCCATTCCGCAGGGACAGTAGATACGCCACTGGGAGGCAGGGGGTTGCTGAAAATCTGGTCGCCAGGCAGCCAAATCTGGTCGCCATGGCGACCTGGCCCCTGGGTTTTGGCGAACCCTGGTCTAAAAGAATAAAGGGAAGAAACATGACCCTTCAGAGCGCCAAGTCTTAAGTCACCATCCACCGCTGAAAGAAACAGGCAAAGCAAAAATAAGACGTAGTAAGACTTCTTTTTACGCCAGCTGATGCAAGTTGTCCAGATCCTGGGATGTACACCACTGGAACACAACACACTGCTGGCTTGTCTAGTGGGCAGTGTCATACTGATGACTGAGGTATGGCATTGGATATTTATGGCCCTTAGAACAAATCGCACAACCTTGAAAGCTAACAGGGACTTCATGAGCCCTTGTAAGGAGTGGGTTTTTTTTCTCCCCAGTGACATGACTACTCTCTGCTATCCCAGAAGAGAAACAGAGAGGCTCCTACCATGGGGGATCCTCATGAGCAACCAGACTGTCATTCGGACAGTCAGTCGTAAGGCACGGAAACTGCCCAAACTTATTTTGTGTTCTGCTGACAAAGCACAGAGTCCTCTTGAGCTCCATGACCACCTGCAAGCAGTGAATTTCAAGACAGTAATTCTAGCCCAACAAGCTATTTTGAGGCTCCAAAGATATGCTCAACTGGAGCTAAAAAAATATATTCTGGGTGTCTTCAAACCCTCTGCCAATTGCCCCAACCAACTTCCCACTACTTTATTCATTCAAACATTTACATTTGGCACTCAGCCTTCCTATCAGTATCATTCCTTATGGAGAACCATATATGTCAAATATTCCTTAATGAGCAGTGTTCAGAATCATAATGCTGGTAGTCGAAAAGCTATAGGAACATCTACATTCGCAGGATATCTAGTTTTCACTGTATGCTCAGGAATGAGGAGGATAAAAAGGAACAGCATTCAGTAGAATGCCTGAAACACGTAATCGGGATTTGTCCACACTTCACTATCAAGGGTCTACCAACTGTGAGGACGGAAGAAGAAAAAAAAATTTCTGGAATCTATTTCCACACTATCCTCAATATTTAGTGACTGCTGGACAGCCCACAAGAAATACTTCCTGTTGAGAGTCTCAGTCAGGGCCCGAACCTCAGGGTCAGGGACTCCAACCATAACATTCCTCCTTGGGTAAACACTTAGCTTTCTCTTCCCAAGACTGTAGGAAGGCAGAAATTAAATGTTTCCACAGTTTAAACGTGAAGATTACAGAATCCTTTCCAAAGAGGACGAATCCTACACCAGACAGCACTGATCTTACTAGGCCTCAAGCCCAACAACAAGCTGGTCAGGTGTTGCAGGGAAGTGTCTGATTTGGGACCCAACCCAGGGGATGAAGTGTCACTCCCCATGGCACCAACAGAAGAGAAGGTAGCCGCTTGGCAATCGTGAGCACCACACATGAAGAAAAACGCTGAAAAGCTCATCAATCCAAGGTAGTCATGGAAACTGCAACACAGACAAGTAATATTGATAAACCACCAGCAAAACAGCAGTGTGTGGCAGCCCACTATGGAGTAGGTGCCAGTTTGGGATAGCAGTAACCCACCCACTCCCCCAGGTTTCAGCACCAAAGGAATCCCCTTAAACACACAGTGCCTGCAACTACAGTGATTGGGTCAACCACAGAGGTAGGACCGCAACATGTGAAATCAACAGAAGGAACAGTCCTTAGTATCTGCTGCAGGAATGCTGGTGAAATAAAAAAATTCCAAAATTAAGTCTAACAAAACTGGCTGTCTTTGGCAGCTGCAAAAAATGCGCTCCACTCTCATGGGCAATTTAGAACAAAGTACTGCAGCCTGCGAGTAGGGTATAGTGGTTGACATTTTGTAGGCAGACCTAAAGTGCTGAAGCTCTTGTATTGCAACTCTATTTTAATTTGAAACAGGACGCTTTCAGGTATAGTGATCAAATTCCACAGGATCAGCATACATATTTCATAGGCTAGTTTAAGAAGCATTTGCACACAGTAACTAAAGAGAGTTTACTTTGTCCCTAGGTACCGCTTTATAAAGTTCCCATGGTATCCAATTTCATGAAAAAAAAAATACATATTTTTATAGTTACGTTAAATTTCTGACTTAGGAGGAAAAAAAAGTTGTCATTTCTTAATAACCCTTGTACATTTGAACTAGAGCAGGGATGTCAAACTCTCGGCCCGAAGAAGCTGTTTATGTGGCCCAAATACATATATTATGCGGCCCAGCTACCCCTGAGCGCCGATTGCGGCAGGAGTGACTGGGCCACATAATATTTGTGTTGGAACGCTGGTCTCTGAAGCGATCAGAGAAGCCTCTGATCACTTCAGAGGCCAGCATTCCCAGAGCTGCAGCTCGCGGGCGACTTCACTCACTATGTGAGCGGCCTGCCCTGCTGGAAGTAGTTAGATCAAGTGAATGGCAGGCGTCTAAGCGGGAGCGGTGCCCAGCAGCCAGCGTGAAGAGAGGCAAGGTAGAGGTAAGTGGGGTCTGTTCTATACTGGGAGGGGGCGCAAAATAAGGGGCATTACATAAAAGGGCATTACTGAGGACTCTGCATAAGGGGCATTACTGGGGGAACAACATAAGGGGCATTACTGGGGGAACAACATAAGGGGCATTACTGGGGGAACAACATAAGGGGCATTACTGGGGGAACAACATAAGGGGCATTACTGGGGGAACAACATAAGGGGCATTACTGGGGGAACAACATAAGGGGCATTACTGGGTGAACAACATAAGGGGCATTACTGGGGGAACAACATAAGGGGCATTACTGGGGGAACAACATAAGGGGCATTACTGGGGGAACAACATAAGGGGCATTACTGGGGGAACAACATAAGGGGCATTACTGGGGGAACAACATAAGGGGCATTACTGGGGGAACAACATAAGGGGCATTACTGGGGGAACAACATAAGGGGCATTACTGGGGGAACAACATAAGGGGCATTACTGGGGGAACAACATAAGGGGCATTACTGGGGGAACAACATAAGGGGCATTACTGGGGGAACAACATAAGGGGCATTACTGGGGGAACATCATAAGGGGCATTACTGGGGCACTGCATACTGGGCACTACTAGGGCACTGCATAAGGGGCAATGCAAAAGGGGCTGTAATATAGGGTAAAATTGCATAAGGGGCACTACTATAGGGGGCATTGCATTAGTTTTTATTAATAAAAAACCATTCAAAATTGTATACAAGACTTTTTTTTGTTGCAGCCCACACACTCGTAAGACCTTGAAAATTCGGCTTGGTTGGTATTTTGAGTTTGACATGCCTGAACTAGAGCATGTGGCTTCGCAACTTATGTTCCCAAGAACTGCTACAGCATGAACCTTCCTAGTGTTAACAGTTACAATTGTTGCAGATATTACCTTTGATGTAGGTTTCTCTGCAGACACTTTTTGTGGAGACAGAGTTTGGAAAACAAAGTTCCTTGAGTTCCTTGGTGCATTGGGATTCAGGTCTGACATTGTAGCCAGTTTTTGAAGTACATCCTTTGGCTTGTTTAACAGAGAACCTGTCTTCATCTGAAACAAAATGGTGCATTATATTTATGTAAATAGGACATACCAAATACAAAGACATAACATTCTATATTATTAATAGTTTCCATATCCAAAACCAACAAATTACAGCTGCAGTCACAATTAGTACATGTTGCAAATTCAGGATACACACATTGTCGACAGCATAATATTGATGGGAAATGCAGACATGGTTATAATGTTATTTTATCCTATCGATATACTGTAATACTATCGACAGCATTAAGTTTGACAAACTACTTCCTGCAAACACAACTGAGGACAGCAATGAAGTACATTGGTAAAAGCACATGCCAATTTGGCTTCACAGAGAAAACCAAATTAAATTAAGCAAAATCACTGATTGAAAAGCTACTGTGAAGGATGGTTGCCTACACTTTACATCTTGTAGTGGTTTAAGTAAAGGTTTATAGTTTGTAAACCATGTAGAGACATGATAGACCTTTGCACTTCAAATGTGACAATTATACACAGCGATAATTACTTTAAAGGGTTAGTTTTTTCTAGATTAAAACAGACAAGTAGTTTAAAAATGCCACCTGTGATGGTATATAAGGAAGCTCCTCACTTTCGTCCGTGTGAGTGCTTTCCAAAGCTACCTTTAAAATATAATTTTCAGAAACTACATGGGTGTGGAACCTTGGCTGTGAGAATCTGTTATGTTCTTCATTAACACACCAAGGCAGTCCTTACAATTGGATGTACCCAAGCAAAAGGGTAAATACACACGCAAAGTCACCTTGTGTCGACATTCGGACCATGTTAACATTAACGTATACCATCCCCTTTGGCGGAATATATTTGTGCCGCTTGTGCTTCATCCAGGTCTGGAGCTCAACAAAGTGTCATCTTTTTCAGTTGAAGCCCTAATAAGAGAATATGGAGTCCAAGAGGACCTTGGGGGTGTTACCTTTTGGAGGGTCAGTAATTTTTGGGCCAAACTTGGACAGGCTCATCACTCAAGTCACTGGGGGAAAAGGCTTACTCCTTCCTGTGAACTCCTATAAGTGCAGTGTTCGAAGGTTTTAGTCCTTTCAGCTCTCGAGTAGAGGTGAGAGGACAGATCGCTTTCAACTGAGCAGTGTGACAGACATGGTCAGCAAAATGGCTGGGACTCCTAAATATTCAGGAACAGGTCCGTCTTGAAAGGCAGACCTGTAAGCATCCAGTTCTGTAATGACTTGCAGCAATGAACTGAGGAGGAATCAGGAGTCATGGAATTGCTGGAAATACCAAAGATCACTCTTTTTTTGAGAAATGTCCCAGCCATCTTGACAGTCTTCATTCCCTGGGGTGGACAATTGGGAAGCACAAAGTAGTCAGGCCATGCACTTGGGAGAATTATCCACCATCCATCTTTAGACAATAGGGGACAGCCAGAGGTTGACATGATGATCTCTCGACTGAACCAAAAGGTAAACCATTACGGTGAGAACACCGGGAACATTCAATCGACTTGATGGCTATGTCATGTTCCTTTACCCCATCAGGACTTGACCTGGTACCTTTATTGGCTTAGCTGTTGAAGGCATGCCAAAGTGCTGTCAAAAGAGGTAATTCACACAATGAACTTATCAAGGAAATTGGCTTCTTCAAAGATTTACCGCAGTATGGAAATTGTATCTTGTGTGGTATTAAAATGACACTAACTTTTTTTTGCTAAGATTGGTATGTCTTTTTTATTTCCTGCAGGCTAGTCTGTATGCTGGGTTGTGCTTTTTTCAGTGCAGGCAGACCACAAAACCAGAGTTTCATACCTTCTTTCAAGAGGTACTTATTCAACCTCATTACGTACCACCTGTGGATCCATGGGACCTTAACTTGGTGCTTGCAGCTTTACTAAAGCAAGTCACCGTTTGAACTGAGTGGTTTTATTACCATTTACCCCCAGAAAGTTTCCTTTCTGCTGACCGTCACGTCAGCAAGGCGAGTGTTGGAGCTGAAGGCATAGTTGTTTAGGTCTCCATACCTTATTCTCTGTATGTACTAGACTTTCTTTTCCAACCAAAGTTGCAGTTACACCTCAATCAGGGTGTTGTCATCCTGGCTTTGAGACCGGATCAGTCATCAGGTGATGATCAATCTCTTCATCTCCTGGATGTGGTGACTGCTTTGCAGATTTAGGTTGACAGAATTGCCTCTTTGCAACCCTTATAAAATAGATTGGTCTGCTTAAAAACAGTCTGTTGTGCGGTGGATGAAGGCTATTTTTTGGTCTATGTTTTCAAAGGTGTCCCAGCTCATTTTATCGGTTGGACGAGTGCCTCAGTGGAACAGTTGTCCTGAGATGTGCTTTGCTCTCCCATCCATAGCATCACAAAAAGGAAAGTTATGGTAAAAAACTTACCCTTGTTAACTCTCCTTTCTTCGAAGTCCATAGGGTCCACAGGGAGACAATGAGGTGTAGGTGGTACTTGGAGGACCAGACTCCAACAGCAAAGCTTTTTTCTGTCCCAGGACGCTCCGGTCCTTCCCCCTATACCCCCGTCCACAGCCTAGAAGCAACTCAGTTTTGTTAACGAGCCCAAAGCAGGATAGCAGAAGGAAGACTGGTACACTGAAGAATCACACTAACACAGAGAAGGAAACAAGTGACCAAGAGAAGAAACCCATAGAAGCCAGGTGCATCAGAGCAGGTGCCCTGTGGAACTTAAGGACTTCGAAGAAAGAGTGAACAAGGGTAAGTTTTACCATAACTCCTTTTCTTCTTCAGGGTGCATAAGGCTCCACAGGGAGACAAGAGGGATGTCCAAAACCAGTAGTTCGAGGGCGGGGACGCTCCTGAGCTGAGAACAAGGCGTCCAAAAGGAAGCATCCTGCGAGGCAAATGTATCGAGTTTTATCTTCAAAATGGGAAAACATCTGGATGAGAGTTTAAATTTTGAATATATTTTAGTCTTAAAACATGCGAATTTGCATGTTCTCGGACTCTTACATTGGCAGAGTTTAAAAAGTGTGAGTTTACTGCTAAACGCCCACATTTTCTAAACTCTCACCCTATTACTACATTTGGCCCATAGAACAGAAAGGTGTGGACAGAAGACCACGTGGCCGCCTTGCTTAGTTGTTCGGCAGACGCACCATGGCGGGCTGCCCACGAGGGACCCATGGAGCGAGTAAAATGAGCAAGTAATGTAGCCGGCACAGGAAGGCCAGCCTGCGTGTAAGCCTGTGTAAGTCATGCAAAGCCATCTGGCCATCCAATCTTGTGGAATTCGTGTAGGACAAAGAAGGAGTCCGATTTTCTGATGGAACCAGTACGGTCCACGTAGATCTTCAGAGCACGGACCATATCCAAGGAAGCCTCACCTCTGGTGATTGAAAGGTCGGAACTACAATTTCCTCATTAAAGGTGGAAACTAGGGAGACCACCTTGGGAAGGAAGCCAGGGCACATTAGAAGGACAGCCCTGTCCTGATGAAAGATCAGAAATGGGAAGCAACAGGAGCGCGCCCATAAATCCGATACCCTATGGGCAGATGCTATAGCCAGAAGAAAAAGCCTTTGCAGTGAGCCATTTGAGGTCTACTGAATCCAGAAGTTCAAATGGAGGTTTCTGAAGTGCGTGGAGAAAAATGGACAAATCCCACGGAGCCACAGGAGGGACAAAGGGAGGTTGTATATGGAGAACACCCTGCAGGCAGGTGTGAACATCTGGCAAAGGAGCAATTCTGCGCTGGAACCAGATGGACAGAGCAGAGACCTGCACTTTCAGAGAGGCCAGACGAGTCCGAGGTCCAATCCAGCTTGACGAAAATAAGAGTTATGGTAGACTTACCATTGATCACTTTTTCTTCGAAGTGCATAGGGTCTCACAGGGATACCATGGGGATAATCTGGTTGGAGTGATCCAGGAACCAACACAATTACATTTTTAGCTCCCAGGATACCACTGGTGGTCCTCCATATACACCCTGCTCCCGGCCACAGGCATTCAGTTCTGTAAACAAGCCCAAGGCAGGAGAAGGAAAGAGAAGGAAGAACAAATCGTACACCAGAAACTCCCAGAAAATGAGGGAATCTGTGCCCGAAGGAAAAATTATCCAATGAAGCGAGGTGCGTCAGGGTGGGTGCCCTGTGGACACTATGGACGTAGAAGAAAGAAGTTATCAATGATAAGTCTACCATAAGTCTTTATTTTCTTCTTCAGGGTCCATAGGAATACCAAGGGGATGTCCTAAAGCAGTTCCCCTAAGGGTGGGGGAGGCTCCTGAGCAGAAAGGAAAACTCATCGCCAAAAAAGAAAGCATCCTGAAAGGCAAAAATATCAAAGGCGTAGAACCTAAGAAAAGTTTGGACATAAAACCACTTGGTTGCCTTGTAGAAATGTTCAACATAGGCACCACGATGAAACGCCCACGATGGTTCCACAGAGTAGAATATGCTGTCGATGTGTTTGGGATAGGGAGATCAGTCTTCGTGTAAACCTGGGAGATAGTCATACGTAATTATCGAGTCAGAGTTTGTTTGTTGGCTGGCTGGCTGGCCAACCTTATTTTTGAAAACCATATAACACAAAAAGAGTGTATGATTTTCTAACAGTTTGTACGCTCCACATAGATCACGAGAGAGCACGAACCATATACAGGAAGATTTCACCTACAGAAAGATCTGAAGACAAATAGCTGGAACCACAATTTCTTCATTCACATGAAGACGGAACACTACCTTAGAAAGGTAACCCTCCTCTGTACGGAGGACAGCTCTAACCCGATGGAAAAAAAAAATGGAAGCAACAATAAAAATTTTGCCAAACAAGGGACTCTGCATGCAGGAGAGTGAGGAGAAGAAAAAAAAAAAAATAATGTCTGTGGACTCTGTAGATTGAAAGAGGTTGACAGCGCAGAGTCCAGAGGTTCCAATGGGAGGGGAGCTTGACCAAAGACAAATCCCACGGTGCTACCAGTGGTACAAAAGGTGGCTGAACTCTGAGAACCCCCTGAAAAAAATAATTCTAACATCCGGCAAAGCAGCAATTCTCTTCTGGAACCAGACTGACCGCACAGAAACCTGCACTCCCAGGGTGGCTAGGCAGAGACTAAAGTCTAACCCAGTCTAGAATAATAAGTACCCGGGAAAAACCTAAAACCTTAGGGTCATACTTTCTTGAGGGAAGACCCAACAGAATGCCAAACTCTGTAACAGATGGGGGCAGAAGAAGGCTTTCGTGCCCTAAGCAACATTTAAAAATCCAAGCTGGAGAAACCATTGGCTTTTAAGATGGAAGCCTTAAGAGCCACACAGACAAGGACAGACTAGGTAAATCCGGGTGCAGGCAGGGACAGATCCAGCCATAGAGGAAGAGGAAACAGATCATCTATGGATAGATTCCGTATGTCGGTGAACCAATGACATCTAGGCCAAGCAGGAGACACTAGTATTACTGTTCCGCCTTCCTGCTTGAATTTCCTGAGGATCCTTGGGAGGAGGGAAATCGGAGGAAAGAGATATGCCAGCTTGAAGTTCCATCTTATTGCCAGTGCGTCTCTGAAGGCGGCTGAGGGGTCTTTGGTCCTGGACCGATACCTGGAGATCTTGTGGCTGTGACGTAATTCCATGAGGTCTATGTCTGATAAGTCCCATTTGTCCACCAGGCATTGAAAACCTACTCTCCAACGTGTGTCCCCCGACGCCTTAGGAAGTCCCCTTCCCAAATGAGGATTCCCTGGATGAATATTGCAGAGATAGCCAGAAGTTGACATTCTGTCCAAACTAGATTGTTTGTCACTTCCCCATGGCTGCATGACACACTGCTTCCCTGACGATTGGGATAGGCTACTGTGGTCACGTTGTTGGACTGGATCTGGACCGGCGTGCCCTGGAACAGGTCCTGTGCCACGACGAGTGCTCTGTATACTGCTTGAAACTCCAGAATGTTTATGGGCAGATAACTTTCCTGATTTGTCCATATTCCCTGAAAGGTGTGATAATCTGTCACCTCTCCGCATCCACGAAGACTGGTGTCCGTGGTGAAAAGCACCCCATCTTGGATCCAGAATGGGCGACCTTTATACAGATGATCCTTATGTAGCCAGAGAGAGAGAGACTGACCATCTCCGGAGTGAGAAGGATCCTCTTGTACCGTATAAGATGATACGGTCTGCAGCAAATTGATTCTCTCCAGATGGAACAAAGGCCTGGAGTGGAACTAAGCATATTCCACCATGTCGAAGGTGGATACAATCTACCCCAAGACCTGCATCGCTGATAGAATGGATATCCTTTGATTTCAGAACAATTTGCGTACTCGCAATGACAGGGCCACAGTCTTCTCTTCTGGCTGAAACACCCTTTATGCCCGAGAATACAGAAGCGCCCCCAGATGTACCATCCGCTGTATTGGAAACAGAGAAGATTTCTTCCAATCACTTATCCAGCAGTGCTTCTGTAGGCAGGCCATGTCAGTTGGAGATTGTGTTGTAGAATGTCATCAGAAGACCGGCC
This sequence comes from Taudactylus pleione, assembly GCA_031769625.1. Classification (NCBI taxonomy): domain Eukaryota; kingdom Metazoa; phylum Chordata; class Amphibia; order Anura; family Myobatrachidae; genus Taudactylus; species Taudactylus pleione. Next base: position 1,059,186 of record JAUIMM010000007.1, read on the forward strand.
CAGGTATCCCTGAAGCCTGAAATAGGCAATCACTGCCATTATTTTGGTGAAGACCCGCAGGGCCGTCGAGAACTCGAAGTGCAGTGCCTAAAATTGGTAATGTTTCAGGACAGCAACCCGTAGAAATTGTTGGCGAGATGGCTTAAATCAACACATTGAAGTACACGCACCCTGATTGTCCAGAGAAGCCAAAAAAAAAAAAAAAAATCCCCAGGTTCCATTGATTGAAGAGTTTCCAATCGGACACGTAAGAATGGGTCTATAAACAATCCGACAATACTGGACAAATAGATAGAGAATACCTCTTTAAAGTTAATGATTTATAAGAGTAAACCGTGAACTTGCGGGAGAAGCGAGTTACACAAATTATAGTCAGCGGGAGACGCTGCATTAGTAGGAATCCCTGGACACTATGTCCCTCATTCAGAGCCGTACGCTCTGAGCAGAGCGCACGCTATGAATGAGGGCCGGGCTCCATTTTCATGGAGCGTCCTCCTGGACGCTCGTATAGCTGTGGGTCACCACCCACAGGCTATACGAGCGTGCATTGTGATGGTCGCGATGGTCGAGACCATCGCGACCATCGAATTTGCGAGCCGGAGCCTGCGGTTGAGGTTTTCAACCGCAAGCTCCGGAGTGATTTTGGCTCTATCAGAGCCAAAATCACTCCCACTGACATCACTAGTGATGTCAGTGGGCCGGCTTCTGATGGGAGGCGTTCCCGTGGGAACGCCCCCGTCAGGGAGGCACGCCCCGGCACGCCCACCAAAGGGGGCGTGATGTCAAACATTGACAGCACGCCCCCTTTGATCGGACACAACGAGCGAAGGACTTTCCTTCGCTCGTCGCGTCTGGCGCATGCGCACGACGGAGCTCCCTCCGTCGTGCGCATGCTCAGTCCATAACATCGACCCACTTGCGAGCGGACAGCCGCTCGCGAGTGGGTCTGAATCAGGCCCTATGTTGCTAATGATATTACAAGGTTAGTCTATTTAAATAGAATATGATATTTTTATTTTATTTGAAGACAAAACCGAGTGAAAAGAGTTTGCGATATAGACTATATGGCTTATTACCATGCTGATTATTGAATCACATGACTATAGCACTGACTAAAACAAAATAAATATAATTTTCCAATATTTAGGAACACCACAAATAAGACATGGACACAGTGGATATTCAGTTTTAAATCACAGTATTTCATACTTTATTCACTTTCTTTCAGGATTTTAACTATATTTTGCCCAAGATTAATTTGTGGATGATTTCCATTTTGTAAATAATAGAATCAATAAAGGTTATGTTTTAGAGATATCAATAACATTATATATTGCATTAAAACAAAGATACCTCTGGAGTGCACCTTTTTAGTCCTCACTCTTCCCTTTTCTTGTTGATATAAACATAGGATTTACCTAAAACCAGCAGAGGTCTCAACCTCCTGTTACATTTTATTATGGAATATGCAAAAGGTAAATTGTAAAAATGCAATACAACAGCCTTCATAAATATTATGAAGTACACAGAAAAATAAAAACATTCCACCTGTACCAGAGGGATAAGGAGGAAAAAACAGTGATAGTTATAACAAAGTCAGAAATAAAAGGCAGCATCAAAACAGCAGCTAGCAGTCATACAATGCAGGTGTAATTTAGTTGCAATAGACTACTACTACTGAAACACAAGGCTTGTCAGGATATAGAGCACCATATACCTGATCCGAGGGAGAGGTATACAGGGAGACTGACCCAAAACGCTTGAGCAGAGCACCAATAGTGGACTGTGAGCGTCTCATTTACACGAGATGGGTAGGAGGAGCGACCCAGACACGCAAAAACCTTTGATGAGTCTCTGTCTGGGTCGAGGGAGAGCCTGCCTTCCCTAGGCTGCAACCACCGACCAGGTACGCTGGCCTCATGGCAGCAGAATAGTCTGCTGCCAATCCCTGGCGTCAGACGATAAGGCCCAGGTAGTCTAGTTAGGGGGCGGACACATCGGGCCCTCACCGCAGTGGCTTCCGGTGAGTCTCCAGCACCAGAAGCAAGGACTACAATGTGCTATTCCCTGTAAGCGAGAAATCTCCTTACCTGACATCTCTGTGCGACCAGTTGCAGGCCGAGGCCCCAGCATCGCTGCAAGCAAGCTCTGCCGTGACTCGCCTAAATCACCAGAGACGTTGCTGGTGTTGCGGCCTGGCAGAGGTAGACTGATGCATGCATCTTAATACAGACGCTCAGCACTGATAACTCAAAAACATAGAAAATAAAAATAAAACAAAATAAAAAGCTTAGGACTGCTTGAGCAGTCCCCTATTACAAAGGTGGGTCTGAAGCCTGCCACACCAAACAACTGAATGCCTGGGGCCAGGGTATATATATGGAGGCCCACCAGAGGTATCCTGGGAGCTGAAAGCTTCATTGTTTGGTGCCTGGATCACTCCAACCACAATATCCCCATGGTATCCCTGTGGATCCCTATGGACGATGAAGAAGAAAGGCAAGGAGTCTAGAAACCCTAAAAACCTGGGGGTCAGTTTCTGGTAGCACACCACTGGAAATATGTATGCCACACCCGGTGAAATCCTGGCAGAGGCCAGTTTACACGCTCTGAGCATGGTCTGGACCACAGAGTTAGAAAACCCTTTAGACCTTAGGAGGGAAACCTTAAGAGCCAAGCCGTCAAAGACAGATGGGCCAGGTCCACATGTAGACAGAGACTGAGACAACAGGTCCGGTCGTTGAGGAGTTGGAGAGGGGCGCCTATGGAGAGACTTAGAAGATCGGCGTACCAATGGCGTCTGGGCCAAGCTGAGCTACCAACAGAACTGTGCCCCCTTCTTGCTTGAACTTCCGAAGAACCATAGGAAGGAGGGAGACTGGAGGGGAGAGTAACGCCAAATGAGAGGTCCTCTTGACTGAATGAGTCCTCGAAGGCTGCATCAGGGTCCCTTGTCCTGGCCCCGAACACTGAATGCTTGTGGTTATGTTGTGATGCCATAAAGTCCACGTCCGGTAGACCCATTTGTCCACCAGGAGCTGAAAGACTTCTGGATGTAGAGACCACTCCCCTTCATGCACGTCGTGACGGCTGAGGAAATCCGCTTCCCAATTGAGAACCCCCGGGATGATGGCTGGGAGATAGTGTTCGGCCCATGTGAGAATGCGGGACACATCTGCCATTGCTGACCGACTTCAAGTGCCTCCTTGGCAATTGAGATAGGCCACTGCTGTGGCGTTGTTGGAATGTACTTGTACTGGCATGCCCTGAAGAATATCCTGAGCCAGATTGAGCACTCTGTAGATGGCTCAGAGTTCCAAGACGTCGATTGGTAAGAACGCCTCAGCTGGAGTCCATCGTCCTTAGAAGTAGCGCATGGTCGGTCACAGAGTCCCACCCGTGGAGGCTTGCGTCCTTTGTGAGGAGTGCCCAGTCCGGGCGACCTTTATTTAAGTGGGACGTCTAGCCACCAAGGCGAACCTCCGGAGAGAGGCCCATCATCTGGAATCTGAGCAGATGGGGCAGCCCATTCCACCAGGAGAGGAGCAGGTGTTCTAGGGGCCTGGAGTAGAACTGAGCGAACTCCACCATATCGAAGGTGGACACCATGGATACAAAGGTCTGCATCGCAGAGTGAATTGACACTCGGCGACTGTGGAGTAACCTGCGCACTCTGTGCTGTAGTGCAGAGATTTTGTCTGCTGCCAGGAAGATTCTCTGAGCTTGAGACCATTCTTTGAGAAGGGGTCAGGGAAACCTTTTTCCAGTTGATCAGCCAGCCGTGCGTTTGTAGGAGGTCAATGGTTACCTGTAGATGGCGGTGAAGAATCTCTTGAAAGCTTGCTAAGCGCAAGAGATCGTCCAAGTATGGGAGCAGTTCGATCTCCTGGTGACGAAGATAGGCCACCACAGCTACCATGATCTTGGTAAAGACCCATGGAGCTGTAAAAAGCCCAAAAGGCAGTGCTTGAAATTGGTAATGTTGCTGTAGGACAGCAAACCGGAGATATTGTTGATGAGAGGGCGTTATAGGTACATGTAAGGTTAGCATCCTGAATGTCCAGAGACACCATAAAGTCCCCAAGCTCCATAACCTTGACAATAGAGCGTAGGTTTTCCATACGAAACCTGGGCACCCTGATAAACTTGTTCAGAGACACAAGGTTGAGGATCGGCCAATGAAACCCGTCCCTCGCTGTGATGAAGGGACCGTAATTATTACCCCCGAGAGCAGCAAGCACTATATGGCCTTCTGGAGGAGCAGGGCTTTGCCTAGGTCCAATGGAGGTCTTGTGCAAAAGAACTGCTGGCGTGGCCACCTCAGGAATGAGAGGATGTACCCATGGGAGACTACTTCTTGTAACCATGCGTCTGCGGTGGTCTGACGTCAGAACTGCGCAAATTGAAATCTGCCTCCCACCCTGGAAGAGGCCAACCCAGTCAGACTGAAGGCTTGTCCTCAGATTTGGTAGGTGGACGCCTAGTAGCCCAGACCTGTTTGGGCCTAGGCTTGGAGGCTTTTGTGGATGCCGGCTGCTGTGGAAAGGACTGACCTTTAGCTTTTTCCTAAGGACGAAAGGATGACATCTGAGGCTTGGTAGCAGATGCAGAAGGCAAGAACGCAGTCTTAGAAGCTGCCAAGGTAGTCACAATCTTGTCCAATTCTGGGCCAAACAGGACCTCCCCAGAGTAAGGCAGAGACTCCAAAGCCTTTTTAAAGGCAGAGTCTGCCTTCCATAAGCGAAGCCAAATGATGTGGCGGGCTACCACGGAAGTAGCAGGTGCTTTGGAAGCTAGACCAGTATCCAAAGCCGCTTTTCCTACATAGCAGGCTGCATCCCTAATGTGAGAGATGTAGGACAGCTGTTCCCCGAGAAGCATCAAAGGGAAATGCATCTCCTAGGGCTGAGTAATTGCTTCTGTAAGTGTATATAGACTTCAGGCAAGCTTCAATCCTTCTATCCGTAGTCTCTTAACCATGCGTGTTAAGTGGGAATCTACTGCAGGGGGAACCTCCCATTTAGTGCAATTAGTAACTGTAAGAAGGTAAAAAGAAATCAAGCCTTTAGGCAACTGAAACTTTTTATTTGGCGTATTCCATGCGTCACTCATTAGATCAGATAACTGATCAGAGTGAGGAAACTCCGGCAAAACCACCTTCTGTCGTTTAAAGAGTGCCTCTTTTGCCTTAGGAGTGGGTTCTATATCTTCTATTTGAAGAATTGATTTTACAGCTCTCACTAGTGCAGGCATGTTTCAATTTAGAGGGTGGCTCCCCCTCCCCCTCGGGGGAGTCAGTAAAAGAGGCCCGAGTCTTCTGCCTCCCCAGATGATAACTCAGAATCTGATATAGCTGGATGGACTGGGAAGATAACAGCACGCTTAGTAGTTTTATAAAGTAAGGCTCTCTCCTTTTGCAGCATTTGTTGAAAGGCTGTAAAGGTAGCCATCAGACTCTGCACTGAGGTAGAAAGTACGTCTACCCATGAAGGAAGCACTGGATTTGCAGGGAGTCCCTGTTGTGGTCATCCCATAGGGGGTGCTACCACAGGGGCCGCTAAGTGGTCCGCAATTTTTGCCAACACCTATGAAAAAGCTGCTAAGGGGGGGTCCTGAGGAGATGCTGCAGGCAGGACCGGTACTAGGCTTCCATACTGCATAGCTGCGCTCCTTCCCTCCCCCTGAGCACTTACCCAATAATGCCAGCGGAAGGTGGAGGGGGCGGGCTTTTCCACTGCAGCCAAACAATGGCAAGCTCAGACAGGGAGCAGGGCTGCGCTCCGGCAATGACCCTGCAGCCTGTGCCTAGAGCCGCCACCGACTGCAGGGTCCGATGGGCAAGGTGCCATATAACAAGATGAACATAGACCATCTTCAATGAGATCCTCTGAAGGAAAACCTGGACTTACAAGAAACTAGAGTGGGAGCAGTGGTCTCCTTGTTACTCTTGCCTTTGCTAGACATAGCTGAAAGGATAGTAGAGCACACAATCTGGCACAGTGCAGTAAGCAACAAAGATATGTACAATGTGGCACACAGCAGTGTGCAACACAGAACATGCATAAAGTTTTTCTTTAACTTGGGTGTTTAGCTCACGCGGAGAGGGGCTTTCAGCTATTTGGGCTACAATTGCTGATATCTTACACAGAAAGCAGAAATGTATAGCATTTGTTCCTTGCTAAACACCAGTCGGCCGAAATGTTAAAATGGGAGTTACACTAACAGGAAAAGCTCAAGCAGAAACATACAAATGCCACATGTAACCATCCGGTTTTGGTATAAAGGGACGACAGACAAAATGTATAGGTCGAAAGGTACAAAAGGTCTACATAAATTGGTTGACATGCTTTTTTGTATTTTAAGCCGAATGCCAACTCTCCCCCATAGTGCCTTAACCTAACCGTAGCCTAACCCTCCCCCTAATCGTTCCATCTGGCAGCCTAACCCTAACCCAAGTGCCTAATTCTCCCACCAAATAATGTCAACCTTTTTGTGTGCATCAACAATAGGTGTGTCAACCATTTGAACCTGTTGACCTTTTGTACCAGCCAATCATTTGGGTGGACTTATACAAGTGTTGCCCTATTGTCTGTCCACCCTTCATCTGGATACCTAGACATCCCATCCACAGTTCAGAAGCATTGGAACAGTGCATCCTTGGGACCTACAGTGAAAGTAAGCCTCAGCTTTCAAAGCAAAAGAAAAAAACAAAACACTGATGGTAGTAAACTGATTTATAGACCGAAAAATACAGAGGAATGGGGAGGCACTACTTTACATACCATTTTACTAATCTAGAACGGAGCTAACCCATTGCAGGGACTGCCATGGAGTAAATGTAAGATATGCTGAGGTCACATTCTCACAATTGTTTGAAGAATTTAATACATAAAAAAACAACAAAAGACTTGTAACTTAATTGCCAGGCATTTTGAGGGGTAGAAACAAATTTAAAAAAACAGTACAGGAATGGGGGTTAAATTCAATAAAGGTAAATGGAGTACAGACTCCAAATTATGGAGCGAGAATGAACAAATCAATTATAGCAGCAGAACTAATCGAGGGATCAGCTCACAAATTTACACCTACAATAAGTTTTAAAAAATTCCAGGAACACAATGAACTATTTTAGGCATATGACAATGTTCACATAAACCGCATTAAAGACTGGCGTAAAGTTGTTTTATAGGAGCACAAAAACATTTTTTGTTACAGTCGCTTATGCTGGGCATACACTATGCAATTATCTGTCAGATATCTGTCCAATCTGGCTGGTTGGAATGAAAATCTGGTAATGTATGGGAACAAACAATAGAAAACGGACCAGATTTTCCCACCAGACAGATCTGACAGATTATTATAGAGTGTATGCCCAGCATACGGAATAAACTAGGCGTTATCTAATTAAGGAGGAGTTCTGATGTAGTGCTATGAAATTAGGGCTTTGACAAAAAGATATTCATAAGAGGACATTGTATTGCTTTAAAATAGTGGCTCTTAACACCAGTGCTCAAGAACCACCTCCCCCTCCCCAACAGGTCACATCATCTTGATTGCTTTAATCATGCATGGGTGATTTGAACTATTCTGATGGGTTAGTCATTATCCCACCAATTTATACGGACAGAAATCATGAAAACATGACCTGCAGGGGATACTTGAGATGAGAGCCACTGCTCTAAAATAAGCATTTACTGCAGTTAAGATTTTGTGAGAAAACGCACCTTTGGGTGGCTGAAAGACCGTATCACTTCAAAAGGATTTCTGGAGACTGGCTTTTTTGGCTCGCTTGTTTCTACAGTCGCTGTAAAAAAAAAAAAAACCCAAACATTTTTTATTTGACAGTCTTCATCGCCAGGACAGCAACAATAACAAATTCATGAAGAACCTGAACATTAGCATGTAGAGAAGCAACTATTCCCTTCAACTACCACCTCCACCAGAATAGTACACTCCTTACACCTCACAGGTTTCATAATTCCTCAATTGTATTAAAAAAAAAAAAAAAAAAAGCTACTCATACAGAAGTAAAATTTATTGTTGAAAGTTCCCTTTCTTGCTACTTAAATGAGACTCACCTCTTCTTTGAAAAGCTTTTTCTGTAGCTTTTTTCGCCAGCTTCATGAACTGACTATCTTCTCCAATATCCTCCTCTTCTTCCTTGTTATTACCACTTTGAGACTGGAACCCCCCAAAAATAGAAGAAAAAAAAAAATCAATAGTACTAAAGGAATAAATGACCAAAGAAAAGCTTCACTGTAGCACACCAACACTGTTCTGTGATGTGTGTAAATATACACAAAAAAAAATATTTCAAAATTATGGACAGTGTCAGATGTAGCAAAAGTGTAGGCTCAAACCGGCAAATCTGACCTGTGCAGTGGGACTCAACACAGCCATGTTTGTTGGTATGAACACCGGCCGAGTCTGTCGGAGGTGAGGAGTTCTAGAATGGGCAAAGCCGGCAGCCCCTTGCAAAGGGGGCGCTAAAACAGTTGACGCCCCTGCAGCCAGCGTCAACATAGCACTGAGGTATTTGTAGGTTGATGGGAGAACACTGCGATGCACGGTCAGTGTGGACACATACACTGATAGCAGCATGCATGCGACGAGTTTACCTGTGGCTCCACCTACGACGTTGAATTTAATATATGGACAATATATATGACCATTATTGTAATTAAATCATTTTATAATAAATGTTGTATATTTTTTACACGCAAGACTTATTATGTAATTCCCAAAATCAACAATTCTCTTACTATGGGGGGTATTCAATTTGGATGCGAAAAGTCAGAATCGGTGATAAATTATCGCCGATGACATCATTTTCGCCTATTTCAATTATCCCCGTATTCAATTTCAAAGCCTTTTCACAGGCTCGAAAAGTCTTTGAAAAGAAACAGGGATAACTTTTCACCATATTTAACATGGCGAAAAAAAGTGCAGAACTGGGGTTTAGGGGTGCAGGCTTAAAAAAAAAAAAAAAAGAGCCTGCACCCCCGGGAATGTCATTTAAACAAACTGTCAAAAAAAGTAAAAAAAAAAAAAAAATAGGTTCACTGCGAAAAAATTAATTAAAAATTTGGGGTGAAAAAAAAGTGTGTTTAAAAATAGGGAAACAGGTTCAGGGGTGTTCTGCAAATATGCGGCAGGCGTTTTCTAGAATAGGTTATTAGCGGCAGGTGCATTGTTGCAGAATTTAAAAAAAAATTTTAGGGACTTAAAAATATTCTAGTACCCATTTTCATGTACCCCAAATTTGATGGGACCACTTAAAAAAAAAGAAAAAAATAACCTAAGTGCTCTTCTGCATCACTTCTTCAATGTCGGGAAAAAACACCTGCCGCGGCTATTTAAAAACCCGACTTTCTTTTGCAGGCAAAAACGGGGGTACCCAGTGATCCCCCATGTCTGGACATCTTTAGGGGGGTCCTACAATTATTTCCTGAAAATTCCTGTTTTTTTCCGTAGATCCCAATTCACCGGGTCACGTTTTCGCTGATTTTAAATTGAAAACGGGGATAAAGCGGGCACGAGCCCGATACTTTATCCCAGGAAAAGCTCAGATGTGGAGCGAAAAATCCAGCGCGGACTTTTCGCTCCCAAATTGAATACGGGCCAATCTTTCAGTGTTGCCTTTCCCCTTTTCAGCTTGTCTAGTGCTTTCCCAGGAAACCACATATAGGGGGCTTCGCATCCCCCTCCACAGCTGTTGGCGATATTGACTCAGCGCCACATACAAGGTTTTTATTATATTGAACCAAGTGTATATTTACACTATACCATCCAATAAAGTAGTAAAAGGCATGCTCAGCTAGCATATAAAACCCAAACTAGGAGGATCAAAAATAAAAACGTTGCATCAATAATATAGTGGGAAAGTTAATATAATATAATTGTGCTAGAATATCTGCAGATTGCATATCTGCTGATAGTGTAGGACAGATTGCGTTTTACCTGCTCACGTAACCATTGCTCTCGTTCAAATCTTTCCCTTCTCCTTATGGTTTCGGTCTCATCTATCTCTTCGTTTTCTCCCTCCTGATCTTCAAGTTCTGAATCTCTGCGGAACATGTCCATTTGAGAGGCATCATCTGAAGACAAGAAATGGAACTGCATTAACATTTATATAGCGCCAGCTTATTCCGTTGCGCTTCACAAGGTAATCTATGGGAGAGACATGCACTGTACCAGCTAAAAAAATTAAATAAAAAATCAAAGTGTAAACAATACATTAATATTTAAAAGGCTCAAAAAATGTTTTGTACTTTGAAATATGTTGCTTAGTATCCATTTGGTGTATAGAGGGCACTGGAAAAAGAAACTAGTAATAACTAAAGGCCCCACATACATCAGAGATTGATTGCAGCAATCGTGCAATTTGCAATAGTGTATAAAACTTTCCCTTTTTCAATCGATTGTGGCAATCAATTGAAAAAGGGAAAGATTTTTTATACACAATCGATTGCAAATTGCACGATTGCTGCAATCAATCTGATGTATGGGGGCCTTAAGGTACACTTGCACGAAGTCAGGGATTTTATAGGATTATAGTCAGGTGTATGATTAACCAATCATACCAAACAGGTGTTAATGATCATCAATTTCATATATAAAGCTGGCCATACACGCTACAATTATCGGGGTGATTAGCCCGATATCCGCAGATCTCCCTGATAATTGTAGCATGTGTGCGGGCGAACGAGGGTTAAATATTGCTCGGTTAGGCATGCCGGATTGTCCAGCATGCCCGTCCAATGCAATATTTAAGGGGTAAACTGTCGGCCGCATTGGGCAGTGTAAGCCCAGCAGTGGCCGACAGACATTTCCTGTGTTCCTTCTCATGGAAGGAACAGGGAAAAAGTCTCCTCCCCGGGGATGTCGGGCTAATACACTGAGAAGTCTCAGTGTATGCAGCGGACATCTGCAGCTGGCAGGCTGCCGGATAAAATGTCTGTCGGTCTCACAAGCTGGGCATACACGTTCAGAAAAAATGCCTAAGTTTAAAAACTGTCATTAGCTGAAACAAACAGCGGTGCAGGAGGCTTAAAACCGGGTGAGGCACAGCTAAGATTTGCTACAAAAGGTGGGGTTGTGGTAAGACCATTTCATGTCACAGGTCATACCCATGGCAAGACTGAGCACAACAACAAGACACAAGGTCGTTATACTGCATCAGCAAGGTCTCTCCCAGGCAAAGGGCGGAATTCAATTGATTGCAGCCCCTATCGCGCCCGACGGAGCTATTCAATTCTTGCTCCTGTGGGGTGCGATCAGCTGCCAGTGCTACATTTCAGCTCGCAGCCCCAGGGGGATGAGAGCTGAAATGTGCGAAAAGTTACCTGTTTGGGCGCCCAAACATCACTTTTCGCGGACGCGCCCAGCACTTTGGTCGGGTTTAGCTGCTTTACGCGGCTAAACGTGACCTCTATGGGTGCGATCAGCGTGAAAAACGGCAGCAATTGAATAGCGGCCCGCGATCTCCTGTCACTTTAGACGGGAGATCCGGACCGCGTAATCAATTGAATTCTGCCCAAAGATTTCAAAGCAAACTGGGGTTTCAAGATGTGCTGTTCAAGCTCTTTTGAAGACGCACTAAGAAACTGGCAACATTGAGGACTGTAGACAGTGTTCGACCAAGGAAATTTAATGCATCACATGAAAGACTTCATGCTTACTTCCCTTCGAAATCAGATGTCCAGCAGTGCAATCAGCTCAGAACTGGCAGCAGTGGGACCCAGGAACACCCATCTACTGTTCGGAAAAGTCAGGCCAAAACTGGTCTTCATGGAAAAATTACAGTCAAAAAGCAATACCTTCGACATCTAAACAAGGTCAATCGACTCAACCATGCACAAAAACATAGGAACTGGGGAGCAGAAAAATAGCAGCAGGTGCTCTGGACTGATGAGTAACAAATTTAAATATTTGTCTGTAACGTAATAGAAGGCAGTTTGTTCGTGAAATGGCTGCAGCGCGGTACAATAATGTGTGTCTGCAGGCAACAGTGTAGCATGGTGGAGGTTCCTTGCAAGTTTGGGGGGGTGCATTTCATCAAATGAATTTGGGGATTTGGTCAGGATTAATGGTGTTCACAATGCTGACAAATACAAGCAGGTATAAATTATCCATCATGCAATACCATCAGGGAGGCATCTGATCGGCTCCAAATGTAATCAGCAGGACAACTACCCCAAACATACAGCCAATGTCATTAAGAACTATCTTCAGCGAAAAAAACATTGGAGTCCTGAAAGTGATGTGGTCCCCACGGAGCCCTGTTCTCCACAGAGTCTGCCTGGGATTACATGGAGACCGAAGGATTTGAGCAAGCCTAAATCCCACAGAAGACCTGTGGTTAATTCTCAAAGTTGTTTGGAACGGAAGGGATACGGGATGCCGGCGCTCGGGATCCTGGCGGTCAAAAACCCGACGCCAGCATCTTGACAGGGTTAGAATACAGACACCTGTCGGTTGGTATCCTACCCCTCCCTCGTGGCTAAACCTGACCACCCCCTCCCCGCACCCCTCCGGAGAACCCACCAACAATAGGATGTCGTTCAGATATGGCAGGAGTCGTATACGCTGACTAAAGATGGGCTGCCATGACGGCTATAATTTTGGTAAAGAACCATAGAGCTGTGGATAGGCCAAAGGACAGCACCCGAAACTGGAAGTGTTGTTGCAGAATGCAAACTGCAGATAACACGGTTGAAAATGTGCCATGGGGACATGCGGGTAAGGATCCTGAATGTCCAGGGATACCATGTAATCCCCAGGTTCCATAGCCAGTATTATGGATCGTAAAGTTTCCATCCTGAACCTGGGCACTCTGAGAAACTTGTTCAGAGATTTGAGGTTGAAGATAGGTAGTTGAGACCCATTCAGCTTCTGAACCAGAAACAGAAGAATATCCACCAGTCCCTCGTTGAGATAGTGGAACTGGTACAATTACCACTGCTTTCAGCAAGGACTCTATGGCTTCCTGGATCTGCAAGGCCCTGTTCTTGTCCGAAGGAGGGCTCGTGCAGAAAAACCGGTGGGGAGGTCTTCGAAGGTATGAGAGGGCGTACCCTTTAGAGACTACTACTTTTACCATAGCACTGGGCGAACTGAAGAAGTCTGTCTCCCACTATGGGATCCCTCAGAGGCCCGTTCCATCAGGCTGAGGGTTTATCCTTTGGCTTGGAAGTATGGCGTCTGGCGCTCCAGGCCTGTTTCTTAGGCTTGATGGTCGATTTGGCAGCGGACTGCCTAGGAAAAGACTGTCTGGGCTTTCCCTGGGAAAGAAAGGACCGAAAGGAAGAGGTTCTAGGTGTTGAAGGTGCAGATGCTAATGGTAGAAATGCAGACTTAGATTTTGCCAGTGTAGGTCAAAAATCTTAGCCAGGTCCGGTCCAAACAATATATCCCCATTGTAGGGTAAAGCCCTCCAGGCCCTTCTTAGAATCAGCATCCACCCTACAGGAGCGTAGCCACAGGGAGCGGTGAGCAGACACAGCCGCGGCCGAGAGTCTGGATGTCTGTAAACTGGCATCCAACGCAGCCTCACCAATATAAGCAGCCGCATCTCTAATGTGGCCCACCATAAACCTCTGATCCTCAGGAGCCTCCACGGGGAAGGAGTCCTCCAGAACAATGGCCCAGCTCTCTATCGCTTTGGCCACCCATGAGATAGCCATGGACGGGCATAAGCTCCTGAGAGAATAAATCGATTTCAGGCACGTCTCCACTTTCCTATCCGTAGAATCCTTTAAGGAAGAAATGGAAGGCATTGGTAGTGTAGCACTTTTAATTAAGTGTGTAAAATGGGAATCCACCGCAGGAGGAGATTCCCATTTCTTGCAATTAACCACAGGGAATGAATAACATGAGACCAAACACTTTTGCAGCTGATACCTGTTACCAGGCGATTTCCAGGCCTCAGCCATGTGGTCTACCAGCTGGTCAGAGAGAGAGGGAAAGTTACCTTTACCTGTTTAAATTGAGGGTGTTTGGATTTAGGGACAGGTTCGTCATCCTCTATTACCAATATGGATCTGACAGCCCGCAGCAAAGCAGGGACATTAATACTTGATTTAGGCTTCACCTCTTGTAGAGGGGAATCAGAGTTAGATGCCTCATCCAACTCCCCATCGTCTGACGACATATCACACTCTGATCGTTGTGTAGACTGGGATGACAACAAAGGGCGCTTAGATGCCTTCTTAGGCCTTTCACTCTGGCAGCTTCCTCTATGACCTTTCAGACCATGTTGCAATCTCTGTACTAAATCGGATGAAACATCCCCCCAGGGTGGCTGTATAGCCTGTGGTAGCCCCTGAAAGGGAATGACAGACTGTTGTGGTACCGGAGGGGATAGCATGTACTGTGGTAATCAGACTGTGGTACAGTGGTAGACTGCAAAAATTGCTGGATACCCTGAGAGAGAAGGATGGCCTTTTGGAGTAACCGCATATGGGGAAAAACATTCTGGATCGCCAGGCGACCCGCAATAGAGGCCAGTACCTGAGAGGTCGTCCAAGGGGGATCCTGTACAGTTGGTGGGAGGGTTTGAGGGGCCTGGTAACTGATAGCACCTCACACATAACCCATCCCGAATTATATCCTCCTTAATCACACCTGCAGCACATAACCTGCAGGATACCAGAGTGGGTGTAGCATTGCGCTCGATATCCTGGTCAGACATGTCTGACTGACAATGAGAGATATGGTAAGAACTTACCTTTGGACTTCGAAGAAAGAGAGATAACATAGGGTCCACAGGGTTGAACTTGGGGTATAGATGGATCTGGATCCACAGGCACCACGCAGTTAAAAGCTTTAGCTCCCAGAATGCACTAATTCCATCCTCCTCTATACCCCGCCCCCGAGCCACAGGAACCTCAGTTGGCAAGTAGTCAAGGCCGGAGGAGGAACAACAAAGAGAAGGAAGACTGGAACACACGAGAATCACACTCACAGAAAGGGAGATGGAAAACCAGTGACAAGTAACAGCCATATGAAGCCAGGTGCGTCAGGGCGGGTGCCCTGTGGACTTCGAAGAGATAAAAGTTCTTACCATACCTCTCATTTTCTTCTTCAGGGTCCACAGGTTTGACCTTGGGGTTGGCCCAAAGCAGTCCAATTAAGGACAGGGATGCTTCTGCGCTGAGTGGAGATTCTGGCGCCCAAAGGAAGCATCCCAAGAGGCGAAGGTGTCAAAAGCATAGAACCTCAGAAAGGTCTGGATGGAATTCCACGTGGCCACCTAACAGCTGAACAGTCGAGGTGCCACGGCGAGCTGCCCACAAGGGGCCCACAGACTGATCAGAATGAGACTTAACAGAATCCGGGACAGGAGAGGCTGTGTATAAGCCTCTGAAATAACCATACAAAGCCATCTAGCCAAAGTTTGTCTGTTGGCTGGCCATGTCCTCTTGTGAAACCCAAAGAGTACAAATATGGAATCAGATTTCCGAAAGAAACTGGTCCGGTCCACATAAATCCAATGAGGCCTCACCAGCCGAGATATCTGGTGACAAAGGCAGGTACAACAATTTCCTGATTAATGTGGACATTAGAAACCGCTTTAGGTAGTAACCCTGGGCGAGTGCGAAGCACCGCCTTGTCCTGGTGAAATATCAGAAAGGGAGGATGACGAGAGCGCCCCCAATTCTGAAACACTCCTGTCCAAAGCAATCGAAAAGTCTTAGTTGTCAATCACTTGGGTTCCACCGACTCTAGTGGTTCAAATGGGAGGATCCTGGGGCCGTGGCCTGGACAGAGTGGATGTAGGAGGCTATCTCCATAGCTCCTAGGTATCAGTATCCTGTATACCTATCCTTACTACCCTGCCTGGTTCCTGGCACTAGCTACCTGCTGCATACTTAACTTTGCAGGCTCTGGGAGTCTTGCGGCTCGGCTGTGCTCTCAGTCTATTGCGCTGAAGAACTCCTCTCTGCAGTCTCTCGTGGTCGCGGGCCGAGGTGCCATTTTGGATTTTGCACCAGTCTCCTGTGGCTCCTGCCCCCGGTGTTTGCTCCAGCTAGCTTCCGACTGGTCTTCTGGGCAGGTGGAGGACACTGCCCATGTCATATTGGTGTCTTTTGGAAACCTCTGCGGACCCGCGATTCCCGCCAGCCGCCATCTTGGATTTCAGTCACTCTGCTTCCTGCGACCCCTGGCTCCAGAGTTGTGTTTTTTTTTGCCTGCAGGTCAGTCTTCTGGATAGTTTGGGGTTGATTACCCTTTTTCAATCAATGTACTGGGAATCGCTGGGGGTCCTGTGCGAAATTCTGTGGTCACCATCGAGAGGCTTCTCCGGGCTATCCTTGACTCAGAACGGAGGATTACATTTAAAGTGACCGAGCTACATTCTGAATGGCTTTCGGTTTGTCAGGATATAAGCCGTGTTACTGTCAATACAGCTACTTCACCTGACGTATAGCACAGGGGACTACATCTGCGCAGATCCTGCAAATCCTGGAATCCCGGCTGACACCTGCCTTTGCAAATGGTTAATTTCCTATTCAGTTTATTATTGCCTGGGCCTGCTATACACCTATGCAACCCCTTTGTCTGGAACTTTTCCTGAAACTAGGTAGCGTAAAAATTCCAGATTACAAGAATCCTGATGTTGTTTATAGTCTCAAATGGTCCAGTTGGCATTTTGTTGTCGAAAGATAACAGCCTCTCCGGTTGTTTATGTGGTGGTCCAAAAATCCTTTTTCCAATTATTCCAAGTACAAAGTCAGTTTAGTGATACCCAGGTCTTCATTTTGATTTCACCTATCTGCGTCTGGATGATCTTGGTGGGTCGCTCTATTTTGTGGACTTTTCCCCGGGATGTCCTGGCATGGCTTTATTTGCGGCTCTTGAAGAGGTATGATCCACCTTGACTGTTTTAACTATAATTGGATTATTTTTTCTAAAGCTCCTTATTTCATTTTAATATTGATTTATTATGTATACGTTTTTTGTCATGTAATTATTGCTATATCCTGTATATGCGATTCTGTCTAACTATTCTTCTGCTATAACCAGGTCTGTTGTATAGCTGACTCTCTAGCTGTTGTGTACACTTATCTGTTTAATTTGGGGGTCTATTATGCTGGTTTCCCGTTTTTGGGATGGATATTTCCTGTAGGTATGAGTATAGATGCTCCTCATTTCACTATATAGATTCATCTGCCCAAGTCTATTATGTTGGTTTTCAGCCCATTATATCCGAATACTACTGTGCAACTTACTATTTTATGGGAGAGGCCTGTTGTGTCCAGTTCACGGCCATTTCTTTTTTTTGCCCCAGTCATTTATCCGTAATGTACTCATTTCTCTTTAGTATTGAGGGGGGGATTTAGGTATAGAGATTGGCTAGTTAGTCATGGGTTAGGGGATCAGAGTATACCTAGTTTGGGGTTAGGTCATACAGGGTGGGGGGTTTAAGAGGTTTGATTTGGGATTTTCTGGGGGGGGGGGGGGGGTATGTATTTAAATTTTGTTCAAATTTATATGTTGGCAAGCATGGAATTGTTTTTTTTTTCTCTACATTTTTTTTCAAAGTTTACCATACGTATTTTATCCTGTTATGATATAGTTGAATACTACACACTGTCTTGATAGTATGTTTGTTTACATAGTCTGTCCCATATAGTTTTAGATCACGTGGGCTCAGATGGCGCCTATGGGTCCGCATTACATTATTCGTACGGTTTTGTAATAACTATGGTCTATATTTTTGGCATTTATCATGACTTATGTTATTTCCATGTGCATCACTTCATTTGATTATCTGATTTATATTTTATGCCTGCTGATATTACCATCATATTGTAATTTGTTATTTTGTTTGGATGGGTTTCAAAACTCAATAAAAATGATAAGACTCAAATGGGAGGATCCTGGAGGGCCCGAAGAACTACCGCCAAATCCCAAGGAGCCACTGGGGGAACAAAGGGAGGCTGATTCCTGAGGGCACCTTGGAAAAAGGTGCGGATATCCGGGAGCGGAACTATCTTTCGCTGGAATCACAGAGTGCAAAAACATGGACTTAACGAGGCCAAACCAGACTGAAGGAATGCCAAAATCCTAGAAAACACAAACACTCGAGGATCGTAATTTCTAGTGCTACACCACTGAAAATATGTATGCCACACACTGTAGTAAAACCTGGCTGAGGCAGGCTTGCGTGCCCGAAGCATCGTGCTGATGACCGAGCTGGAGAAGCCCTTGGACCTTAAGATGGATGTCTCAAGTGCCACGCCAGCAAAGACAGGCGACCCAGATCCGGGTAAAAACAAGGACCCTGAGACAACAGGACAGGACATTGAGGCAGCAGGAACGGAGTGTCGATGGAGAGACTCAGAAGATCTGAGTACCAAGGACGTCCGGGCCAAGCCGGTGCCACCAGCAGGATTGTGCCGCAGTCCAGCTTGAATTTCCGAAGAACTCGAGGAAGCATCGGAGGAAATAGATACGCAAACTGGAAGGTGCACAGACAGAGCGTCCACCAAGCTTGCTTCTGCATCTCGTTCTGGACCCGTACAGTGATAACTTGTGATTGTGACGGGAGGCCATGAGGTCCACCTCCGGCAGGCCTTATTTGTCCACAAGGAGTTAAGAGACCATTCCCCGGGATGCACGTTGTGATGTCTGAGGAAGTCAGCTTTCCAATTGAGGACTCCTGGAATGAACACTGCCCAAGACAGGATGCGTGACACCTCTGTCATCGCTGCTCGACTGCAAGTGCACCCTTCATGGTTGATGTACGCCACCATGGTGGTGTTGTCGGACTGAACCTGCACGGCATTTCCTTGAAGAACGTGACTTGACAACTGGAAGGCCCTGCACACGGCCCCAAGTTCCAGAAATGTTGATCGGGAGAATATATATGTAAGTGTAAATGTCTAATTGTCAGCTTCATGCAAGGCTACAACAGACCAGCACATCCCCTCAAGATGCAAAAAGGATTTTGTATGTTTTAAATTCAGTCAATAGTGCATGTCACATATAACAATAGGCAGGCAGTATGCTCATCAATAGCCTGGTGTCAATATACAAATCGACCCATTGGCCCGACAGCCATTTCAGTAGACATCCACCTTCATCATGAGCACAGTAATAGGCACAAACATTGTCAAAATAGGGAAGTATGTGTCAAATCAGAGCACTAGCAATAGGACTTGCCTGTAAAGGAACCGCCAAGCTGCACGCCTGCTGCCACGTCCCAGAAGTGTCACAATTGAGAACTCTGGGAACCCGGCATTGCGTGCAGCAAAATGTCACACCCCCCCCCCCCCCCAGTCAACCTATAGACTACGCTAAAACTAGCGCTGTCATAGGTCCTGGATGCAGGAAGTTACACGCCGTAACCAAAACGACGAATACAAACCATGCAGCGGTGACCCGCAATCATCGCTGTAAAAAGTGGCATCACAGCCCCCTTGAGCGACGGACATATTGTGGCGTTATCATACTAACAAAGCAAACGGTCATTCATAATATAGAACTTTTTTTTTTTTTTTATAAACACTAAAAATCGCAAGTACACTATTGTAGGGGTCTGACAGGCACCAAATCATCCAGATTAAAATGTTAGACACAAAACATGTAGGAGGTGGTTATTGTGACCATCACGGTGTAGATTACATGCAGTCAGGTGCATAAATATTGGGGCATTGACAGAATTTTCATATTTTGGCCTCTATTCACCACCACAATGGCTTTGAAATGAAAACAAACAAGATGTGCTTTAACTGCAGACTTTCAGATTTAATTTGAGGGTAATTACATCCAAATCAGGTGAACGGTGTAGGAATTACTACGGTTTCTATATGTGCCTCCCACTTTTTAATGGGCCAAAAGTAATGGGACAAACTAAGCAATCCTAAATCTAACTTTCACTTTTTAATACTTTGTTGCAAATCCTTTGCAGGCAATTACAGCCTGAAGTCTGGAACGCATAGACATCACCAGACGCTGGGTTTCATCCCTGGTGATGCTCTGCCAGGCCTCTACTGCAAATGTCTTCAGTTCCTGCTTGTTCTTGGGGCATTTTCCCTTCAGTTTTGTCTTCATCAAGTGAAATGCATGCTCAATCGGATTCAGGTCAGGGGATTGACTTGGCCATTGCATAACATTCCACTTTTTAGCCTTAAAAAACTCTTTGGTTGCTTTTGCAGTATGCTTCGGGTCATTGTCCATCTGCACTGTGAAGCGCCGTCCAATGAGTTCTGAAGCATTTGACTGAATATGAGCATATAATATTGCCTGAAAAACTTCAGAATTCATTCTGCTGCTTTTGTCAGCAGTCACATCAATAAATAAAAGGGAACCAGTTCCATTGGCAGCCATACATGCCCACGCCATGACACTACCACCACCATGCTTCACTGATGAGGTGGTATGTTTTGGATCATAAGCAGTTCCTTTCCTTCTCCATACTCTTCTCTTCCCATCACTCTGGTACAAGTTGATTGTCTCATCTGTCCATAGGATGTTGTTCCAGAAATGTAATGGCTTTTTTAGATTTTATTTGGCAAACTCTAATCTGGTCTTCCTGTTTTTGTGGCTCACCAATGGTTTACATCTTGTGGTGAACCCTCTATATTCACTCTTGTGAAGTCTTCTCTTGATTGTTGACATTGACACATATACACCTACCTCCTGGAGAGTGTTCTTGATTTGGCCAACTGTTGTGAAGGGGTTTTTCTTCACCAGGGAAATAATTCTTCTGTCATCCACCACAGTTGTTTTCCGTGGTCTTCCAAGTCTTTTGGTGTTGCTGAGCTCTCTGAAACATTCTTAAAAAGAAAGAATGCACCGAACAGTTGATTTGGCCACACCTAATGTTTTTGCTCTCTCTCTGATGGATTTGTTTTGATTTTTCAGCCTAATGATGGCTTGCTTCACTGATAGTAACAGCTCTTTGGATCTCATATTGAGAGTCGACAGCAACTGATTCCAAATGCAAATGTCACACCTAGAATCAACTCCAGACCTTTTACCTGCTTAATTGATAATGAAATAACGAGGGAATAGCCCACACCTGTCCATGAAATAGCTTTTGAGTTGATAGTCCCATTACTTTTGGCCCATTAAAAAGTGGGAGGCACATATAGAAACCGTTGTAATTCCTACACCGTTCACCTGATTTGGATGTAATTACCCTCAAATTAAATCTGAAAGTCTGCAGTTAAAGCACATCTTGTTTGTTTCATTTCAAAGCCATTGTGGTGGTGAATAGAGGCCAAAATATGAAAATTCTGTCAATGTTCCAATATTTATGCACCTGACCATATAAAGAACTAGCTGGGATACCCGGCTTGAAGATTGAACCCTGAAGTACACCTGCAGCTTTTGTTTACATTGTCCTCGCCTAGAACCCCATTCCATTGATCCTGAAAAGGACTCCGTTTGTGAACATGCATGACAAACAGTGGCGTAACTACCGTGGGTGCAAAAGGTGCGACTGCTATGGTCCTGGAGCTGCGTCTGTGACCCGCTGCTCACGGTGAACCCAGTCACGCACACAAAGTGGGTCGGTCCAGTAAGGGCAATCGAGGGGGGACCGTGTGATAGCAATGTTGTTGATTTGGTGCCAGCCCGCCAGCTGATTACAGCTGCGCACTGGCAGACAGCGCCGCTGGTTGCGAGGCAATCAGAGCTCATGGACTGGCAGCCAATCAGCATTGGCAGCTCCTGATTGGCTGCCGTTTTGCAAGCTCCGATTGGCTCGCGACCGGCGCCAGATTCAAACTGCGCCGGCACTGTCTGTTCAGGTCTGCCGCTGCACCAGCTGCAATGATCTGGCAGTCGGGCCCCACCCAAATCCACACCTGCTGGCTACTGATGGCACACAGGGGAAAGCGAGAGGCTACTGGAAAGGGCATAATGTTGTGAGGCACTATTACAATGTGGCATAAACTGCAAAAGGCATTACTGTGTGGTGTAATGTGTATTACTGTGTAGTTTAAGGAGCATTACTGCATGGCATAATGTGTACTACTCTGTGGCATAACCTGAATGTGCTCTGTGTGGCTTAACCAGAATGGTGTGTGTGTGTGGGAAAATGTATGTTTTTTTTTTTACACAACAGCTCTGTATTTAATGCTTGCCTAGACTGAAGTTAAAAGGATACATTTTTAGCTTTAGCACAAGTTTTTGTCAGACTGCCAATTTCCACTAGCGCCAGCTCTGAAATCTGTCCAATTTAAGTGTGTCCCTATTTTTAGAGATTGTGTGACAGTGTGTGGCCCTGATGAAGTTCAAACCTAGGCAAAAACCTAATCCTGGTTAAACTACACCACCATGCCAAATTTGGTGGAGCTAGATCTAAAACTCTGGCCATGCATAAGGAACAGACAGTCTCTCACTTATTAAAAAAAAATATATACAGTATATACAGTACAAAATATATGTGTACATAAATACATACATTAGTGTTCTCTAGCTCCGGTGGCAGGCAGGGCGCCGGAGTTAGAGGGCACTTCCATGCGTGCGCCCGAAAAGGGGGTGTGGCCATTGAAAAGGGGGCATGTCTATAAGACGCATCCCCTTTTTGTCACTCTTGGGGGCGTGCCTGGCACTTACGGACACGCCGGGCAGTCCCCAAGCGCTGCCGACAGGGAGAAAAGATGCCGGGCGCAGGCTGTGAGGGCAGGTCGCTTTTTGACGACCTTCTGGAGGGCAGGGTGCTTTTTTGCCCTCCAGAAGGAGGGCAGGACGCCACACCCCGCTAAAACAGCCTAGCTGGAACGCTACATACACATAATATACATATACCCCCAACTCAATACCAGGTCTGCTGTAAAGCAATATTTTTGAACATGCTATATTCCATACATACCAAAGTTTTTCCATCTGAATTTCCTTGTCCTCCCAGGCCCATCGCTGTGGAGATCCCCATCAGCTAAGTAACACTCCTGGAACAGCCGCAGTTGGCGCTGGTCTTCATCCATGGTAACCTTCCTGTGTATTTTGACTAATTGGTCCTGTAGCTCTTCATCTGAAGGAAGCTCTTCATCGATGGCTTCTTCTTCATACTCATTATCGCCATCACCTTCATCCTCATCACCGCTCCCAATTTCACTTCCTGAGAGTTCAGCTTCATCTTCCATAAAGTCCCGAAGTTTTCTGCAATAGATTGACAACCATTTCAAAAGGGGTAGCGCTTTAATCCAATCGTGATCACTTGGTACAAACATTATGAACATTGAATTTTCACAGGACAAGACTTCACTATTCCGTTTACAAGCATTTTTATACACTAGTAAATGTAAGCTTGGTGACCGATTTATTATGACATTTTTAGTGACCGTACAATTTTTTTTAATGTTTTTTTAACTTCTGTTGTGAAGCCTTATACAGCTCATCTTCAAGTAAAGAGGAATCTTGCAATAGGAACCACAAAAAGTTTAAAGCAGGATTGTCTGCATCACACAAGCTGTTTCACAAGTGAAATAATTCGTAAAATACTCTTAATATGAATCCATCACCAATTACTACACATTAAATTGTGACAGATGTGTAAACACATTGTTAGTGGATTGAGAGGACATGAAACCCCCATAAGTGTGTGTGTACACATTTTTATACACATACATTAACACACACCTATTATAAAAGTGTACCATAAAAAGGAAATTAAATCAGTAATTGAGTAAAGGAGGCAGGGCTTAGCTGCTATTTAGCTATGACCTGTCTCTCAACCATGCACTCTTCTGACAGCGAGGGTCCGCCACTGCGGACATGGTTTGGTACCGGAATAGGCCCTCCTTGCTCGGTGACTCATCTGTCGCCTCCCCCTCCTGGAGGCTCAGGACTGTAAGGAAGCTATAGCAGAAGTAGGGAACAGGAAAGCAAGCATGATGGGTCTTTCCATCTGATACAGTAATTTTCCTTTGCAGACCGCTCCATCTACAGTCCTCAACGTTGTCAGTTTCTTTGCGCTTCTTTAAAAGAGCTTAAACAGCACATCTTGAAACCCCTATCTTTGCCTGGGAAAGACCTTGCTGACGCAGTAAAACTACCTTACGTCTTCTTGCTTTGCTCAGTCTTGCCATGGTGTATGACCTGTGAGATGAAACGGTCTTCCACAGCCTCACGTTTGTGGCAGAGTTTGGCTGTTCCACACCCAGTTTTAAGCCTCCTGTGTATTTCAGTTAATGACTGTTTCAACCTACATATGGAAATGATGATCATTATCACCAATTTGGTAGGATTTGTTAATCATAATCCCGACTATAATCCTACAAAATCCCTGACTTTATGCAAGTGTACCTACAAAAATGTATGCGGTTTTCAAAGCAAAGGGTGGTCACACCAAATATTGATTGGATTTAGATTTCTCTTTTATGCATTAACTTTGCATTTTGTTCATTAATATAAAAGTAGAGATGGTAAAACTTACCTTGGTTAACTCTTTCTTCGAAGTCCATAGGGTCTACAGGGAGACATTGGGGGTGTAGGTGGGACCTGGAGTACCGGACAGCATAGCTTTTTAATCCCAGGATGCTCCTGTCTTTCCCTCTATACCCGCCCACCGCCTGAGGGCACTTGAGTTTTCTTATCAAGCCCAAGGCAGGATAGGAGAGAAGGTTAGACTGGCACACTGAGGAATCACACTCTCACAGAGAAGGTATACAAGTGACCAGGAGAAGAAAACTCAGAAGCTAGGAGCGTCAGGGAGGGTGCCCTGTGGACACTACGGACTTCAAAGAAAGAAATAACCATGTTAGTTTTACCATAACTCTCCTTTTCGTCTTCAAGGTCCATAGGGCTCCACAGGGAGACATTGGGGATGTCCCAAAGCAGTTGTTCAAGGGTGGGAATGCTCCTGAGCAGATAGGAGAACCCTTCCAACAAAGGAAGCATCCTGAGAGGCAAAATGTAGCAAAGGCATAAAACCTAAGAACAGAAGACCAGGTGGCCGCCTTGCATAGCTGTTCAGCTGAAGTACCACGCCGGGCTGCCCACGAGGGACCCACAGAGCGAGAAGAATGAGCATGCTGTAGTCGGCACAGGAAGGCCCGTCTGCGTGTAAGCCTGTGAGATAATCATGCAAATACATCTGGCCAGAGTCTGTTTGTTAGCTGGCCGTCCCTTCTTGTGGAGTACATATAGGACAAAGAGGGAGTCCGATTTCCGGAGGGAAGCAATAAGTCCACGTAGATCTTTAGAGCACGGACCACATTTAAGAGGCCTCACCTGCTGAGAGGTCTGGTGAATTTAAGGCCGGAACCACAACTTCCTCCTCAATCAGGTGGAAGCGAGAAACCACCTTGTGAAGGAACCCTGGGCGTGTTCGAAGAACAGATGTCCTGATGGAATTTCAAAGAGGGGGAGCGACATGAAAGTGCCCCTAAATCAGATACCCGACGGGCAGATGCTATAGCCAGAAGAAACAGTCTTCGTAGTGAGCCATTTGACATCCACTGATTTCAGGGGTTTGAATGGAGATTCCTGAAGTACTTGGAGCACCACTGACAAATCCCATGGAGAGGGACACAGGGAGGTTGTATTCATAGAAGACACTGCATGAACTTATGAACATCCGGTATAGGAGCAATTTCACAGATACTAGGCGGAGGCCTAGATCCAATCCAGCTTGAAGAAAAGGCAAGAGTTCTAGAAACTTTAAAGACCTGAGGGTTATAGTTTCTTGGAGCACAATATTGAAAATATGTATGCCATATTCTGTGGTAGAACCTGGCTGAGGCTGGTTTACAGGCTTTTAGCATGGTCTGGACCACATAGCTGAAGAAACCCTTAGCCGTTAGGAGGGATGACTCAAGAGCCAAGCCGTTAAAGACAGACTGGCTAGGTCCATATGTAGACATGGACTCTGAGACAACAGGTCTACTCGTAGAGGAAGCTGAAGAGGAACGTCTATGGAGAGCCTTTGAAGATTGGAGTACCAGTGACGTCTGAGCCAGGCCGGAGCTAGTAACATGACTATGCCTCCCCCGTCTGAACTTTCAAAGCACTCAAGGAAGCAGGGAAATTGGAGGGAAGAGATATGCTAAATGGAAGTTCCATTTCACCGACAATACATCTATGAAGGCAGCGTCGGTGTCCTTTGTTCTGGCTCCATAAATTGGAAGTTTGTGGTTATGTCTGGAGGCCATGAGATCCAATTCCAGAAGACCCATTAGTCCACTAGAAGCTTAGACACTTCTGGATGTAGAGACTATTCTCCTGCATGCACGTCGTGACGGCTGAGGAAATCCGCCTCCCAATTGAGAATCCCTAGGATGAACACTGCGGAGATGGCTGGGAGATTGCGGGACACTTCTCTCATTGCCAAATGACTGAGTGTCTTGGTGATTGAAGTCGGCCACGGCCGTACCATTGTCGGACTGTACTGGTCTGTTTTTCAGACTATTCTGAGCCAGAGTGAGCTCTGTAGATGGCTCTAATTTCCAGGACGTTGATTGCCAACACTGCCTCTACTGGGGACCGTCGGCCCTGGAAGTAGTGCTGGCCAGTTACTGCAACCCACCCTCGGAGGCTTGCAACCGTGGTGAGCAGAGCGAAGTCCAGGATCAAAAGGAGGCAACCCTGGTTCAAATAAGACGTCTGTAGCCACCAGGCTAGGAACAGGCGGATATGAGCAGATGGGTTAGCCCATTGCACCTGGAGAGGATCAGGTGTTGGAGGAGCCTGGAGTGAAACGAGGCGAACTCCACCATGTCAAAAGGTGGACACCATTGATCCCAAGGCCTGCTTTGCAGAATGAATCGACCTGTGCTGTAGTGCTCAATCTTGTTCGCCATTAGGAAGATTCTGAACGACTTGAGGGGCTGTTAAGAGGCCAAACAGCAGAGCCTGTAATTGGTAATGTTGCTGCAGTGTAGCAAACCGGAGATATTGTTGATGAGAAAGCGCTAGATCATAAAATCGCTAGGATAATAGAATGGAGGGTTTCCATACGAAATCTGGGCACCCTGATAAACTTGTACAGAGACTTGAGGTTAGGCCGATGAGACCCATTGTGCTTCTGAACCAAGAAAAGGGTAGAATAATAGCCCTTGCTAAATTGTGAGGAGGGGACCCGAATTATTACTCCCGATTTCATTAAGGATGGACTGAATGGCTTTTTGGAGCAGCGGGGCCTTAATTGAGTCCGATGGAGGTCCTGTGCAAAGGAACGGTTGGGGCGCCTCAGGAAGGAGAGGGCTATCCGTGGGAGACCACCAATTCTCTTACCCAGGGATCTGACGTGGTTTGATGCCAAACTTGGGCAAATTGAAGTCGCCCCCGTCATGCTGCAGGCTTGTCCTCAGACTTGGCAGGTGGCCCTAGGCTTGGCTGATGTCTGTTGCAGTGGAAAGGACTGACGCTTGGCTTTGACTTGAGGATGAAAGGATGACGTCCGCGACTTTGTATTATATGTAGAGGGCAGGAACGCCATCTTGTTAGTCGACAAAGTAGTCGCAATTTTATCCAATTCTGGACCAAATAGGATGTCTCCTGCAGAAGGCAGAGACTCTAGAGCCCGTTTTGATTCTGAATCGGCTTTCCAGGAATGTAGCCAAAGAATATGGTGGGCTACTACCGAAGCGGCAGATATCCTGGAGGACAGGAGAGCCGTATCCATAGCCACTTCACTTAAGTAGGAGGCTGCATCTCTAATGTGAGATATGTATTACAGCTGTTCCCTTGAAGCATCAGGGGCAAAAGTTTCTTCTAGGGCCTCTGTGCAACTCTCAATGGCTTTTGCCCGCCAGGCCGTAAGCCCTAGCAGGACGAGTAATAGCGCCTATATGTCTATACTGCAACCTCCTTGTGGTCTCCTTCAAGGAGGTTGCAGTATGAATGGGCATGAATCCAACGTTGGGTGAACTTCGTTCAATCAGTAGCTGACAGTGGGTAAAAGGAACTAAACAGTTTTGAAATTTGAAACCTTTTACCGGGGAAATTCCAAGCTTCACTCATGTGATCAGATACCTGGTCAGAGGTAGGAAACTGGTAAAAAACCTTTTGTCGCTTAAAAAGTGCATGTTTTTTCTTAGGAGCAGGTTCATCCTCTTCTATTTGTAGAATAGTTTTAACAGCTGTTACAAGAGCAGGCATACTTAGTTTAGAGGGTGGATCCTCTTCTCCTGAGACTGAGTCAGAATGAGAGAGATCTGAGTCTTCTGCCTCCCGAGATGATCTCAGAATCAGATAACTGTGTGGATTGGGAAGATATAGTAAGTTTAGTAGGCGTATGCTGGGTACACACTGGCCGGTCAATTGATCGGCCAATATATCGTACCCCTGTCGGCCAGTGTGTACAGACGATAGGTCTGAACAATGTCGTTCAGACATATCGCATTGGCTGTGTTGCACAGCCAATGAAACAGATATGTCTGCAGACATATCTGTCCATCAGCAAGTGTGTAAGGGCGATCAGCCGATCGCCCGTACACAAGGGTGCCGAGAGGGGTGGGGGGGGGCCACGAGCGGATACTACTTACCCGGGTCCGGCACAGCTCCCCATCCACAACAGCCCAGCACACGCTGCTGTGTGCTGGGCTGCACTGAGAGACTGTCCGAGGCTGCTAAAGCTAAAGCAGCAGCCCGAGCAGTCTCCTATGCCAAAGGGGGGGAGCGATCACGTCCCCCATTGGCTGTGCGCCAGGCTGAGAGGCACAAAGCACGCCCCTCCCCAGCGCATAGCGTACGATTGTTTTTTTCCCCCCGAAGGAGGTGTGGCCACACCTTCCGCTATTAGGTCACACCCCCTACCCGCCCCCAGTCTGGCCCGACCCGCTGCAGCATGCAGATGGTCGTTCAGTGTGTATGAACGATCATCTGCAGATACATCGCTATAGTGTGTACCCACCTTTAGTAGGTAAAGGTTTATCTTTTTGCAGCATTTGCTGAAAATCCGTAGAGGTATTACCCAAAGTCTGTACTGAGGCAGACAGTACGTCTATACATGGAGGAGTAAAAAAATTTGCAGAGGTGGAGCTACCAAGGGGACTGCTACTTGGTCCACAAGCAGCACAGGGTGGGTCCTGAGGTAGAGATACCGATGCTTATGGACCTGGGGCTGTGTAACAATTAAAACAGAGACTATCCTGAATGAGGTCCTCTGTGGCTAAGCCCACAGAGCAGGATTTACAAGCTATAAGAGTAGGAGGAGAAACATGAGCCTGCTTGTTATTCTTTCCTCTGCCAGTCACAAGAGTACTAGAATACAGTACGATACAGTGAAATGAACTCCTTGCAGTATGCGTAATATGGCACAATCTAGTGCGCAACGGCAGTATATATGGCACAGTGTAGTGTGCAACGGCATGTGACAGTCCGGAGAAAGTGCATGTCAGTGCGCCTCCCCCCTCTATTTATTTATAACCAATTTCCGTATGGTTAAAAAACAAAGTAAATGAATTCATAATATTAAAGCTTGGGCTGCTTAATGCAGCCCTCTGTTATAATGGTTTGTCCAGTTCCTGCCGGACACTAAGGAAACTGAAGTGCCCTCAGGCTGTGGGTGGGGTATAGGGGGAAGGTCCGGAGCGTCCGGTCCTCCAGGTCCCATCTACACCCCCAAACTATTAACACTTCTATTCTTTAAAGCATCCTTACTTTGCAGCATTTCTTCCACACCTGTCTAAAATGTATACATATATAAACACACACATATACTGCAACCTTTAATAGCAATTATAATTTTTTTTTAATAAACTGGTTTCCAGCTTGTTTGAGTCAAGTTACAGAGCAGCTCTTTGCTTTCATCGCACAAGGAAGCAATAACAGAACAAAAATGAAAGGAAAAATCACAGGAGGCAAACAAGAAATAAATATAAAATCCATTGTACATGACGAATATCTTGAAAAAGCAGCCAAGTTGTTTTTATTTGCCTTTTGGAACTGCTCCAAATATTACTTACAGCTTTCTCTTTTTAACCTGTACTTTTTGCAGATCTTCATCATCCTCCTCCACCAAATCTTCATCTTCCTCCTCTCCATCTGCCTCACTTCTTTCTTCCTCCTAGAAGACAAGTAGTTATCAAATCAACAGATAAAAACAAAAAAAACGTAAACAGCGCATTCTAGCATGAGCTCCAAAGTATTAAAGAAAAAATAAAGAAAAAATCATCCAAATCACATTTGTCAACAGCCAAAGCTTGGGTAGATGAATTAAAAAACAAACAAAAAAAAAAACACTTACACATATTGTGGCCAATGCAGATATTACTTTTGGCAGAACCTACTGTGGTAGCAGGTGGCAGCAATGTGCAATGGAGGTCAGTACATAGGTTAACAATAATGCTGCACTTACAGGTTGCAGAGAATCAAACTTGGCATTCAGGTCCCTTGTTCTGGGGTAATGAGCATTAACCTTGTGATTTGTCCTTGACACCATCATGTCTATCTCGGGAAGGCCCCATTTTGGTACAAACTGTTGCAACACCTCAAGATGGAGTGACCACTCAACCAGGTGGAGATCATGTCTGCTCAAGCAAAGCTGTGTACCCACCTAAGATCTGCAGATATATCTGCATATGATGGTTGTTCATACACACTGAACCACCATCATCTGACCACGGGTCCCGCTGGTTGGGGCCTACCTCGCGGCTGCAAGTGTAGGGGCGGTCAGCTGATCGCCTGTACACAGCATGAAGGACAGATATATCTGCCATCAGCTGTGCAGCACAGCCGACACGATAGGTCTGTGAATGACATCGCTCAGACACATCGCTGATACGCACTGGCCGATGGGCACCTATATATCTGCCAGTGTGTAACCAGCATCACTGTCCTCCCAGTTGTCGACCCTGTGAATGTAGACAGCTGATATAGCTGGCTTAGGGGTCTATTTACTAAGCAGTGTTATGAGAGAGTGAAAAGTGATAAGTCTGTGATAAGGTGCCAGCCAGTCAGCTCTCAACTGTCATCTCACAGGCTGTGTTTGAAAAATGACAGTTGGGAGCTGATTAGCTGGCACCTTATCACTTTCTTATCACTGTCTCATAATAGTGCTTAGTTAATTAATTCTGTTAATTGATCATAAAAAAAAAAATTACAAAAAATTAATACTTCCCATTTTTGAAAGCATCCTTCACTAAATATCTCACACACACACACACACATCTACATCCACACACTAAATGGGTCTGGATAATGTACGGGCTGCAGCGCCAGGTCAGCAGCAGCAACCCTCCTGCAGAGAACAAAGAACCCTAGGACCGGGACCAAAATTAAAACATAGCACTAAACGCTTTAAATGCTAGTTCTCACTAGCTACGTTTTAAGTTGTTACTCTTTATTTTGAGACAGAATGCTTACAGTATTTATACCACTTATTACAGATTATTGAATAATAAAAAAAAAAAAAAAAAGCCACCCAGTGTACACTTAAAATTCAGAAATTCTACAAATACCAGTAGTCTGAAACATGTCACAATTGGTAAGAACTGCAACTCCATAAGAGCACTAACCTCTAGTGCAGGGGTGGGTAACCTTTTTTCTGCCAAGGGCCATTTTAAAATATGTATATTACTCGCAGGCCTGGTACAGGTCACGCAGCCTCTGTGATTTCACACGGGGCGGGGCCACAATTGCCAGTGATTACAGCAATGCCCGGCATTCTGAGGATGCTCCGGGGAGCTATAAGGGCAGCAGTGTGACCGTCTGAAGTGTCCCAAGGACGCTCCAGGCGGCACTGCTGCATAGATTCTGGCTGCAGGGTGCCATTCTAGGCACCCTGCTAGCCAGATGAGGCTAACAGAAAAAAGCTCTGAGAGCCAGACCAAATGATTCCGCGGGCCTTATACGCCCCCCGACAGGCATATCCCCCATCCCTGCTTTAGTGGGAGAAAACAGAATTCACGTTTCTGAACCTTGAGAACTCCATTGCAATTATACAAGCTATCCTGTAGGAGAAGATTGGACAGCTGAAAAGTAGTCATTGGGAACTTCTCGTACAAACTGGTGGAGGTGTCATCCTTGGCCACAAATACTGTAAAAGCCCTCTAAGGAGGGCTAGCAAAAGCTAGGTCATCAAATCACAATCTCTCGGGCTTCAAGTTGGGAAGTCAGGAATATAAATTAACACTGTACTAATCACGAACAGTAATTTCTCTTTCCAACCAGATGTTTGAGTTTTAACGTTTTAGTGAATCCTCAAATTTAAAAAATAAAACCATTGAAAATCAACTGCCCTGAATCTCATCATTCTCTAGTCGACTGAGGGCCTGCAGCAGATATAACTGGTATTGTCCCCATTTTAAATATTTAGGACTCATTGTGTCTACACATTCTAATTGATCATATTAAAAACTGCTTATGGGGCCCATACATCTGTGATGCCTTGCCCCAATTTCCCGTTCTGCCAATGCTGGGGAAAGCCAACATGTTCTAAAAATTTCTCGATTCACCGATCGCAACCAAAAAATGTTCGGGAAGTCTGGGATTTTTAACATGCAGTGTTCACTCGGCAGTATCTTTACTTATACGGACTATAAACGTACCTGGAAAGTAAATATTCAAATGGTACCAATCTGAATGTGGCTTTAAAAAACCTGCACAACCATGAACAAACCATGTGGCATCCCTAATAGAGTGAAACACGTAGTTGACACACATCCCCATATGAACAGATCCACAAGGGGCAGTGTACGCAGAAGAAAGGGAGAGAAGCCTAGCAAGCTCCGGAGACCATCTCTGCATCCACAAGAAAGCTGAATAAAGTAGCGCCATTCTACCAGACGTATCTCAGAGCTGAGGATGGACCTAAAATGTGCAGTGAGCTTAGCCACTCAACATTTTTGCTAGCATGGTGTTGACAAGCCCAAGAACAGGACTTTCCAGAAACTTTGGATTACAAGCTTTGAAATTATTTGCGTTCACTACCTACAGGACTGCATATAGCATATTAGACCAACTTACTTTAAGAATATGGTTATGGATGCATGAGCATCTGTAGATTGAACATATGTGACTATTGCAATATATATTATTTTAATAATGTGCCTTTTTGTATCAAATAAATTCACATCTTGTACAGATTTATTGTTTTCTGATCTGTGCGTTCACACACATATTTGCTCTTGTGCTGTGCGCCACGGATTACCCCTTTATTGCAATGTCTGTTTAAGTTTGTAGGATAGATTTGGGTTTCGTTTTGTGATTAAGTAAGCAGAAATATAAAGAGACTATTTAATCACTTACTGTAAATATAGATTAAAGATTTAAGGTCTCTGAACAGGTTGTCGCTACTCGGGTTCCCAGCCATCAGAATCCCAACAGGGTTAGAATACTGACACTTGTCGGCCAATATTCTAAACCTCCCCCTCTCCAATGCCTGACCCTGACCTCCCCCTCCTAGTGCCTATATCTAACCTTCCCCCTTAGAACATAACCCTTAATCCTCCCCATAACCCGGTACTTACCTTCGGAATTCAGGCAATCAGGATGCCGGCGCTGGGATCCTGACAAGTGTCGGGATTCCAGTGCCAGCATTCTGAGTGCCGGAATCCCTGCGGTCTGGATTGACAGCATCCCCTCTGAACTTACATTTATGATACATAAAGATTATATACAATGCTGATCTATACTATCTATAATATAATAAGGGGATGGGTACAGGATCCCGGCAGTCAGAACCCTGACATTGTTAGGATACCGACACTTGTCAGTCGGTAAACTAACCCTTCCCCTTCTCCCTAACCAGCGTCTAAACCTAACCTCCCCCCTAGTGCCTAAACCTAACTTCCCAAAAATCGCACCCTATACCTAACCCTCCCTCCTTAGTGCCTAACTCTAATCCCCAACACGATCCCTCCCTTTAACCCTGCTACTTCCCTTCAGAATTCAAGCGGTCTGGATGCTGCGCCGGCATTCTGACCGCAGAAATCCCCACGGTTGGGATATTGACCGCATCCCTATAATTAGTATAGATTCTGCAACATCTTGTCAATTTGCTCTACCCTAATTGTAATCCAGAGTTTAGGCTGGGTGCACATCACAACGTGCTAACTTAGCAATGGTCGTTCCAATTTCCCTTAATCCCAGAACAAACGATAAAGAGTGTACACATTATGCAATCTTCCAAACGACAGCACTATATATATATATATATATATATATATATATATATATATATATATATATATATATATATATATATATAGTGTTGGAGGATAGTATCAAATGAATCTTTGCACACGCTATGCAATCATCGTGTAGATCACCAGCTGTTCAGGCCGTGTCTTCAGAGGAAAGATTGGACCAATAAATCTCATGGTTGTTTGGTTGGGCGTACACACCGCATGATTTGCTCAACATAGTTAAACATACAGTATCTTCTCATCTTATATGCAGTAAAGCAGATAAAATGCGATGTACATGAATGCACGATTGTGCTTACACATTAGACTATATGTAGTTCCAATTCGCCTCAAAACGAAAAACCAAACAATATATTATATAATGTGTGCATGAGAAACTTTAATGTTCCATTGATTTTTTTTTTTACTTTTGTATTGTATGGGGCAATTGGGTCTCATTGCAGATTTGTACATAACGCAAAAATTAGCACAAACACAGCTTCAAAACCTTTCACTACACATTAGAGAACAGAACAGTGCAGTCTGTTCACTTTGTTTAAGCAAACACAGAAGAATTTTACTAACCTCTTCACTGCCTGATTCATCACATGGCAGGAGCTGGAAATCTCCAAACTCTTCTTCCTCTTCATTTTCTCTATGGAGAGTAGGAAGGTAAAATTAGACACCCTTGTTCAGGGGTGGCCAAACTTTTGGACTCATCTACTTTTAAAACAGAAAAAATTTCAAGAGCCCAAAAAAGGGGGCGTGACCTCACAGCAAGAGACGTGGGGTCTGTCCTGCCGAAATCACGCATAGTATCCCCAATTCAAATGACTACACACAGCAGCACAATCATACTCGCATTACACCACATAGTAGCCCAATCAAGTGACACAGTAGTGCCCCATATACAATGCCCCCGAGTAGTGCCCATTATGCAATGCCCCCTGTAGTTGTGCCCATTATGCAGTGCCCCCTGTATTAGAGCTCCTTATGCCATTGCCCCCAGTAATTCCGTTTATGCAGTGCCCCTTATACAGTACCCCAGTAGTGCCCTTAACGCTGTTCCCCCAGTAGTGCCCCGCAGTACTGGTGCCACCTCCCCTACGCTCCCGCTGCTGGATCTAACTAGATCCAGCAGGCGTGCAGGCTCTTCAAATCATGTGTCAAACCTTAAAGAGACAAATTAAATAGCAACCAAGCAGCTTCTAAATGTAATTTTATAGACTGCTAGATAAATGAAAGCTAGAAGTAGATTGGTTCCTACAGGCCACTTCTCCACTATCCCTCTCAAAGATTTGATACGTCCCCTGAAATTAGCCATCTATAATGGGGCACTTAATAGAATTAAAATCCATTGTTTATTGTATGTTAATATATGGTACTGGTAAAATACCAAAAAGCGGCTAGACAAGAAAAACATTAAAACATAAAAGACAATGGGCTATATTCAATTAGAGTAAAAAAATCCCGTACTTTCGCATGCCGAACTTCTTTCGCTGACATCGCTGGTTTTCCATGCGAAAAAGTATCGCGCGCGTCCCCGCTTATCCCCGTATTCAATTAGAAAACAGCGAAAACGGAACACGGCGAAACGAACATGTGAAAAGTACTAAAAAAAGAAGTACAGGTGCTCAACTCCAAATTAACTGATTATATATAAATACATTAGTGCAATGAATAGAGGTTTTTGGCATAATCTTGGCCAAGGTTATGGGCCTACCCACCGCATTCGGGTAACCTCTGTCGGGTAGGTCCCTAACATACTAAGGGGTCTATTTACTAAGCAGTGTTAGACAGAGTGAAAAGTGATAAGGTGCCAGCCAATCAGCTCCTAACTGCCATCTCACAGGCAGTGTTTGAAAAATGACAGTTGGGAGCTGATTGGCTGGCACCTTATCACTTTTCACTCTGTCTAACACTGCTTAGTAAATAGACCCCTAAGATTCAGATCCAGAGCGCAGGACACCCCCAAACTGGCCCAGCTAAGCCGCCCCAGGGCACCACCATAGTAAGAAAAGTTACACTGCACTTTTTTCTTTTTACACCTATTCATAGGCAAAACTTTGTCGCCGGTTCCATTGCATTGAGTTTCCGCACCGGCGAAAAGGCTCTGGAATTGAATACGGTGGAAACTTTTCGCATGGCGAAATGCCGTCAATCACGATAGTTTCTGCAGAGACTGACTTTTCGCACCTAATTGAATATGGCCCAATGTGTGCTCCACCCTAATGGTCAAGTGAGGTAAGTGCGTCCATGTAGTGGTACAAAAAGGTGAAATGGAAACACGAAAATGCCAAGTGTCACCAGTTTAAATAAAAAATACACTAAATAAAGTGACAATTTACAAGGTATGTACTGAGTATATTGGATAAGTCCCATTAATAGTGTGCAGCATTAGCAACTCAAATGAATTAGCTCTGGTATAATACAATCTGTAGACTGATCTACAAGACAGGAATTAATAGTCGCTGCACATAATAAGGCAGAAGATAAAGCTCCTGTCAGATGTACTGTTGGCCATCTGTATAAAGCAGTCAGCTGTAAATGAGAGAACCTACTCTTTCATATCAATTTGAAAAGACAAGATGTGCATATGCTGTCAGCTGTAGGGAAATTAATCTCAAGCATCAACAATGCAGCGCTGGTGAGTGCGCATGTCAGAAAGAGGATTTTGTTTTGTTTCTAGTTAAAAGTGCAGCTACTAGAACAGTGACAAAGAGGAGTCACGTCATGCACGCGGCAGGAACCCCTATGGTGTGTATTGCCAGGTCTGCCTTAGTTTCGAAGTCAGCTTGACAGGATGGGGCTTTGAGAAGATATACGACATGTACCAGAGACCGCAGAATGAAGACACCACTCGCCCAAATGTTAATGGGGTTGACCGAGATATGATTTCCAATTTTTGTTGCCTGGAATTTAAAATGGCCAAAGTTGCTGGGATAAGTCTTTAGGGCCAGAGAATTCAGTGGGCGCCACTGCCTCAGACCCATGCCCTTCATAGAGGGGTGGAGAACAGACCATTTGCCAAGCCCAGAATCGTCAGTTGCTCACTTGTCGTCTGCAGTCTGCTCCCCTTCCTCACCTCTTAAGTGTATGACATGATCAAGGACAGGGTAGCTCTGCCTCCTGCTTGTAAGATGCGAATGTGCAGTCATGTCGCGCATACAAAGAAAAAGGAGCCCACACTGGAGACTATTAACCAGCCAGGTAGATGAGAAGAGATTACAGGAAAAGCCGGTAAGTGCTGCTGAATAGGCAGAATGACAGGAGGGGCAGTTATCCTTTACAGTTCATTATTTTGAAGTAAAAAAAATATATATTTTGAAACAAATTCTATTAACAGTAGAAAATCATAAAAAGTGGAACTTCAGTTCACGTTAGACATATCCCAACTGTGTTTCATTGAGATATCAGCATGGGACTGAATTTCTTCAAAGTGAAATACGCATAGGTAAATGTGAGCGCTAATAATGGATTCTCAGATATATTTAATTAAAATTAGTTATGGTAAGAACTTACCTTTGTCAACTCTTTCTTCAAAGTCCATAGGGTCCACAGGGTGACCTTGGGGTGTAGGTTGAATCTGGATCCTGGGCACCACGCAGTTAAAGCTTTCGCTCCCAGGATGCACTGGTCCATACTCCCTATACGTGCGCCAGGAGGCACCTCAGTTGGTAAGTAGCCAAAGGCCGGAAGATAAGAGAGAAGGAAAACTGGTACACACAAGAATTACACTCTCACAGAGAAGGAGACGGGAAACTGGTGACAGGAAATATAGCCCATATGAAGCCAGGTGTGTCAGGGCGGGTGCCCTGTGGACCCCATGGACGTCAAAGAAAGTTAACAAAAGGTAAGTTCTTACCATAACTCATTTTCTTCTTCAGGGTCCATAGGCTCCACAGGGAGACCTTGGGGATGTCCCAAAGCAGTCCTCATAAGTGTGGGTATGCACCTGCGCTGAGGAGAATCCTGCACCCAAAAGGAAGCATCCTGAGAGGCAAATGTATCAAATGCATAGAACCTTAGAAAGGTCTGAATTGAATACCACGTGGCCGCATTACAAAGCTGAACAGCCGAGCCGCCCACGAGGGGCCCCCAGACCGAGTAGAATGAGCAGTAACAGAAACCGGAACAGGCAGGCCTGCCTGTGTGTAAGCCTCTGAGACAGTCATACAAAGCCATCTGGCCAGTGTGTTTATTGGCTGACCATCCTGCTTTGTGCTCTATGGATTTCACAAAAAGGGATCCTGATTTCCGAAGGGAATTGGTATGGTCCACAGAAATTCTGAGAGTGCGGACCACATCCAATGAGGCTTCCTCAGCCGAGAGGTCTGGTGACTAAGTCAGGTACTATAATTTCCTGATTTATATGGAAATGAGAAACCACCTTAGGAAGAAACTCAGGGTGAGTGCGAAGCACAGCCCTGTCCTGGTGAAATATCAGAAAGGGGACGACGACAGGTGAGCCACCCCCAATTCGGACACCCTCCTGGCAGATGCAATAGCCAGAAGAAAGTCTTCACTGTGAACCACTTGAGTTCCACAGAATCCAGGGGGTCAAATGGAGGACCCTGGAGGGCACAAAGAACTACTGACAAAACCACGGAGCCACTGGAGGGACAAAGGGAAGTTGAATCGGAGGACACCCTGGAGGAAGGTGTGGACATCCGGTAGTGGAGCAAGTCTACAATGGAACCAAAGGATAGAGCAGAGACATCCACTTTCAGTGAAGCAAGGCAAAGCCAAAAAGTCCAAGCCAGCTTGAAGGCCAGGAAATCCTAAACACTTGAGGATCGTAGCTTCTGGTACGACGCCATTGGAAATATGTACGCCACACTCTGTGGTAGATCCGAGCAGAGGCTGGCTTACGCGCCCTGAGCATAGTGTTGAGTACAGAGCTAGAGAATAGTTTTGATCTCAGAAGGGATGTCTCAAGAGCCACACCGTCAAAGACAGGCGACCCAGGTCCGGGTAAAGGCAAGGACCTTGAGACAACAGGGCCGGACGTTGAGACAGTAGGAATGGAGTGTCATTGGAGAGACACCAAGGATCTGAGTACCAGTGACGTCTGGGCCAAGCTGGAGTCACCAGCAGTACACTGCATCCATCTTGTTTGAACTTCCAAAAAACTCGAGGAAGAAGGGGTGACTGAAGGGAATAGGTACGCAAACTGGAAGATCCACTTCACTTGTGCGTCTACAAAGGTTGCTTTGGCATCTCATGTTCTGGACCCATACACTAGCAGTTTGTGATTATGTCAGGAGGCCATAAAAGGTCCACCTCTGAGAGGCCCCTTCTGTGCACTAGGAGTTTAAACACCTCTTGGAGTAACAACCATTCCCCAGGATGCATGTCGTGACGGTTGAGGAAATCTGCTTCCCAATTGAGAACTCCCGGAATGAACAGCACACATATGGCCGGGAGGTGACCCTCGGCCCATGTCAGAATGCGTGACTTCTGTCATTGCTGCCAGACTTCGAGTGTCTTCTTGATGGTTGATGTAAGCCATTTTTGTGGCATTGTCAGACTGAACCTGTACAGGTTTTCCGTCAAGTATGTGCTGAGCCAGGTTGAGGGCCCTGTGGACAGCTCGAAGCTCCAAAATGCTGATTGGCAGGGTTGAATCATCCGATGTCCAACAGTCCTGAAAGGAGCGCGGACCGGTCGCTGCGCCCCAACCCGGGAGACTAGCGTCCGTTGTTAGGATTACCCAGTCCAGGAACCAAAAGAGACGACCCTTGGTTAGATGAGATGTATGTATCCACCAAGATGGAGACAGACGCACCTCTGGAGAGAGCACCATCGTCTGAGCTTTGATCAGATGGTGGGAACCCATTCCACCTGGAGAGGATCAACCTTTGCAAAGGCCTGGAATGGATCGGAGTATATTCCACCATGTCGAAGGCGGACAACATGGGTCGCAGAACCTGCATTGCTGAGGGGATCGACACTCGGCGACTGTGGAGACATCTGCGCACTCATAGTTGAACTGTGGAGATCTTGTCTGACGTCAGTAAGATTCTCTGATCCCGAGAATCCTGCAGGGCTCCCAACTGAATCATTCTCTGAGGAATTCAGGGAGGACTTTTTTCAGTTGAGTAACCATTTGTGCTTGTGCAGGAAAGCAATGATTACCTACAGACAGCAGTGAAGCACTTCTGGGGATCCTACTAGGAGCAGGAGGATGTCCAGGTATGGAAATAGTCGGACACCCTGACCATGCAGGTGGGCCGCCTTAATAGCCGTAATTTTGTTAAACACCCGTGGAGCTGTGGAAAGTCCAAAGGGCAGAGCCTGAAATTGGAAGTGTTGCCGTAGTATAGCAAACATATCGCCGATGTGAGGGCGTGTCCTGAATATCCAGAGATACTATAAAGTCCCCAGGCTCCATAGCTACGATGATGGAGAACAGGGTTACCATCCTGAACTTTGGCACCCTTAGGAATTTGTTCAAGGATCTGAGGTTGAGGATAGGCCGATGAGACCCATTCAGCTTCTGAACTAGAAAGAGTACAATAATAATAACCAGGCCCTCACTGAGATAGTGGGACTGGAACAATTACCCCTGCTTGCAGCAAAGACTGCATGGCTTTCTGGATTTGTAAGGCCCTGTTCGGGTCTGAATGAGGGCCTGTGTAGATAAATTGGTGGGGAGACAGTCTGAGAAGTGAAAGGGCGTACCACATTTGAGACCACTTCTCTTACGAAAGGTACTGTGGTGTTTTGACACTAGTACTGGGCGAACTGAAGAAGTCTGCCTCCCACTCTGGGATACCCCAGTGGGAGGCCCATCCAGTCAGGCTGGGGGATAATCCTCGGGCTTAGAAGCAGGGCGTCTGGTGTTCCAGGTCCGATTGGTCCTGGGTTTGGTGGCTCTGGACCATGTGTATAGGGTGGCACCAAATAGTTATGCTTCTTCTCTTAACTGACCTGCTTGGGGGTGGGTTATAGGGGGGGGGGGGGGGGGAGAGCCAGGGCTGCTAAGTTAGCAAGCCCAAGGCAGGAGCGAGGAGGAGGCAGGGGAGAAGGAAGACCAACCTACCATCTGGCCAAAGTTCAATTGGTGACCAGCCATATGTACGAAAGTCAGGACAAAAAGGGGGGTCCATCTTACAGAGAACCAGAGACCTATCCACAAAGATACGGAGGGCCTGCACAACGTCCAAAGAGGCCCCTCCAAAGAACAATCAGGAGTCTGATACACAGGGACCACAAAGTCCCAGGTGAGGAGAAACCAAGAGACTACCGTAGGCAGGTAGCCTAAGCCAGTACGAGGAACAACCCCAGTACAAAACAATGGGAAGAGACAGGGCAACTCGCTCCAGCGAGAAACCCACCAAACCGACTGTATAGCCATCATGAAAATGGTTATCCACGTAAGCAAACAAATGTCAGTTCAAGGGCTCAAAGGGTGATGACTTGAGAGCTTGAAGCATCAACTACAAATCTCAAAGAGCAGAGGAACAACATTGTACGTGAAGAACACGTTGAACAAAAAGATGTACATAAAGGTATCAGAGCAATCTGTCCCCGCAAGAGAACAGAAAGTGCAGAAACCGGCACCTTCAAGGAAGGGTGGCCAAAGGCTAAATATAGATCCACCTGCAGAAGGGAGAGGACCCAAGAGAGGGAAACACTTTGGGATATAAATTCCACTCAGAACACCAAGCGAAGTAAATCCGCCAAAGCAGTGACAAGTCTTGCAAAGGAAGGCTTATGGGCATACAGCAGAGTACAAATGACCAACATGGAGAACAGCTCAGCACTCAGGACGGACATGTCAAGAGCAATAAGACGGGCCAGATCCGGATGGAAGCACAGACCCCCGAGGCAAAAGAGAAGGCTGCAGAGAAAGACACAGTGGAACGCCGATAGAACATCTGTGTACGAAGCTTGTCATGGCCAATAGGAGGCAACCAGGATTACCATGCAGTCCTTCCATTGCAACCTGCGGAGCACATACGGAGAGGAAATTCCACCGGACCACCAAAGTGTCCACCCAGAGTGCTGCCGGACTTCCGGGACACGAGTGACCCTCGGAACCCTGTGTTTGTGCTAAGATGCCATCAATGCGACATCTGTCAACCCTAGCGAAAAAACTATGATCCAAAAGGAGTACGAATAAAACACCCATTTACCTGGTGGATTCCCATGCGGCTGAGGAAGCTCTCTTCCCAATTGCAGACTCCGTGGAAGAAGACTACCGACAGAGTCGGGAGCAAAAACAAAGCCCAGATGAAAATGCGACAACAGTCATGGCACCACTACTGGGAGTAACGGTTTAGATATGTGAAAATGTATCTTGATCGGCCCATGTTGTAAGAGTGGCGAGTCAGATAGAAAGCTCTGAAGATTGTTTTAAGATCCAGAAAGTTGATCTGCAGCCGACTATCGGAATATGTTCACCGACCCTGGAAGGTTGTTGATATCAGTGGTGAGGACCTTGTGTGGAATCCCAAAGGGAACGACCCCTGTTTAAGTGGGACGCCTGGACCACAAGAGGAGCCGAACCTCCCAGGAGGGGTGTGACCGGTTGGTGGGACTTGTTCCACCAGGACACATCGTCCATCTGAAGAGGCCGCGTGGGAAACCGGGTATACTTAGCCACAATGAGGTGGAGACAAGCGAGCCCAGGGTTAAAATGCAAGAGTGTAATGACACTCAGGGATGACTTAACAAGTTGCGATTCCTGACCTGTTGGTCCCCAAAGTTCTTCTGGCGGAATCCTGGAACCAAGCAATGCCCCCAAGCTAGTTCAACTCCTTCGCCAGAGTATAGCAGGAATTCATCTCATTGATGAGTCTTCCATGGGACTGAAGGAGATCAATTGAAATACTGATATGAGCATATATGGAATTGTGGTGAACTATTACTTTTATGGTGAGATTTTTTTTTAGAGTATGTTGTAGCTACAACAGTTTATTGAAACAGTTTATTTTTAAGAGGTGCTGTTTGGCGTGACTGCTGCAAGAATTAATGAGGAAACCTCTATAGATGCTTTCAGGTACCCAGAGTTTTTCATCCTCCTATCTCTTCTATGACGGAACATTTTGAGAACTGGGAAATCCTCTGCACGTATATGGCCAAAAAGCTCATTTATCTAAATCCAATGATAAACCCATCAATAGTACAGCCTCTTTAAAATATGTTACGGTTAGGAGGTTTACCTAAGCTTACCTGTTAAGTCTCTGACTCCATAGGGGGTACAGAGGGACCTTTATACCCCACGCCCAGGCACTAGATCTCAGTTTAGTTTGCAAGCCGACGGCTGGAGTGTAGCAGAGGAGAAGAGAAGGAAGGCCGGCATACATAACGAACCAGACATCATGGAAGTACAGCCGGACCATTCACCAGGGAAACACCCCCCGCAGACAGATGGGTCAGGGTGGGTGCCCTGTGCCCCCTATTGAGTCAAAGACAGACTTAACGGGGACAACTCTGGGACATCCTACAGCTGTCCCCAATGGGCAAGGACACTCCTGAACTGCAGTGAGCATAGAACGCAGAGGATGCAAGTGTGTCAAAAATGTGAAATCTGATAAAGGTACGAGCAGACGACCATGTGGCAGCCTTACAGAGCCGTTCGTGGGAAGCACGTTGTGGGGCTTCTGCAGAAGTCAACACTGACTTGGTGGAATGGGCAGTCACCACGGATGGGGCGGGTATATTCGCCAAGGAGTAAGCCTGGCAAATGGTAAATCAAAGCCAGAGGGCTAATGTCTGCTTAGTAGCGGTCCAAATCGATATCCCAAAAGAATTGGGAAAGCAGAATGTCCTCTATAGGCGCACAAATATATTAGTGAAATAAAATATAACCTTTATTGGTGTATATTAAAACCTTGTCTTGTGAAATATAGTTAAAATAATATAGATTAAAGAAATGGTGAACAAAGGTAGAAAGTGAAATTAACATATCAAGACACTTGACTCGCTAGATGCTGTTTTTATGTTATCAAATAAATATTC
Organism: Taudactylus pleione; assembly: GCA_031769625.1. NCBI lineage: Eukaryota > Metazoa > Chordata > Amphibia > Anura > Myobatrachidae > Taudactylus > Taudactylus pleione. The sequence continues at coordinate 1,103,183 of JAUIMM010000007.1, forward strand.
TGGAATCTATGTCTCCTCTTCCTAGCGGTTGATCGGCCACTAATCTTATTAACCTGTTTGATAAACAATATAAAGGGTGATATTAGCAGTCATGTATATTATATTATGACGAACAGTGCACTCCGACTAGTCATTAGTCAGTATAGGAGAATGCCCGATAATAATTATAGTGTGTAATCTCAATTCAACAATTCACAGTAAGTTTAGTCAAGGCCTTGACAAAACTTACTGTGAAACGTACGTCTGCGTTTTTAGACACTGACCGCTGATGCTGTGTTATATCTAATACTAGTAGGAAGTATGATCGGAGCTTGAACTCCTTATCCACCGAATAAAGGGTGATAGTGTCTTAAATTATTACAATCTTAATTATACCTAGAGACAATTATCACCTCCTTATCCACTTATTCTAATCCTTCATATGCATACTAAAGCATACCTCATGCCATATGTCAAATTGTTATACATTTGTCGAGTTGACCATAGTGCATGTTCAATCTTACTCTCATGTATCAATTTAATACAAAACGTGAATTCCTTGTCTCAATATGAGAGACAGTGGCAGCAATCTTCCTATGTGTTACAATGGAATAATTATAACTGTTATTGCACGTTGTATCCTACTCCTTCTCAACCATGGTAATACACACTGTGTTGAAGAATAATTCAAATATTTGCTGTTAAGCTGTCAATCCTATAAAGTTCACTCCCATATATATGTGTGTATTTTGTTGGAATTAAGCTAATATACGTACAAATGGCACTCTTGACACATATCACTTCCATAAATCCAGATGATGATTAACCGTTTAATTCAGGTAAACTTCTTATTAAGTAATAGTTAATTGGATACTATGGAATCAGAAGTGATCATGTTAAGGAACTTAATTGAATATCTAATTATGTAAAATGTATTACGTGAGATACAGTAGGTCAAAACCAATACTGATTATATGGTTCACTCGTATGGTTTGTTGAAAACTGACTTATAGCTAATATAAATATAATGGGCTTTTATCTCCATCTATTCATAGCGGATAGTGCAGTCAAGTACTCATTGGTAATTAAAGCAACATGCAAATGTACATCTCCGCTGAACCTTTAATGGATTCAGTGAGTGTGTATTAACATTGGATTATATTGTGACAGACATTAATCCCCAACGGATAATATAGTGGAGATGTCTGATAATAATTATGAAACTGCATGTGTTTCAATGAACGTAGCACTAAATGTATAATACAAAGAGATGCTTGAACATAACTATAAAGCAGCATATGGTCTACAATAAGCCACAATACATTCAATGGGTATAATCACAGCTGATATAGTTATGTCTGATTATGACAATCTAACACCTGCGATCATACGTTATTCGCAGGCGCTTGGTAAGGTCAATAATATTAGCAGTGATGTATATTATATTATGACGAACAGTGCACTCCGACTAGTCATTAAATAGTCAGTATAGGAGAATGCCCGATAATAATTATAGTGTGTAATCTCAATTCAATAAAGCAGTACGCGGATGCCACGAGGAGTAAGTGGTAGTATTTGCCGAATAATATATTGTCTAAACTAAACCACAACACATTCGGTGGATAAGGAGTTCAAGCTCCGATCATACTTCCTACTAGTATTAGATATAACACAGCATCAGCAGTCAGTGTCTAAAAACGCAGACATACGTTTCACAGTAAGTTTTGTCAAGGCCTTGACAAAACTTACTGTGAATTGTTGAATTGAGATTACACACTATAATTATTATCGGGCATTCTCCTATACTGACTATTTAATGACTAGTCGGAGTGCACTGTTCGTCATAATATAATATACATCACTGCTAATATCACCCTTTATATTGTTTATCAAACAGGTTAATAAGATTAGTGGCCGATCAACCGCTAGGAAGAGGAGACAGATTCCAGAATATTTATTTGATAACATAAAAACAGCATCTAGCGAGTCAAGTGTCTTGATATTTTAATTTCACTTTCTACCTTTGTTCACCATTTCTTTAATCTATATTATTTTAACTATATTTCACAAGACAAGGTTTTAATATACACCAATAAAGGTTATATTTTATTTCACTAATATATTTGTGCGCCTATAGAGGTCATTCTGCTTTCCCAATTCTTTTGGATATCGATTTAGTACTATTTAATTTGTCCTAGGCAGCACCCCCAGACTTTGAAGTGAGCTTGGATTAGTCAATGGGGTTTCATTGAAACAGTTAGTGCAGTGGTCCCTTTTCCCTTTCCCGTTAAACTGGACATTAGTAGCGGTCCATCCTTTCTTGTGAAAATCGTACAAGACAAAAAGAGTCCGACTTACGGAATCTCTAAGTCCGTTTGACATACAAACAGAGAGCCCTCACCACATCCAACGAAGCCTCAGGGTGAGATGGATACAAAGATTGAAATGCAGGAACTACTACAGTATTTCCTGATTAATATGAAATCTGTAACACTACCTTGGGAAGGTAGCCTAGACGAGTCCGTAATACTGCCCTGTCACAATGGAAAACCAGAAATGGAGAGCGGCACGAGAGAGCAATAAAATCATTCGGCCTTCTAGCCGACGCGATGGCCAAAATAAACACCGCTTTCCATGTGGGCCAACGCGAATCGACAGTCTGTAACAGTTCAAAGGGAGCAGACTGGAGAACTAAGGAAAGATCCCAGGGAGCCACAGGAGAAACAGTGGCTGCACATGAAGCACACCCTGGAAAAAAGTTTGCACTTCAGGACGCAGAGCTATCTGTCTTTGAAAAAGGATAGACAAAGCTGAAACCTTGCCCTTTAAAGGACAAAAGCCGAAGGCCCAAGTCCAGACCAGACTGTAGAAAGGAAAGGATCCAGGAAAGACTAAAAGACCTGGGATTAAGACCTCTGTTCGAACAACAGGAAAAGAAGGTATGCCAAACCCTGTAATAGCAGAAGGTGGTTTTCTAGCCTGCACCATGGTTCGAACCACTCTAGAGAAAACCTTTGCTCTTATGATGCAAGTCTCAAGAGCCACTCGTCAAAGAGTTTGGCCAGGTCCGGATGTAGATATGGACCCTTAGAGAGCAGATCCGGCCGCAGCAAAAGCCGTAGAGGGGCATCTACGGATAGAACCAGGAGATCTGTGTACCACTCGTGTCGAGGCCAATCCTGAGTCACCAGGATCAGAGTGCCTCCCTCCAGCTTGAATCGGCAAAGGACCAGAGAAATCATTGAGCTCGGAAGGAAGACGAATCAGAGGAAACGTCCAATGAACCGCGAGTGCAACCACCAGAAGAGCTTCCAAATCCCAGGCACAGGAGCATTATATCAGAAGCTGGTGATTGTAGCGAGACGCCATCATGTCGATGTCTGGTAGGCCCCAGCGACAGACTAACAATTGGAAGATGTCCGGATATAACGCCCATTCTCCGGCATTTATGTCGTGATGACTTAGAAAGTCTGCTTCCCAATTTTGAACTCCCGGGATGAAGACAGCAAACAGTGCTGGAAGATGCCGCCCAGCGAAGATTTGTGCCTGCCTCTTGCAAAACACCTTGACATGAGTGCCGCCCTGGTGATTTATGTACGCCATCGCGGTTGCGTTGTCCGATTGAATCTTCACTGGAGGTGCTTGTGCCTGACAGTCATGTACAGGCACAGCAATGTTTATGAAAAGCTGGCTCTCCTGATGTGTCCAAAGGCCCTGAAAAGTGAGCCGACGTTACAGACCCCCAGCCCTGTAAGCTTGCATTGGTAGTGAGAAGGACCCAATCCTGGATCCAAAAGGGACAACCCTTGTCCAGATGAGAACGTTGGAGCCACCACAGTAGGGAGAAACAGTCTGAGCCTTGAGGTTCGGACGTGACTTGATTAAACGTCTCAGAATGAGTCCCTGGAGAAGTCGGGAGTGAAACTGTCCATACATCACCATGTCGAAAGTCGACACTAATGACCCCAGATTTTGCATGCTTTAGTGAATGGACACTTGTCGAAGACTGAGAAAGCAACGAATCCTGGTTTGCAATGTTGTCTGGAGGAGGGAAGACTGAGTTCTGGAATCCAACAAGGCTCCCAGGTGGTGCATCTCCTGGGATGGAGACAGCGTTGACTTTTTCCAGTTGATTATCCACCCGTGTGATTGAAGCAGCTGTATCATCAGATGGACGAGTTTCCTGAGATCCGCTGGAGATTGCGCCAAGAGAAGAAAGTTGTCCAGTTATGGGAAAATCCTGACGCCCATGCGTCGTAGATGTGCTGCCATGACCTTAAGGAAGACCCAAGGGGCTGTGGACAGACCAAAGGGCAATACTTGAAAGTGTTAGTGGTCGGTTTGTACTGCAACCCTGAGGAAAAGTTGGTAATTGGCTCGTACAGGGATATGCAAAGTATACATCTCTCCCTCCCTGCCCCTCCCCCTTTTTTGTGAAGCAGCTTTTTCTGTCCTGGATGTCATCATGTACTCACAGACAGACACCACATACAACTCAGGAATGCAGAAGGAGTATAGGGAGAAGCAGAATTTCAATAATAATGCTACTCAAGATTCAGGCAGAGCAATATAGGAGGAGCAGAATTGTAATAATAATGCAGCTCAGTAACGGGCAGACAGTGCAATATAAGGGAGGAGCAGAATATTGTTAATAATGCTACTCATAGAAACCAGAAGGTAGTTAAAACTACCTTCTGTAATTAGAGACCCCCTGTAGAAGCTGTCAGCCTTCTCCCCCTCTGATCAGTGCCTTCAGCGAGTCTCTAGCTCTGATGAGGCGCCACTCCCTTTCAGAGCGCGCCAAACTTCTCCCAGGCAGTGAAGGGGGAAGAGGAGGAGGGACCTATACGCTCCACCTTCCTAATGGCCGCCGCTATGATTTGCACGCGGCTTACACTAATGTAGTCAGCCCTCACCCCCCGAGCCGCGCTGACTGCGGGGGCCAGCGGCACGACCACCGCCAGTGATAAACGTACCGGTGCCTTTTACACAAGCACCGGCACGCACAGGTAGGACCGCCGCTGCCGAGCGCGCCTACCTAACAGCCAGCGCCTGTGTTCTCCGCAAACACCAGCGTGCCACTGACAGCCGCGCGCTGTTAACAGACCTCAGCATTTTTATTTTAGGTGTGCTACTTACCGGGCTGCTGCGGCCAGAGCGCTGGGCAGTGAGGGGAGACCGGGGACCCGGACACAAGCCAGTGTTAGCTGTGGCTGATGACTCCTTAACTGCCAAAGCAGCCTCCCCTCCATAGGGTGACCGGACACAGGCTGCAGTAGCCGTGTGGTCCCCTCTCTGGCGGCTCCCACAATGCAGGCAGACTGTCACAGCCAACAGTCTGCCTGTCCTCTTGCTTGCTTCTTTCTTTTACCAATATAAAAATTAATTTAAGGACTGGAGACAGCCCTGTGCACCGGCTCTACTCGGGCACATTCTAAAAACTGGGGCTGATGGGGCATAGAGGGGGAGGAGCCAGTCACACTTGTAGATTTTTAAAGTGCCAGGCTCAACTCAACCCACCGTCTATACCCCACTGTCATGAAGCTCCAGTGTCCCCTAGTGGATGAAGGAGAAAAGTAAGAGCATAGCCTCGAGGCACGACGTCCTTGACCCAAGCGTCTGTAGCGGTCTGCATCTCTACTGCTAAAAGCATGCCCCCCCCCCCAGTCCGAGGACCCCGGGAGGCCCGCCCCATCATGCAGTAGGCTTGTCCGCTAGACCAGGCCTGCTTTCCTCTAGGCTTGGAGCTTTTGGAGGCAGAACCCTGTGTTCTTGGAAACAGCTGACCTCTGGCCTTACCCAGCAGACATAAGGAACGAGATACCGAAGCCCTGAGTCTCGTAGTGATAAAAGACGGCAGAAAAGCTGATTTGGATGCTGCCAATGTAGTGACGATCTTGTCCAGTTCTGGACCAAATAGGATCTCATCCAATAAGGAAGAGCCTCCAGTGCCTTCTTAGATTCTATATCCGCTTTCCAAGTGCGCACCCAAAAGAGCTCTTCTGGCAGCAACTGCAGAAGCTGAAACCTTAGTGGTTAAAAGTCCCGAATCTATAGCGGCTTCAGAGAGATACGAAGCCGCTTCCCTAAAGTGTGCAACCATAGCCACTAAGTCACTCCTATGGGCGCCTGCAGCAAGACCTTCCTTTTAAGAGTCTGCCCAGCGGCCGACAGCTTTAGCTACCCAAGCAGTTGCTAGGACTGGACGAGCTAGAGCTCTTGCCTTCACATAAATAGTCAAGAAATTTTTCAACTTCCTATCCGTAGTATATTTGAGAGATGCTGTATTTGGTATAGGTTAGGAGGGATGACCGAATAAGATGGGTAATGTGGGCATTCACTGGGGAAGGAGACTCCCACTTAGCCCTATCCGATGCTGGGAGAGGGTAATACGCTTGGAAACTTGAAAGCATTTACTATGGTGTGACCACGCTGCTGCCAAGAGATCTTCAAGCAGCGCAGAATACTGAAATTCCGCCAATTACTTTTCTGTCTTTTAAAAACGGGAGCCTTAGATCTAGAAGGTTGATCCACCTCGTCCACTAACAGAATAGACTTAGCTGCTCTAATAAGAGCCTCTACGCTTACAGTACAGGGGACATAGTGTCCTCTTGAACAGAGGACGTCCACGTCTGAAGTAACTGAGGCACTAGCCTCACCATCTGAAGAAACCTCAGAATCTGTATTCCTGCCAGATAACTGCAAGGAACTTTCATGTGGAGCAGGCCTACACCTAGGAGCCCTATCAAGCATTTGCTGAAAGGATTTAGACACCTGAGCTAGCCCCTGGACAAAAGTTTGCATCCAGCGAGGCTCCGCCATGGGAAGCTGTGACACAGCGATAGGTGGCATAGGAACTGACATACGGTCTACAAATTGTAACATTACATGTGTCAGATGGGACGCCTAAGCTGGTTCTTGACTAGAAGTCATAGGCAAAATCACCTGTTGAAGGGCCCCAAAGCAAATGACAAGCGATCATGCTCCGGATCCTGAGGATGACAGTCAGACACTTGTTACACCTGCAGCACCAGTCTCCTTAGTAGTCCTATTTTTGGACATGTTGTAAGTCGCAGAAATCACTATATGTCAATTAGTGAAGGGGGTCTATATAGTGAATATATATATATATATATATATATATATATATATATAAAAATTTATTATTATTATGAGAGAGACACACAAGTATAATACAGATATATTTAGAAGTAAGCCTTAGTCCTGCCAGGGATGTTCCCTCATGGACCAGCCACAGAGGCACAGGTATAAGGAACACGCTTACACAAACACTCAGACCACACAATGCAGAAAGTGGGCTATAAGCTTAAGAAACCAGCCAAATTATAGCAGGCAGGAGCAATAAAGTAGTGCAGCTGCTGGGAGCAGGCTTACAGAGTAAACCGGAGCCCTTGTTTCTCTCTCCAACGCAGGCTGCCGCTCAGCGATCTGGAGGGGGGAGGAGAGAAGAGTCACTATGGGGCTTACTGGCCATACAGAAGAGCATGTCTCTGGGATGAGGGAGGGGCGAGCAAGGAAGCGCCAGGAAGAGGCAGCGGGGGCGTCCTATAGGACACCTTCCACTGCAGACTCTAAATAAACTAGTAAAAGAAACCAAAAAAAAAAATTCAGAAAAATGGAGGACCATCCAATAGCCCCCTAATAACCCGGTTTCCAGCTCCTGCTGGCACCAAACTTAAAACTGAGATCCAGTGCCTGGGAGCGTAATATAGAGGAGAGGAGCTGGGCTTGTGGGTAAATTGCTTTAACCATTTGGTGCAGTCTCTCCTCTTCAGGCTATACCCAGAGTTGTCCGTGTCCCCTAGTGGAGGAAAATGAAACATATACCTGCAGAACTTAACAGTATGAAAAGGACTCCCAAAGAAAAAAACCACACATGAGCAGTAGTGTAAATGCCAGTTTAGAGCTTTTGAGAAGGGAAGGGACTCTCAGACAACCAGTCTGAATTATGCCTAGTATGTGCAGTCTCCAGCACACACTAGGTGAGTCTGATCGCAGCTAAGATTACCTCTCCTTTCATCCGGGCTAAAAGAGCATAGTGACTTACCTTACAGCTTCCTCTGCAGCATGGTCTGCCTATGTGACCCCAAAACTAAACCTAGTCCATGGTGGCATCCCATCTGAGTCATTTAGAAAAGTAGTTGTTTGACAAAATCTAGTAAAAGTAGTATGCAAACCACAAACCTATACTGCAATATATCTCATTAGTTACCCATTTATGTTGAAGGAATCTGAATGAACAGCAGCTGCTTCAGACATAAAACCTTCTTTCTCAGTTTCTGGATGAGCACTGACAGATCCCGAACCATCATGATTTGAACAGTCATCTGGAAAATACAAGACCTAGTTATACTAAGCAATGTTTACATGCCAAGTGACATTTCAAATAGTATTTTTGGGTTTATGTTATATTTTCTCTAAATACAATGTAGTACACTGGCATAAAAAAAAGAGTGCACAGGCTGGAGATCTGGCACCTTAAATTTGCCAGCAAAAACTCGAGCTTGTCCCCATCCATACCCCAGCTATTCCAAATGGAGGGTACACTCAAATCACTACAACATCGTTGGAAGCAAAAGTATTACATCTGTAGAACTTTGATCCACTATGGCCTGTACCACACTGCCATAGATGCATCCAAATTTCAGTTTTACATCTTTACCAACAAGACGTTACCTTCAGCACAATAAGATGCAAGGTTTTCCTGCTAAAAAAAAAAAAAACCTGTACGGATTAATTTCCTCATTCAGCTGGGACAATTTCATCTGCTAATACTGTACCTACTTGGATGAAAAATCCAATTCTATTTACATTCAATTATATAGTCTGCTACATCCAATAGACTATCAGTAGTGGCTGGTCTTCTATAGACTGATTCTCCATCTATTATCTATATTTCATATTTGGATCCCATTTTAGGCCCTCTATAAATGCTCATTTCTATAATCAGTAACGCATATATCCTATTATAAGGTTTCACATTTTTATTTTACTTATGTAATTTAACATTTTGCAGATATTAACTCACAAGCTTTAGGAGACCGTTTCAACAGCTATGCTAAGCAAGAGGTGAACTAAGGCAAAACAAGGAGCCTGTCCTAACAGATGTAGGCACTATGGTGATCTATGGTGATCCACCTGCCATGCTTAGACAAGACCTTACTGAACAGTCTGAACCAGAATCACTGAAACACCCTCTCTCCATTTAGAGATGCCTAGGGATGCCTTGCCACGAAGCAGAAGTGCTAGGCATTGTTCACCAAAAGTTACATCGTGTATCTGGTTGCTCCCTATGGTCCACAGTCAACTGGGAGACGCACTGAAGTAGGGTAAAGATGTTTGCTTAGGAAATCTAATGTTCAACCTCTGGAATAGAATTTTCTACAATGGCAGAATAATTCTGTTCTACCCATTGCTTGATGCTGCTGGTCAGACTTGATGTTAATGACCTTTCCTTGCAAAATCTGGCCTTCTCAGACTTGAGCGTTAAATACCACTCTGATCACCTGGATATTTATTGGGAGCTCTGCCTTCCCCAGAATCCAAAGACCATTTAACAGCCTTTAAGGCTTGCATCTGATGTCAAATCATATAGTACCACAAGGAGAAATGGATCAAATAATAAGAGATGTGGTTAGAACTTACCTTTGTTATCTCTGTTTCTACGAAGTCCATAGGGTCCACAGGAGACCTTGGGGTATAGGCGATGGCTCTGCCGTCGAGCACCACACAGTTAAACTTTTGGTCCTAGGATGCATCGGGGCCTCCTCTCCTATACCTCGCCCCCAGGCCAAGGCACCTTCAGGTTACGTACCAAGCCATAGGCCGGAGGAGGAGAAAAACAGAGAGAAGGAAGTCTGGAACACACAAGATTCACATTCTCACAGAGAAGGAGACGGAAAAAACCGGTGACCAGAACTACACCCATCTGAAGCACAGGTGAGACAGGGTGGGAGTCCTTTGGACCCTATGGACTTCATAGAAATAGAGATAACAAAGGTAAGTTCAACCCATCTAATTTTCTACTTCAGGGTCCATAGGGCTCCACAGAAGACCTTGGGGATGTCCCAAAACAGTACCCTCAAGGGCGGGGGGACGCTCCTGTGCAGAATGGAAAATCAGTCGCCCGAAGGAAGCATCCCGAGAGGCAAAAGGTATCAAAAGCGTAATACCTGACAAAGGACCACGTGGCTGCCTTACAAAGCTGAACAGCCGAGGCGCCACTTCGAGCTGCCCACGAAGGACCCACAGACCGAGTAGAAAGAGCAGTAACAGACGGCGATACTGGAATGCCCTCATGAGTGTAAGCCTCAGAGATCGACATGCGAATCCACCTCACCAACGTTTGCTTGTTGGCAGGCCATCCCTTCTTACGGAAACCGTAGAGGACACACAAGGAGTCTGACTTCCGAAGGGAACTGGTATGGTCCACGTAAATACGAAGAACACGTACCACATCCAATGAGGCCTCACATGCTGAAAGGTCTGGTGAGTTAAAGGCCGGTACTAGAATTTCCTCGTTAATATGGAAACTAGACACCACCTTAGGAAGGAAACCAGGGAGAGTCCTAAGAACCGCTCTATTCCTATGAAAAATCAGAAAAGGAGGGCGACAGGAGAGAGCGCCCAAATCTGACACCTTTCTAGCTGAAGCAATAGGTAGAAGACTGTCTTTACTGTAAGCCATCTGAAGTCCACTGAGCCTAGAGGTTCAAATGGAGGTCCTTGGAGAGCCCTAAGAACCACAGCCAAATCCCAAGGAGCCACTGGGGGAAACAAAGGAGGCTGAATGCGAAGGGCACCCTGCATCAAGGTGCGGATATCAAAAAGTGAAGCAATCCTACGCTGAAACCACACACACACACAGTGCGGAAATGTGAACCTTCAAGGAGGCGAGGCTGAGACCCTTATCCAAGCCCGCCTGTAGGAAAGCCAGGACCCTGTATATCCGAATTACCTGGGGATTGTACCCCCTGGGCCGACACCATTCAAAGTACGTATGCCACACCCTATGGTGAATCCTGGCAGAAGTAAGGTTTCTGAGCTCTTAGCATGGTGTTCACCACAGAACTGGAGAACCCCTTAGCCCTTAGGAGGGATGTCTAAAGCGCCACGCCATCAAAGACAGACGACCCAGATCCGGGTAAAGACAAGGACCCTGAGACAACAGGTCCAGACGAAGAGGCAACAGCAACGGAGTGTCGATGGAGAGACTCTGAAGATCTGAGTGCCAGTGACATCTAGGCCACGCTGGAGCCACCAGCAGGATAGTGCCCCCTTCTTGCTTGAACTTTCGAAGTACTCGAGGAAGAAGTGAGAACGGAGGAAACAGATACGCAAACTGGAAGATCCACCATACCGACAGAGCGTCCACCAGGAGAGCCTCTGCTTCTCTTGTTCTAGACCCGTACACTAGCAGCTTGCAGTTGTGTCTGGAGGCCATTAGGTCTATTTCAGGAAGGCCCCACTTGCCCACTAGGAGTTGAAATACTTCCTGGTGAAGAGACCATTCCCCTGGACGCACATCATGATGGCTGAGGAAGTCCGCTTCCCAGTTAAGTACTCCTGGAATGAACACTGCAGAGATGGCTGGGAGATTGCCTTCTGCCCAAGTCAGAATGTGGGGTCCCTCTTTAAGAACCGCCTGACTTCGGCAAACCCCCTGTAACCGCAGGTGAGCCGCCATGACCTTTATAAACACTCGGGGTGCCGTAGATCGGCCAAACGGTAGAGCACGAAACTGGTGATGGAGATCTAGTACCGCAAATCTGAGGAAACGTTGATGAGCCCTGGCAATGAGGATATGCTGGTAGGTATCCTGAATATCCAGAGACACCATAAAATCCCCAGGTACCATAGCTAATATAATGGAACGCAGAGTATCCATTCGGAACAGAGGGACCCTTAGAAACTTGTTCAGGGACATGAGGTTGAGTATAGGATGGTAAGAACCGTTCAGTTTTTAACCAGAAAGAGGTTGGAATAATAACCCGTTCCCCTTAGGGGTAACGGGACCAGCACTATGATGCCCATTTGGAGCATAGACTGCACCACCTCCTAAATTGCCCGAGCCTTCTCTGGATCTGAAGGAAGGCCAGTAGTGAAGAACTGATGAGGAGGCCTGCTGCGGAAGGAGAAGGCATACCCCTAAGAGACCACTTCACTTACCCAAGTGTCTGTGGTAGTCTGGCACCAGTACTGGGCGAATTGCAGAAGACAGCCTCCCACCCTGGGGTTCCCCAAGGGGAGGCTTGTCCCATCAGGCTGAGGGTTTGTCGTCCTGCTTAGCGGCCAGACATCTGGTGCTCCAAGCCTGAGTCTTGGCGGCCTTATGGGATGCTGACGTTCTCGGAAAGGACTGCACCTTAGGCTTACTCTCTGGGTGAGAGGGCCGAAAGGACCTAGATGGAACCGGTGCTGAAAATTAACACGCAGATTCGCTGCCGCCAGCGTCACTACAATCTTGTCCAAATCGGGGCCAAACAGGACATGACCATTATAAGGTAAGCATTTCAAGCCTTTCTTGGATTCAGCATCCGCCATCCAAGAGCCTGAGAGGCAAAGGTATCCAATGCAAAGAACCTTAGAAAGGTCTGGACAAAAGACCACATGGCCACCTTGCAAGGCTGAACAGCCGAGGCGCCACAGCGAGCCACCCACAGCCCGAGTAGAAGAAGCATCAACAGAAGCCGAAACAGAAAGGTCTTTTTGTGTGTAGGCCCCTGAGATAGTCATACGAAGCCATTTAGCCAATTATTGTTTATTGGTCAGCCATCCTTTCCTGTGAAATCCATAGAGCACAAATAAGGAGTCTGATTCCCGTAAGCAACTGGCACGGTCCATGTAAAACCTGAGAGACCGGACCACAGTCAATGAGACCCCACCAGCCGAGAGGACCAGGGGGGGGGGACTCACATTTGTAGAATGGGTGGGTCCCCGAGGACGCGCTCCACTGCGGCCAATCCCTGGCTCCCGAGTCGGCTCATATGCTGTGTGGTGCAGCCAATAGCGCTACCATGTCTATCCCTTCAGAAGCTGTAAGAAATTTAATTCGCTGCCGCTCCTGTTATTTGGAGGCGGAGCTGGAGACAGTCAGGAGCAGAAGACAGAAGGGCTGGGCCACTGTACAGAGTGGCAGGTCCTATTTTAATAGCTCCGGACGGCCACTGTTTTCTGCTGGGCTGCGTGTGCAGCCTATTGCCAGCAGTATAGTGCAGACCCGCGGCCCCACCCCCTCACTATGTGCGGCCATAAGAACAGTGGAGACAAGGCCCCGCCCCCAGTCTCTCGTCTCCTCTGCCTGTGGACAGCGCGGCCAAAAGCATGTTTGGAATAGCCAGCCAGGTGCCTGCTGCAAATGAGGACAACAGTACTGAAGCGCACCTGGCCCCAGCAGTCCCCGTCTTTCTGGCTCTAATCCCCTCCTCCCCTCCACCTCCAATACCCGGTGTCACCCATACCCCCTTCTACTGTCCCTGCCTGTTCCTCTTGTCGCCAGCTCCCCTCCACCTCCTCTTGTATGTGGCTCCCCACTCCCTGTAATACCAGGTGTCACCCAGCCCCTTCTTTTGTTCCTGCCTGTTCCACTGGTCAATAGCTCCACTCCACCTGCTCCTGTATGTGGCCCCCCCCCCCCCCACTCCCTCTAATATGTCACCCAGCCCCTTCTGCTGTTCCTGCCTGTTCCTTTTGTCACCAGCTCCCCTCCACCTGCTCCTGCATGTGGCTCCCCACCCCCGCTAATACCCAGTGTCACCCAGCCCCTTCTGCTGTCCCTGCCTAACCTTCCTGTTCCTAGCTCCCCTCCACATCTGATACCTGGAACGCAGCCCCTTCCCCTGTCCACTTCACTTATCCCCAGCTCACCTCTATCATTTCCTGTATGTGGCTCCCATTCTCCTCTAATATCTGGGGGCACCCAACCCCTTCTCCTGTCCCTGCCTACCCCTAAATCCACTTCCAAAATCCTCCTGTCACCGGCTCCCCACCTCCTACTCCCGTGCCTGGGCTCCCCACCTCCTACACCTGTCCCATACGTCAAGATAAGGAGCCAAAAGAACCTACAGCATGAGCGCAGCACACCCCCATCCAGCTCCCACAGAATTAAAAGGACAGAAAAGAGTGCACAGCTAGACACAGAAAATTCCTTAAGCATTCAAAAGGTAAGAAAACATTTTTTTTAGTATATTTATAAAATTTATTTATTGGACCGTGGTTTCATAAAATTACGCTGAAACTACAGTTTCTGCATAATTTTATGTATTACCGCTATGCTAGAACAGTCTAATGCAGAAGATTCACAGAAATCTCCTGCAGAAGGCTAACTACCGCAGCAGACTGCAGTCCCCATTATTGTTAATGGGTACTGCAGTCTGACCGATTCAATTTGGAGTATCAGAGGGGCATTCTAGGTGTATATGGGCATGTGGGGAGGTCTGAAGGTTCAATGGGGAGCTCTAAAGCATAAATTATGATGGAACCCAGAAATGATCACGTGGCGGGTCCCTGGGACCTACACATTTTGTCGCTCAGCACGATCACTGTGGACTGTTGACCGAAATGTCGGTACAATCAGTTACCGAATAACATGGAGCTTAAAAACCATTTTAGGAAGAAACACAAGGCGAGTGCGACCCACATACCTGTCTTGGTGAAAAATCCAGAAGAGGGAGCCACCTGAGAACGCTTCCAATTCCGACACTCTCCTGGTAGATGCAAACGCCATAACAAAGAGGGGGGATAAAGGGAAGTAGAATCCAGCGGCACCCTGAAGGAAGGCCTGGATACCCGGGAGCGAAGCAACTCTACGTGCAAACCATACTGACATTGCAGTGACTCGCACATTCAGGGAGGCCAGGAGAAGGGTAAGACCCAATCCAGCTGCAAGGAATGCCAGAACTCTGGAAACCCGAAACACTTATGGTATCGTACCTGTAGATGCGATCCTCAAGAAATATGTATGCCACACTGATAGATTCTCACAGAAGTTGGCTTACGCGCTCCAAACATCCCAATGATGACAGAGCCAGAGCATCCTTTGGACCACAGTAGGGACGTAGTCAAAGACATACGATCCAGATCCAGGGAAAGGCAAGGACCCTGAGACAGCAGGTCCTGTCAGAGGCAGCAGGAACGGAGTGTTTTAAGAAGACTCCGAAAAACTAAGTACCAGTGATGTCGGAGTCAAACTGGAACTACCAGCAGGACAGTACCTTCATCTCGATCGAACTTCCAAAGAACTCGAGGAAGAAGGGAGACCGGAGGAAACAGGTACGCAAATTGGAAGGTCCACTTCACAGACAACGCATCACCGAAGGTTGCTTCTGTATCTCTAGTTCTGTACCCTAACACCGGCAGTGTGTGACAGAGTCAGGAGGCCATGAGAACCACCTCTGGGTGGCCCCATCTGCTCACTAGGAGTTGAAACCCCTCATGGCGAAGAGACCAGTTCCCAGAATGCGCGTCGTAATGGCAGAGGAAGTCCGCTTCCCAATGGAGGACTCCTGGAATGAACACTGCAGAGCTGGCCGGGAGGTGACCCTTGGTCCATGTCAGAATGTGTGACACTTCTGTCATTGCTGCCCAACTTAAGAGTGTCTCCTAGGTGTAAGCCACTGTTGTGACATTGTCAGACAACCTTTACAGGTTTACCCTGAAGTATATATGTAGGCCAGAGTGATGGCCGTAAGACAGCTTGAAGTTCCAAAAAGGTGATTGGACGTCGGTTGATTCTACTCTGCCAATGTCCCTGAAAGGAGTGCGGACTAGTCACTGCGCCCCAGCCCCGGAGACTGGCGTCCATTGTAAGGAGTACCCAGTACAGGATTCAAAAAGGGGCGACACTTGGTTAGATGAGATGGCCATAGCCACCCAGATAGAGACAGATGCACCACCAGAGAGCAAAATCGTCTGAACATTGATCCGATGGAGAAACCCATTGCACCTGGAGGGGATCAGATTTTTGCCAAAGCCTGGAATGGAACTGAGCAAATTCCACCATTCCCAAGGTAGACACCGTGGATACCAGGACCCACATTACTGAGTAAGGACACTCGTCGACTGTGGAGACATCTGCACATTCGTAGTAGAAGAGTGGAGATCTAGTCTGTCAGAAGGCTTCTCTGATTCTGAGAATCCAGCAAGGCTCCTAGATGAATCATACCTAATGAGTGATTCAGGAAGGACTTCATCCCAGTTGATAAACCATTCGTGCTTGTGAAGGAAAGCAATGGTTAACTGGAAATGGCTTTGAAGTACCCTTGTGATCCTGCTAAGAGCAGGAGGCCGTCCAGATACAGGAGCAGTCGGATATACTGAGTAGGTGGGCTGTCATTAAAGCCCAAAATCTAGTAAGCCCCGGTGGGGCTGTGAACAGTCAACAGGGCAGAAGCTGCAAACTGGAAGTGTTGCTGTGGCACAGCAAAACTGAGATAATGCTAATGAAAGTGCTCATTAGGTACCCGTAGGTATGCGTCCTGAATAACCAGCGATACCATAAAAGTCCCCAGGTTTCATAGCTCGAATGGAGCGTAGGGGGTTCCCTCCTGAACCTAGGTACCTTTTAGAAATTGGTTCAGGTATTTGAAATTGAGGATAGGCCAATGAGGACCATTCGGCCTCTGAACCAGAAAGAAAGTAGAATAACCAGTCCCTTGCTGAGATAGTCGGGTTGGCATAATTACCCTTGCTTACAGCAAGGCCTGTATAGCTTTCTGGATCTGTAAGGCCTTTTTCGAGTCTGAAGAAGGGCCTGTGAAGCAAAACAGGAGCTGAAGCAGTCTGAGCAAAGAGAGCGCGTACCCCTGAGAGACCCTATCTCCTACCAAAGCCTCCGTTGTGGTTTGACACCAGCACTGGGCGAACTAACAAAAGTCAGCATCTCACTCTGGGATTTCCCAGATGAAAGCCTGTCCCGGCAGCTGAAGGTTTATCCTCAGGTTTAGAAGCAGGGCATCTGGAGTTCCAGGTCTGCTTGGTTCTGGGCATGGTGGCCCTCGTGGAGGCCGACAGCCTAGAAAAGGACTGGTCTTTAGGCTTTCCTTGAGGACAAAAGGAATAAACCGATGTCTGAGGCCTTGTAGTGGAAGCAGCTGAAGGCGGAAATGCAGTCTGTGATACTGCCAACGTTGCTACAATCTTGTCATGGTCAGGGCCAAACAAGATCTCCCCATTATAGGGTAATCCATTTTAAGGTCTATCTTGGAGTCCACCTCTGCCTTTCATGAGCGAAGCCACAGGTTATGGCCGGCAGATACAGTCGCGGCCGAAACCCTGGAGGTTAGGAAACTGGAATCCCATGTTGTCACTTCTACATAGGAAACAGCATCTTGAATGTGAGCAGCAAAAGACATCTGATCCCCAGAAGCTTTTGAGGGAAAAAAGGTCTACAAATGCAGCAGCCCAGCACTCAATAGCATTAGCCACCCATGCAATAGCCCTGGTTGGATGGGCAACAGTCCCTGAAAGCGAGTATATTGATTTCAGGCAAAGCTACCACTTGTCTGTAGAATTAATAAGGGCAGGGCTTGGAGGCGTAATAGCGCTCCTAATCAAACGAGTAACATAAGAATCCACAGCAGGAGGTGATTCCTATTACTTGCAATGACCCTTAGGGAATGGGTAACATGAGGCCAAACGCTTTTGTGATACCTCTTAATTGGCGATTGCCAGATCCCCGCCATATGATCGACCCGCTGGTCAGAGAGGGGGAAAACAGCCGAAGACACTTTAATGCTTAAGCTGCATACACACAACGATTTTGTTACCAACGATTTTATGAACGATTTTCTGTCAGATTATCTGTCAGATTTTTAAAAGTGTAATGAACGATTTTTTTAAACTACAAAGGATTTTTGCATATTCCCTTAATGAAAACCGTTCAGTTGACAAGTCTGACTGAACTACAAATGTGAACGCGCATGAACGATAATCGTTCATTGTTTGACTCAGAAAGTGAACGATTTTTTCAAACGATTATCGTTTAACGATAATCGTTCAAAAAATCAGTGTGTATGCAGCTTTAGACTGAGGGTGACTCAATTTAGGTTCAGGTTCGACATCCTCTATAACTAGGATGGACTTGACCGCCAGCACACAAGCAGGGAAAATACTACTTGATTTAGGCTCCCCCTCGTGTGAAAGGGATAGGAGACTGATACATCATCCGGTTCTCCCTTGGTTGAATATCTGTGTTGACTGAGAAGTAACCACAGGGCGTTTATTACGCCATCTTGTGTTTCTCAGAAACGACATCCACCCAGGGTGACTCTTGTGGTAATCCCTGCACGGGAAATGACAGACTGTTGTGATGCCAGAGGGAATTGCATGTACTGTGAAAAACCCCGGTAGAGAGCGATAGTCTGTCACAGGGGTAAACTGCAAGAGCTGCGAGATACCCTGAGAGGGAAGGGTAGCATGTCGAAGCAACCCCAAGTGGGCTACAACTACGGGGGTTGCCAGGCAATCAGTAATGGAGGCCAGGATCTTGAGAAACAAACCGCCCAAGAGGGTCCTGTACGGTGACTGGCACCTGATGGTACCTCATACATAATCCTTCCTAAATCAAATCTTCCATCTCATACCTGCAGCATATGACTTGCAGGATAGCAAAAATGGGTGCAGTATCACGCTCTATTTCCTGATCTGACTAACAATCATCGTGGAAATATCAAGCAGCGCTATACTGGTCCTGACTGGGGCTAAACTTAGCTGCAGGGACCCATTACAAACCTCACAAATATTGACAAGTATATATATGTGAGATCTCAGAACCACCCTAGGTACACCTGTATTAGGGCAGATTGTGAAGAAAAGGAAGAGATCTACACTGACAGGTGAGAGAATAAAGCACCTACAGTCAGCGCTAGCATAAGTCACATACAATGCAGAAATATATACACATAAACATTACATATAATATACTGCAAATGGCACTACATTCAACTGCCCAGATTCAGAGTCTGGGAAGGCTATAGCGCTGTGTACACTGACCCAAATGGCGAGGTACGCAGGGGGACTAGACCAACTGCCATCCTAGGAGATTTGCGCTGTACCATAGAGGAAAATGACCACCCGGAGACCACAGAGGAAGCAACTCAGGGACGCCAGACCTTGCGCTGGAAAGGTGCGCTGAGCTGAGGAGCCGCTGAACAGGGAAGACTGCCTCCCCTGGACAGCTATTAACCCCTGGGACGCCGGCTCCAGATCGATAAGTCCCTGGTGGTCTAGTGGACACGCGAGGTATGCCTCCTGAGAGGGGGGGCCCACCGCCACTGCCAGCGCCTCTGGTCTGTCCCCAGAGACAATACCTGCTCCCCGTTGATTTGATCCGGCCGCAGTCCTGGGTGCCCGCAGAGTCCGGCTAGCACAGACTCTGGAGATCCCCAGATCTGTGATGGCGTCGCGGCCCCAGGGGGGACGGAACGGCAGCTTGGACGTCCTATGGACAGTCCGAAGCTGCCGCCCAGAAGAGTCTAAAAGTAAATAAAAAAAACCTTAAACTCATAAAATAAAAGTAAGCTTAGGGGCTAATAATCAGCCCCCCTGCTAGAACGGTGACCCGACTCCGGCCGGGCACCTACTCAAACTGAGGTGCCTCTGGCTTGGGGGCAGGGTTATAGGGAGAGTGGACCCAGTGCATCCTGGGAGCTGAAAGCTTTAACTGCGTGGTGCCCGGATTTGATTGCCAACCTATACCCCAAGGTCAACCCTGTGGACCCCTCTATGGACCCTGAAGAAGAAAGTCGCATACCATGCAGAGAAATAGCTGCACAATCTTCCGCTATCATCAACTACACAGACCTACAGTCTCGTAGGAATAGCGCTACATAGGCTGACCTTACTTGGAGGAGATATGCATGGGGGACCAGGGTCCGCACTCATACATTACACGTTGGTGTCATGTATAACTAAAATGGCCACCGGAGAGGATAGAGGAGGCGGGCCCAGGAGGAGGATCGCTGCCTCAGCCCGCCAGACCGCAATGGAAAGGCACTGAGAGCAGCGGGGGAGGGGCCTCCTGTGTACTACAGGGAAGGAACCCTCCCCTGGCAGGTAATTAACCCCCGGGATGCTTGAGAGCTTCCTTAACGCTCCAGCCCCACATCTCTGGTGGTCTAGTGTGAGCGCAGGCTCAGTGCCTGGCTCCACTATACTGCCTTCCTCAGAAAGCCCCAAGCCCTGGGGAGAGTGGACTGTGAATCAGCGGGCGCCTACCACAGACGCCCACTGCTTACCTGATCTGTCCCCGTGTTCCGGCCACAGTCCAGGGCTCCCTGGGGGTTCCTGCTAGCTGGAACCCCCAAGCGCCCGCCGAGTACCCCGGATCAGTACCGGTGGTCGGCGCCGGTAGCATGGACGTCCGCTGAACTGTCTGTGCTGACCGCTCTTGAAGATCTCCAGGGGCTGTGCAAGACAGGCCCCCTGTGCAGTGACCAGACTCCAGCCGGGCACCTACGAAACTGAAGGTGCCTTGGCCTGGGGTCGGGGTATAGGAGAGGAGGCCCCGATGCATCCTGGGACCAAAAGTTTAACTGTGTGGTGTCCGACGGCAGAGCCATAGTCTATACCCCAAGGTCTCCTGTGGAGCCCTATGGACCCTGAAGTAGAAATACATGTTTGGAGACTATCCAAAAACTTGGATGGCCCAGTGAAGGGGAGACTTGCCATTTCGACATTAGCTCAGTTTGAATGAGCAAACCATTTTTCCTAGGGTCTTTGAGCAAAGATGGAGATACTGGTCTGTGAGCAAACCAGGACTACCCCGTAAAGAATATTTGAGTCCTTTGGTAAGAACACTATTATAAATCCAAGAATATCATTGGTTGGAAAGTTGAATCACTCATTATACAACAGTAAAACTCTAAGGCCAAGATTCCCCCCAGGTCTGCAAGACTGGGGAGGAAGATGCATTAAGCCTTGGAGAGAAAGAAAAGTGGATGGGAATAAAGTACCAACCAATCAGCTCCTGTCATTTCTCAAACAGCCTGTAATCTGACAGGTAGGAGCTGAATGGTTGGTACTTAATCACTCTTTAGCGCACCTCCCCTTGGGTCTACCGCCTTGATCAGTTGATCATGCAGGAAATAGATGAACAACCACCTTTGTGAATTAGAGAAGTGCAAAAATCACTGCACTGATCTATATGGACAAGCCTAGATGAAACATGAATAGCCAATATGAGAAAGCACTGTGGTCCATCCTATATTTTGACATTCATGTATGCATCTATGTCGTCTGTGGAGTGTGAACACCATACAGTTGTACAGTTGATGACCGACCTAATGGACCCAGGTTCAGAGCCTCCCACAGTTGATGGGGAGGAACCATTTCACCCAAGTCTGAACGGCTTGTCTACTCTAATATTCCAGAATATACAATTCCTGTCAGTATTTACTGTCTGCTGAAGTAAGAAGCTTGAAAAGCACTCCTTGTCAGGGCACTCCAAAAACTCAACTGTGTCGCACCTGTACTATATTTATAGACATACATATACATAATTTGAAAGCAAGTTTAACACTCAGTGTGCCCTACTTCCAACCAAAAAAAATTACATTATTCAAGACTGAACATTTACTCAAAGTATACGAATGAGGTTTTCCATGCTGCTTATAGTTTGTTATTCCAATAGCTCATTCATTGCTACTAGTTTCTGAGCCAACAGACACTAGAAACATGAGGTTGTTATATTTAACAAAATGCACTGCACTCAAAATTATTTAAACTACAAACCATTAATTCAACAAGATGAATACAGTTAATGCCTTCAACTATATAATTTAAGTGTGACATAATATACACACACTTTTCTCCCAACTCCAGAAATTCTTACCAAACTGGACTTCAAGTTCACCACTTTTAAAAACTGGCTATTTTTCTACATTTAGGAAAAATAATGAAAGCTAGCATTGCACAGCATACTGTAGGTTTCCTAAACCATTTTCATGCAGTAAAATCACAATGGAACTACCACGAATGACCAGTGTGCATATTAAAACTAGAAACAATTCCAGAATTGCTTCCATGGATTTCTAGCAGTTGAATACGATTACACAAAAAATCCCACAAGATGCCCCCTTTACCTTGCGACACAAATTTTCCTGAGCAAAGTCCCAGCAACTCATCCATGGCTTCTTTCTTGGAATCGTCGGGCTGGCTGGCGCCTGAAAGAGAGCTTTTGAATTGTCCTGAGCAGAGATCCAGCAACTCTCCCATATTGGCATCCATAGCATTCTCATCCATGGTATCCAGTACCAGCCTTTGCTTGGCAGAGCTGTACTTGCTTCTGTTATGGCCTACATTTAGGAAGCTTTGGAGACAAAGCATTACCATTACTTGTTTCCACAATTTAAAATAATGGCATCTGGTCAGTCTTATTAATCATAAGTCAGTCTTACCCATCAGCATCTAGAAGTTGGCTCTGCGTGTCATCTTCCAAAGAAAACTGGAACTGAGAGTCCACACCAGCACAGAGGTAGGAGGCTTTAGGTTCAGGTGAGGCATTGTAAAGATCCTGCGAGTCTTCCACAGGTAGAGATGGTTCAGACATCTTCCCAGAGCTCTAAGTTCATACACAGAGATGACACGAAATTAGTATATAGTTACATCTCTCGCTCTATACATCTTTCTCGGGGAAATGTATGAACCGCCGAAGCGGCATTAGCGCATTTTACGTACACAGATACCGCTTCTCCCACATGTATGATTGGGGGTCTGGGCGGTAAATGCTGAGCCCGTCATTATCGGTGCTGCTATCTACAAGATAGCGCCGATCGGCAGTGCTATGCATGACTGTCAGTTCACCTGATCGTTCCACCAGCTGCAGCCATCGACAGCTGCAGCCTGGTGATGCCCTATACCCACAGCAGGGACAGCGCTGTCCCAGCTGTGGTGGCTGGCGGCTCCAAGGCTGCACGCGGGATCTCACGATGCTTACTAGATCCCACGCATGCTCAGTGGAGCCGGCCGGGACTGAGACACAGCGCATCAGCACTGAACTGATGCACTGTGGTCTTTAGGGGGAGGGGGGAGAAGAGCATAATGTGTAATGCACTACTCTTGTGGAGCCCTACTACTATGTGCAGCGTTCTCCCCAAAAAATATTTACAGCCGGGTGGCATCAAGAAGTAGACGCAATATTCAAATGTTTAAAATCCTGACTTTACAATGATTTAAACTTGGGGCACTCTCCCTGGCCCATATACACTGCAATGCGAAATGATGAGCACTCGCGCCCTGCAGCACAAACAATTAAAGCAATCCTGGCCACTTTAGACTTATACCTCTTTTCCACCAAAAACCCAGGTCCGACCTGGGTTTTTGGACATGGTTCCAACCCTGGTCAGACCCATTGACACTGCACCTTTGATCTGGGTTACTCCCAGGTCAGCCCTGTTCACACTGAACTCAGGTCTGCCCTGCTAAACCTGTGAGGTCATAAAAAGTGGGAGTTGAATGCTCCACAACCACCAATCCACTCATTTTAGGCATGATCCAGGTCAGATAACCCGGGTTGCACCGTTTACACTGCACCATTACCTGGGTGCATCCTGGGTCCAACCCTGGTAGCTACCTGGGTTGGATTGCAGGGTCACTTGACCCAGGTTATTTTTAAGGGACCCTTTTACACTGAGCTGCGACCTGGGTAAACCCAGCAAAAACCCAGGTTTTTGCTCTGGTGTAAAAGGGGTATAATTGAATTCCCCCTCAAACAGTTTTTTTTAGTAGAGTATCTAAACTATTTGAATGTTCTTTGCATATCCTGTCCTAGCTAATTCAGTAGGCGGAATAGGTCCAATCTGCAGCAACTGAACAGTCCCTGTGGGTCTGTGGAGTGACAGGCACAGAATGTGTCATCCATGTTGTAATGCTTGTTTAGCTCTTCACTTAGGAGCAGATAGTTGTTGCACCTCTTGGAAAATGCACTAATGAACTGGCTCAGTAAGCTACCTGTAATAACTCTTTCAGAGAGAATCAAAAATTACCGGGTTAAACATTTCAACCCAGTAATTTGGTGATTTACACGGGTCCCTTTTGTGTCTGAAAGGGTCAACCCGGGTCTAAATACCCAGGACTTCGACCAAAGAATTTACCAGGGTCGGAGAAACGGGAATTTAGACCCGGGTTGACCCTTTCAGACAGAAGAAATATCCGTGTAAATCAGCAAATAAACGGGTTGAAATTTTTGACCCGGTAATTTGCTCTTCTGTCTGAAGGGGGTACAGACAGAATGGCAAAACAACCTGGTATACAAATGTCGGGAAAATTCCAGGGTTTTTTGCCATTTTCTGTCTGAAAGTGGCATTAATGAACCAATGCAGCTCCCTCCCGCCCCAATGCACCGCATCCAGTCTTCCAGAACCCTCACTATCATCTCCTTATTGCCAGAGGACACAGATGCCAGACAGACTAAGATGCGACATCGGAGCAGTTCGGCGTCACATCCGGCATCCGTGTCAACACGGACCCGTTAAGGGTGACCGGGCAACAGCAGCTTTGCAATTTCGTCCTTGCAATTATGGTAATACAGCAGGAGGCATCACACCTACCGAATGCATTACTTATCTGAGCTGCGTTTTAGAACGCATTGGATAATCTGTGGGACCATGGGGTCACGCATGCTGGTCGCCGATGAGGGAAAGAGGCCAGGAAATCTCAGTCAGCAAACGGATATCCTGGCCTCTCAGTGCTGATGTTTCTCCAATCTTCAATGTTTGAATCCTTGGAAGATGTGGAACTTAAGTTTCTCACTTGGAAGGACCAAGAGAAAGACAGTTCTTTTGGCCCTGGCTTCGGCTAGGAGAGTTTCTGAATCAGGAGCCCTCTCTTGTCGACCTCCCTATTTCAATTTTCCCAATGATCGTGTTTAACTCCGCACTAAGGCATCCTTTTTACCAAGGGTGGTATCTGCTTTTCACATCAAATCAGCAGATAGTGACTCTGGTGTTTTCGGATACTTCAGTCTTCACTCACCCTAGGCGTAATTCGGGCTCTCAGGATTTATGTGGCCTGTACCGATGCCTTACGGAAGTCGAATGCCTTGTTTGTGCTTTATGACGCTTCTAAACAAGGTTGGCCTGCTTTTAATATATGAAGTGGTGTAAGTGCGCTCCTTAAAACTGGGAGTGTGGGGGTGAGTTACTATTACAGCTCTAGACACTGGTGGTTTCCCAAATATCACCAAGGAAGGGATCTGATAGTACAAAGGTATGTCTAGTAGGTAGCGCAATGTAAGAGCTTGTTATTGAGTATTGTAACTAGATCTAAAGATATTGGACTAATGAGTCAGCATAATGGGATAGAATTTAATGTAGTTAAAATAGTAAAATGACAAGGTCTGAAATAAGTATAGATGAGAATATGTTACACAATTCAAAATACACAATTAAAAATGCACAATGTGTACATGGGAAAATATGTTGCACAATTTAAAATACACAATAAAAATTCGCAATCACAAATGTCTGACGGTATGGTGAAAGAAAAACAGTATACCGTCCAATGGAAATTGTAATACAGGTAAAGTGGGACTGTTGGAACAGTCCTATCTATAATACCAATGCAGATGGAATTTGTGTGATACAGGTGTAGATTTACTGTAGATTGTTGTGATGTCACAGAATCATCGGAAATACAGTTCCGCAATCTGCAGGTTAATAACGATGGTATAGAGGACGTTGGGTAGGGTCTAGTAGATAAAATGAATGTTTGGTGAGTGCATGCACCCCCTACCTCATCCTGAGTGGCAGCCCGGTGGCTGGTTGCAAGAGTTGTATAGATGTGAGAAAAGCCTCAGGGCGCCGGTTCCCTGTGTGAGACAACGGCTGCCGCCTGGTTGGAAAGGGGCAGCTGCTTCTTCAGTCGCTTCGGCGGAGGGTGAGCAAAAATCCCTCATATTATATATATATATATATATATATATATATATATAATCCTTACCCTATATGAATTCCACTCTATATGAGTTTGTGCTATACACTGTGAATACTGAGAATGGGATTTAAATGGAGACACCATAACAATCAGGACCACAAGCGGTTAACAAACTCATTTATTGCTGATGCCTGCAAACTGGCTCCCAATGAACAATTAAGGAGGGACAGAGCAAGCCCTTTAAATAAAGGATATCCTGCAAACTTCACATCCACACAGCCCTGACGAAGCCTGCACAATCTCTAGTGGGTGAAACGCGTTGGTGAACGCCCCCTCTACTCGCCGAGTCGCCGGACGGACCCCAGGAACAACTACACCAGCGGTGAGGGATTTGTACACACCCTCCGCCGGAGCGACTGAAGAAGCAGCTGCCCCTTTCCAACCAGGCGGCAGCTGTTGTCTCACACAGGGAACCAGCGCCCTGCGTCTAGAAGGAGGCTTTTCTCACATCTATACAACTCTTGCAACCAGCCACTGGGCTGCCACTCAGGATGAGGTAGGGGGTGCATGCACTCACCAAACATTGATTTTATCTACTAGACCCTACCCAATGTCCTCTATACCATCGTTATTAACCTGCAGATTGCTGAATTGTATTTCCGATGATTCTGTGACATCACAACAATGGACAGTAAATCTACACCTGTATCACAAATTCCATCAGCATTGGTATTATTATAGATAGGACTGTTCCAACAGTCCCACTTTACCTGTATTACAATTTCCATTGGACGGTATACTGTTTTTCTTTCACCATACCGTCAGACATTTGTGATTGCGAATTTTTATTGTGTATTTTAAATTGTGCAACATATTTTCCCATGTACACATTGTGCATTTTTAATTGTGTATTTTGAATTGGCCTGCTTTTGAGCAGACAAAGACCAGAGGGATTCGTCTTCATTCAACAGGCCTACATTTCTAGTGGCAGGCTTTTGCTGGTCTCTTACTGCCCATTCCGCTCGCTCCATGGGAGCCTCCTGGGCTGCTTGTCAGGGCGCGCTTCTGCTTCCCAGTTGTGCCCTGCGGCCACTTGGTCCACGGTCCATACCTTTATTCGCCATTATCCACAGAATCTAGTTTTGGTCGCAGGGTTTTGCAGGTTTCTCAGAGCTCTCCCACCCGGGGGGAAAACTTTGGGACGTCCCCAGTGTCTTGATCTCCAGTGTCCCATGGTGGATGAAGGAGAAAATAGGATTTTGGTACTTTCCAGTAAAATCACTTTCTCAGATTCCA
This sequence comes from Taudactylus pleione, assembly GCA_031769625.1. NCBI lineage: Eukaryota > Metazoa > Chordata > Amphibia > Anura > Myobatrachidae > Taudactylus > Taudactylus pleione. The sequence continues at coordinate 1,130,348 of JAUIMM010000007.1, forward strand.
CAGGGGACACTGGACGCCCTCCCAGCGCTGCTCTACCTGCTATTGTGCTTTTTTTTTTACACATGTAAAATGTTTTGTTGTTTTGCATGTTTCTTTCGGCTTTTGCAGTCTGGTTGTTTGACTCCTTCTCCTAAGTGGTATCTTCTGAATCTGTTTGCCTCGTCGGGCCCCAATTCTCCAACTGGGGCTTCTGGGGGATAGAGGGGGAGGAGTCACTCACACTTATAAATTTAAAGTCTCAGTTCCTCTCATCCACCAGTCTATAGCCCAGGGTCTTGATCTCTAGTGTCCCTGGTGGAATCGGAGAAAGGGATTTTACTGCCAAGTACCAAAAGCCTATTCATGTCAGCCAATTTCCACTGGAGTCAGCCCCGCAAACCGTGTAATTTAAGGGTTCCCATTTTTAGGGATCGTGTGACAGAATGTGGCTCTAAGGCATAAAGCTAGGCATAAACCTATTCCTGGTCAAACTAGACCACGCCAAATTTGGTGGAGCTAGGTCCAAAACGATTATTATTTCAACATACTGTATCTATATAGTATATATATATATATATATAAAATGATGAAACATTGGGACTAAAAAAAAAAAAAGTTTAAATTCACCTTTGATGCAGAGCTGAGAAAGTTGGCTTTGAATTGAACTGGGGAAGGGGAACGGAATCCACCTACACCAGGATGGAGCGATCCTCGTCCAATCTTGCTTAACGGCTGGTAAGATGGAATCATAGAACCAATAAGCTCAAAGCTGCTGTTGTGACTGTTGTCCTTTGTCAGGGGTAAAAGAAAATCATCTTCATCTGCTATAGGTAGTAGAAAAAAAATCAAAAACAAGTGGTATGTAAGGAACATAAGGTTTTCTGTTTTTGAATGCATATAGAAGTGTATGTGCTACGAAAAAACTGAAATATAATTTTAAACACCCCCAATGCTTAATCAAATGAAACATATAAAGCAAGCCTGGGCTTACCTAACTTGTCAACCTCCTTGCATCTGCAGTCATGCTCCATCTTATCAGGAATGGAGTCACTGCGTGACACAGAAGAATCCTGGGTTAACACCAGAGGGTAAAACAAAGCACAAGACAAACTTTTTTTTTTTTTTTTTTTTTTAAATAATGTAGATTTTTATTGGAAAATTTTCTACATATTATAATAACAAACAACAAACAACAACACATAAGTGTTGCCAATGGGAAAGGAAAAGAAAGCGATATAATACCAAATATACAGTCAAAAAAATAACAAGAGATATGGTAAGAACTTACCTTTGTTATCTCTGTTTCTACGAAGTCCATAGGGTCCACAGGGTTGACCTTGGGGTTATAGCTGGAACAGGATCCATGGGCACCACGCAGTTAAGCTTTTAGCTCCCAGGATGCACTTGGGTCCTCCTCTATACCCCGCCCCCGAGCCACAGGCACCTCAGTTGGTAAGCAGCCTAGGCCGGAGGAGAATATGGAACAGAGAGAAGGAAGACTGGAACACACAAGAAACCATACACACAGCAATGTGAGACGGAAAACCGGTGACCAGCCACAGAGCCCATTTGAAGCCAGGTGCGTCAGGGCGGGCGCCCTGTGGACCCTATGGACTTCGTAGAAACAGAGATAACAAAGGTAAGTTCTTACCATATCTCTTGTTTTCTACTTCAGGGTCCATAGGGGGTCCACAGGGTTGACCTTGGGGATGTCCCAAAGCAGTTCAACTAAGGGCGGGGACGCTCCTGTGCTGAAAGGAGCACCCGGCGCCCAAAGGATGCATCCTGAGAGGCGAAGGTGTCAAACGCATAGAACCTCAAAAACGTTTGAATAGAAGACCAAGTGGCCGCCTTACACAGCTGAACAGCAGAAGCGCCACGTCTAGCAGCCCAAGAGGGACCCACAGAACGAGTGGAATGAGCCTTAACAGAGGCTAGCACAGGTAAACCCTCCTGTGCATAAGCCTCACAAATAACGGAACGAAGCCAACGGGCTAACGTTTGTTTGTTGGCAGGCCAACCCCTCTTGTGAAAACCAAAGAGGATAAACAAGGAATCAGACTTCCTAACCGAAGCCGTCCGGTCCACATAAATTTTAAGTGCCCGGACCACATCTAAGGAAGTCTCACCAGCTGAAACATCAGGGGACTGAAAAGCTGGCACAACAAGTTCCTGATTAATGTGGAACTTCGAGACCACTTTGGGCAAAAACTCAGGACGAGTGCGGAGCACCGCTCTGTCCTGGTGAAAAATCAGGAAAGGAGGGCGACAGGAAAGCGCCCCCAATTCAGACACCCTCCTGGCCGAAGCAATTGCCAGGAGAAAAACGGTCTTAAATGTCAGCCACTTGAGCTCCACCGACTCAAGAGGCTCAAACGGAGGACCCTGCAGGACCCGTAGAACCACCGCCAAGTCCCAAGGAGCCACAGGAGGCACAAAGGGAGGCTGGATCCTGAGAACACCTTGGAAAAAGGTGTGAACATCCGGCAGCATTGCAATCCGCCGTTGAAACCACACAGACAAGGCGGAAACCTGAACCTTCAGAGATGCAAGGCGTAAGCCGAGGTCCAATCCTGATTGAAGAAATTCCAAAACCCTAGAAACTCGGAACACCTGAGGATCATAATTTCTGGACTCACACCACTGAAAGAGAGAGATGGCCATGGACGGTCGGGCCACCGCCCCGGAGAGGGAGTAAATAGACTTTAAACAAGTCTCAACTTTCCTGTCCGTGGGATCCTTCAGCGAGGATATCGACGGTAATGGTAAAGTAGCGCCCCGAGTTAAACGGGTGACATGGGAATCCACCGCCGGTGGAGTTTCCCATTTTTTACAATGTGCCTCAGGGAAGGGATAATTAGAAGCCAACCGCTTCTGAGGAAGGAATCTCTTACTGGGCGCCTGCCAAGCTACCGCCATATGATCCGTCAACTGATCCGACAGGGGAAACACCGCAGAAGCCACCCTAGTTTTTTTGAAACTAGGAAACTTCGACTTAGGAACCGGTGCCTCATCCTCTATAAGAAGAATAGCTCGCACCGCCCTAACCAGTGCTCGCACATTAATGGACGACTTGGTATCCATTTCCTGGACCGAGGCGTCCGAGTCAGTGTCATCAGGGACCTCCCCATCATCTGAGGAACCCTCTGAGTCCGATACCTGAGCAGCCCATGCCATGAGTGAGCGTTTTGAAACCCTAGAAGGCATGTCAGTCTGCAACATTGACTGAAAAACCGAGGAAGCGGCCGCCAAATTTTGTACTGAGTTGGAGAGCACATCCACCCAGGGTGGAGGAGTCACCATAGGGGCCTGAAAAGGTACCACAGGCTGCTGCGGCACAGGGGAAGCCTGTATATACATAGGCAACCCCGCATAGGGACCCACCGACTGAGACCCAGGAGGACTCCGCAATAACTGCGGGACACCCGGGGAATGGGGGATGGTCGGCTGGGGTAACGCCCTAGTAGGGAGAGCAGTTGGGACCGATAGACGGTCCGCAAAAGACACCAGCACTTGAGAAAACATCGCCCACGGTGGTTCCTGCGTCAGAGAAGGTCTGGATTGGCCAGGAGCCACCTGGCACCGACTACACAGACCCTCCTGTGACAAATCCTCCCTATCCACTCCTGCAGAACAGCGTCCGCAGGAGGCCAACATCGGAGCCACTGAGCGCTCAACCTCCTCATCTGACATGACAGAATATATTAAATATCTGGCACCAGGGTAGAAGTAAAACGCACTCACCGGTGTGCTGAACAACAGCCCACAATATGGCACTGAGTAGCACACAACTGTATGTGACGGACCTCACAAATACGTGATCTATATAAGTGAGGTCAGTAGAAGCCCCTCCCCCACACACCTGTAGGGCTTGTAGGAGAAGTAAAGGGATAGGTATAAGCTGACAGTAAGCGGAAAATAAGCACAGACAGGCAGCACTAGCAAAAGTCACATACCATGCAGGAAAATATACTCACTGCACCTTTACACTACAATCAACCTGCCCAGACTCAGTGTCTGGGAGGGCTATAGTGCTGTGTACGCTGTCCTTAATCAGGGGAGAGGTACACAGGGGGACCGGTCCGCGTGCTCCCTGAGAGATCTGCGCTGCCACTGTGAGAAAATGGCCGCTGGAGACCTCAGAGGAGAAGTGGCCGAAGAGTCTGCAGCTCAGCGACGCCAGACTGCGTGCTGAAAGGCGCGCTGAGCTGAGGGGAGGAGCCGCTGACAGGGAAGGCTTCCTACCCTGGCTGGCCCCAGGGATGCTGGCTTCCCGCTTGCCACTTTATCCCTGGTGGTCTAGTGGTCCCACGGGTTATGGGGGGGGCCCGCCGCCACTGCCACCAGCCTCCGGTCTGTCCCCAGGACCGGAGGCTAAAGGACTGCATTTAAGGTATTCCGCGCGCCGCCGCTAGCCAGCGACGCGCGGCTTACCTGCATCCCCGGCGACTCCGGCAGCAGTCCTGGGAGGTAGACAGAGTCCGGCTAGTACGGACTCTGCCCTCCCGCCGCGATCCCCAGATCAGTACTGGCGTCGCGGCGCCAGTCGGGGATCAGAGCGGCAGCGTGGGCGTCTGAATAGACAGCCCTTCGCTGCCGTCTGTAGTAAAAGGAGATTAAAATAAATAAAATCTAACTTAAAATAAAAGCTTCTGGGGGCTGCTCCTGCAGCCCCCCTGCGCGGTGACCGACTCCGGCCGGGCACCAGCTTACACTGAGGTGCCTGTGGCTCGGGGGCGGGGTATAGAGGAGGACCCAAGTGCATCCTGGGAGCTAAAAGCTTAACTGTGTGGTGCCCATGGATCCTGTTCCAGCTATAACCCCAAGGTCAACCCTGTGGACCCCCTATGGACCCTGAAGTAGAAATCAACAGTAAACCTAGCCTGAAATCACAAATATAGCATATAAACAGCTCGCGCATGGAGGTAAAAGAAAATCAAACAAAAAAAAAAAAAAAGCAAAATGGGGGAAAACAGAGAAAAGAAGAGGGAGAATAGAAGAGGATAGATTACACAAAAGGATCTCCAACAGGTCTACGAAGGTCCAGGCAAGAAAGAGCCCATCTATCCCATAATTTGTTAAATTTGGAAGGGGCTTTACAACTAGTATAAACATACAAACATGATGATATTTTAATAACCACATTCAGTAGTAGGGTTATTCCATGCCAAATCACAAAAAAAAGTAACTTTTCAACCCGACTCATTTTCATGAAATGTGGTAGGATGATAGATGGCATAAAGTAACATTCATATATAAAATTTTAGCCCTCAGTGATACACTGTGTTCATGCAACAGGGTTGCAAACTAGACAAAAACAAATGTCAAATTTATGCTTGCAAGGTCAACTAAAAAAAATCAGAACTTTGCTTCTAATTGTGGTAGACATTTCATTTGGTCTTGTTTTGAAGCTAAGGGACCATAGTTTTCATAAAAAAATATTTATATTTAAATATTGACTTACATTTTAAGGTCACATTTTACCTTGAATATCTAAAAAAAAGTGTATGTTAAATTTTTTGTGCATAAAGTATGTTATACACTTAAATACAATCTCTTTGGTATAAGTTTGATTTTAATATGCCTTTGGGAACAGGATTAAAAAAAAATATTCAGTACGGCACTTGAACCCTTCTTGCACTAACCATGCTTCTGACAAGTTCAGACTTGTCTTGTCTCTCTGTGTTCGTCTATGGAAAAACAAGAGATATGGTAAGAACTTACCTTTGTTATCTCTGTTTCTACGAAGTCCATAGGGTCCACAGGGTTGACCTTGGGGTATAGGTTGGGAACCAAATCCGGGCACCACGCAGTTAAAGCTTTTAGCTCCCAGGATGCACTTGGGTCCACTCTCCCTATAACCCCTCCCCCCAGCCAGAGGCACCTCAGTTTATAAGTAGCCAAAGGCCGGAGGAGGAGAGAAAAAGAAAACTGGAACACTCAAGAACCATTCTCACAGAAAAGGAGACGGGAAACCGGTGACCAGTAACACAGCCCATATGAAGCCAGGTGCGTCAGGGCGGGCGCCCTGTGGACCCTATGGACTTCGAAGAAACAGAGATAACAAAGGTAAGTTCTTACCACATCTCTTGTTTTCTACTTCAGGGTCCATAGGGTTGACCTTGGGGATGTCCAAAAGCAGTTCAACCAAGGGTGGGGACGCTCCTGTGCTGAGAGGAGAATCCGCCGCCAAAAAGGAAGCATCCTGAGAGGCAAAGGAAACCAATGCCTAGAACCTTAAAAAAAGGTGTGGACAGAAGACCACGTGGCCACCTAGCAAGGCAAAACAGCCAAGGCGCCACAGCGAGCCGCCCACAAGGGTTACATGGCCCGAGAAAAAACAAGCATCAACAACAGAAAGGCCTACCCATGTGTAGGCCCCTGAAGAAGACATACGAGGCCATCCAGCCAACATTTGGCCATAGGCCGGCCATCCTTTCCTGTTAAAACCAGAAATCTCAGACCACCAATAAGGAGTCCGATTTCCGTAAGGAACCTGAACGGATCACAAACCCACAGAGGCCGAACCACAGTCAATGAGGCCACACCAGCTGAGAGGACTGGGGACTGAATGGCCGTACCATAAGTTCCAGAATAATATGGAACCTAAAAATCACTAAGAAGAAACACAGGGCGAGAGCAACTCACACCCTGACATGATGCCCTCCAGAAGAGGGAGCCACATGAGAACGCTCCCAATTCCGACACTCACCTGGTCGATATAAACACCCTGAGAGAAAGAGAGCCAAAGCAATAGACCATGTAATGGCTATCACAACCAGCGGTTCCATTGACTGTCCCCAGAGGGAACGAAGAACCACTACTAACTCCCAAGGAGCCCCTAGGGAGGATAAATGGAAGCATAATCCAGAAAAACACTCCAAAGGATGAACTGGATACCAGAGTGGAGCAATTCCACATCTTAACCATCCTGACAGTGTAGAGATCCGCACTGTCAGGAAGGCCATGCCGAGGGTGAAACCCAAGCCAGCCGGAAGGAATGCCAGAATATCTGGAAATCCTGGACACCGGAGGATCGTATTGACAGGTACGATACCATAAGAATTATGTATGCGACAGTCCATGGCAGATGCCAGCAAAGTCTGGCCTATCTGCTCTAAACATCTCAATGAAGACAGAGCCAGGGAAGCCCTAGGACCACAGTAGGGGCGCAGTCAAAGACAAACGATCCAGGTCTAGCGAAAAACAAGGACCCTGAGACAACAGGTCTAGATAGTGAAGCAGTAGGAACGGCGCATCGATGAGGAGACTCCGAAAATCTTAGTACTAGTGATGTCTGGGACAAACTGGAGCCCCCAGAAGGAAAGCCCCTCCGTCTCTAATTAAACTTCCGAAGACCTCGAGGAAGAAGGGAGACCGGAGGACACAGGTACCAAAGTGGAAGGACCACTTCACTGACAAAGAGTCACCGAAGGCAGCTTCAGTACTCCTAGAGCTGGACTGTAACACCGGCAATGTGTGATAGAGTCAGAAGGCCATAAGGCTCAATCACCTCAGGGAGGCCCCCTCTGCTCACCAGGAGTTGAAACCTGTCTTGGAGAAGAGACTAGCCCCCGGAATGCACGGCGTGACGGCTGAGGAAACCCGCTTCCCAGCGGAGAGCTCCCGGAATGAACACTGCAGAGTTGGCCAGGAGAAGACCCTTGGACTATGTCAGAATGTATGACATTCCTGTCACTGCCACCCAACTACCAGTGTTGCCTAGATGGAAGCCACTGTTGTGACACTGTCGGACTGAACCTATTCAGGTTCACCGTGACATATGGGTTAGGCCAGAGTGAAGGCCCAAGACAGCCTAAAATTCCAACAAGTTAAGTGGCAGGGCGGAAGCGACAGACGTCCAGCTGCCCCGAAACGAATGCGGACCAGACACCGTCTGTAGCAAAGAATACCCTGGACGAGATGGCCATAGCCACCCGGACAGAGACCGACTCGCCTCCAGAGAGAGCATCATCATGCGAACAGCGATCCGATGGAAAAAACTCGATCCATCCGGAGAGGAGTCAATTATGGCAAGGCCTGGAATGTAACTGAGCACATTCCACCCTACCAAAAGGTAGACACTCTGGTAGACCGTGCATCACCAAGAGTAATGACATATGTCGACTGCGTAGACATCCGCACACTCCAAGTTGAAGAGCTGAGATCTTGTCTTACGCCAGAAAAATTCTAAGATTCTGAGAATCCAGTAGTGCTCCCAGATGAAGAATACCCTGTGAGGGATGCAGGGAGGACTTTTTCTCCGTTGACTACTTATCTGTGCCGAGAAGAAGCCACGGTTAGTCTGACCTAGCGGTAAAGTACCTCGGTGATCCTGCTAAAAGCAGGAGGCCGCCCAGATAAAGGAGCAATCGGATACACTGAACAGGTGAACTGTCAGAAAATCCATAAAGCTTGTAAACCCCGGTGGAGTTGAGGACAGTCCCAACAGGCAGAGCCCGAAACTTGCAAATGTTGCTGTGGCACAGCAAACCTGAACCCATGCTGATGAGAGGGCTCTGTATGTACCCGTAGGTACGTATCCTGAATACTCAAGATATACCATAAAATCCACAGGTTCCAAATGTCGGATGATGGAGCATGAAGGATTCCACCTGAGTCCAGGCACCCTTGGAATCTGATTCAGGGATTTGAGACAGAGTATAGGCAAATGAGGACCAGTCGGTCACTGCCCCAGAAAGAAAGTAGAACAACCAGTCCCTTGCTGAGATAGTGAGGCTGGCCGAAATAGCTCTGCTTACCGCCAAGACTGTATAGCTTTCTGGGAATGTAAGGCCCTGATCGTCTGAAGAAGGGCCCGTGGAACAACGCCTGTGAGGAGGCCGCCTGAGCAATGAGAGGCCGTAGAGAATCAGTACCTCACTCTGGAATTCCCCAGATGTAGACCTGTCCCGTCAGGCTGAAGGTTTATCCTCAGGGGTAGAAGCAGGGTCGTCCGTAAGTCCAGGACTGCTCGGTACTGGATATGGTGGCCCCCGTGGAGGCCGACAGCCTAGGAAAAAACAGGCCTTTAGGCTGACCCTGACGACAAAAAGACTTAACAGAGTTAGTCCAAATGTAGTGGGAGTAGCTAAAGACAGTATCTCTCCATTAATGATACTGCCAATGATGCAACAATCTTGTCAAGGTCAGGACCAAACAAGATCTTCCCCATGGAAGGAGTCTGCACCTCTGCTTTCCCATAACGTAGTCATAGGGTATTGCGGCGGATACAGTTAGAAGACCGGCATCCCATGTAGGTAATCCCACATGACCACTGCATATTTTATGTGAGCGGCAAAAGACATTTGAACCCCAGACGTGTTGGAGGGGAAAAACGTTAAAAAAGCATCACCATGCGATGGCCATGGTAGGACGGGCAACAGGCCCTGAAAACGAGTACATTGATTTCAGGCAAAGCTACCACCTACGGATCCGTAAAATCCGTCCAGGCTGGGATGGGAGGCGTATTAATGCCTGTAATCCGATGATGAACATACAAATCCACCCCAGAAGGAGATTCCATTACTTGTGAGGACCCTCAGGGAATGGGAAACAGGAGGCCTTTGTGACTCCTCGTATATGGCGACAGCCAGACTCCCGCCATGAGATCCACCCGCTGGGCAGAAATGGGAAATGTATGATACAGGTGCAGGATCGACATTCTCTATATCCAGAATGAACCTGGCTACCAGCCCCAAAGCAGGGATAATACTACTTGAAATCGGCTCCCCCCATGTGAGGGAAAGAGCAGAATACACCATCCAGTTCACGGCAGAGCCACTGGGAAGTAACCACAGGGCGTATATCACGCCATTTAGAATTTCGTAGAATACGACATCCACCAGGGTGGCCGTTGTGGTAATCCCTGCAAGGGGAATGACAGACCGATGTGGTATCGGAGGTAATTCATGTACTGTGAAAAACCCCGGCAGGGAGCGATAGTCTGTGACACAGGGGTAAACTGCAAGAAATTTCAAGATACCCCGAGTTGAAAAGGGCAGTATGGTGAAGTAACTCCAAGCGAGTGACGACAATGGGGCCCGCCCGGCGATCCTCAAAGGAGAGGATCCTGAGAAATAAACCGCCCTTTAAGGGGGTCGTGTAAGGGGCCCGGCACCAGATGGCGCCGCATACATAAACCTTTCTGAGTTAAAATCCTCCGCACTAATTCCTGCAGGCTATGACTTGCAGGATAGCAATAATGGGTGCAGTATCGTATGCAATCTCCTGGTCAGATATATTTGACTATCTTGACGGAAATATTAAGCAGCGCCATACCGGTCCTGACTAACGCTAAGAGTAGCTGCAGGGACCCATTATCAGCGTATGCAACTCACAGTTCCATCTAAAATATGGCAACGTGCAGCACGCAACAGTATGTAACAAACCTCACAAATATTAAGTATATATATGTGAGGTCTCAGAACCACCCCAGGTACACCTGTATTAGGGCAGATAAAGAAAAGGGATAGATATACACTGACAGGTGAGAGAAAAAGCAGACAGTCAGCACTAGCATAAGTCACATACAATGCAGACATATATACTGTACATACATAAGCATGACATATAATATACTGCACAATGTCGCTACATTCAACTGCCCAGATTCAGTGTCTGGGAAGGCTATAGCGCTGTGTACGCTCACCCAAAATGGCCAGGTACGCAGGGGGACTGGGCTCACTGTCATCCTAGGAGTTCTGCAGCACCACCGAGAGATAATGGCCGCTGGAGACCTCAGAAGAAGCGTGGCCCGCGGAGGAAGCAGCTCAGCGACGCCAGACTAGTATTGAAAGGCGCGCTGAGGGGAGGAGCCGCTAGACAGGGAAGGCTTCCTCCCCTGGCTAGCAATTAACCCCCCGGGATGCCGGCTCCCGCTGCCGCTATAATCCCTGGTGGGCTGTGGACACGCGGGGTATGCCTCCATGGAGGGGGAGCCCGCCGCCACCGCTAGCGCCTCCGGTCTGTCCCCAGAGACCGGAGGCATAAGGCTGCATGTACACGCGGGTCACCGCAAGCGGTGACCACGCGACTTACCTGTCCCCGTCGATCCGGCAGCAGCCCAGGGAGTCCTCCAGAGCCCGGCTAGTACAGACTCTGGTATCCTGCTGCGATCCCCAGATCTGTACTGGCGTCGCAGCGCCGGCGGGGTGTAGGAGCGGGAGCTTAGACGTCCATTGGACAGTCTGATGCTGCCGCTCTGAAGAGTAGTAAAAAATAATAAAATAAAACTCTTTAAAATAAATTATAAGCTTAGGGGCTGCTAAGCAGCCCCCTGCAGTAACGGTGACCCGACTCCGGCTGGGCACCAACTTAAACTGAGGTGCCTCTGGCTGGGGGGAGGGGTTATAGGGAGTGGACCCAAGTGCATCCTGGGAGCTAAAAGCTTTAACTGCGTGGTGCCCGGATTTGGTTCCCAACCTATACCCCAAGGTCAACCCTGTGGACCCCCTATGGACCCTGAAGTAGAAACCACCGATTGCCATCCCTAGGTCACCACAGTTGCAGACAAGGAGGAGGTAGCCTGATCAGCACAGCAGGGGGGAATTACATATTTAGGGGCAGGATGGGGGGCGTTATCGTGGCTACGCCCCTGCTACACAATGCCGACATTACCGGCATTGTGTAACCAGGATGACGAAATTCAGTGCGAAACGCGTCACTCCCCCCTAGGGTGTGAAGCTCCCATACTGCTTAAACTTTTATTTTATGACTGCAAAGCTGAATCAGTCCTGCATGTTTCCATTTCTGTGTCAATTTCCTCATCAATTGATGTGCTTTGTCATTACTCAGCAGTTGAAGATTCCCTTTTAAATTTGTTTCCTACAGTTATCACAAATCATTTGATCACTATTGACATGTGGCTGTATTTTAATCATCCATGGTAGCATCTTCCTAAATTGTTTTCTACTGCTGCTATGTACTTTTATATCAAATGGGTTGCAGCACTAAGCCCTAATGTACTTATCCATTTGTCACACTCTTGATCAACTACCACTATTCACTGTTAAACTGCATAAGATAAACCAGAGGTTCCCAAACGTGGTCCTCAAGGCACCCTAACAGTTCAAGTTTTAGAGAGATCCATGGTTGAGCACAGGTGGTTAAATCAAACTGACTGAAGTACTAATTAAGTCACCTGTGGTCAAGCAAGAATATCCTTAAAATCTGGACTTTTAGGGTGCTCTGAGGATGGAGTTTGGGAACCTCTGAGATAAAACTGTCATTGGGCATGATTCATTACAGTTCGCAACAGCAAATGCAATAGCTATTGCGCATGCAGTCTCACTGTGATATGTTAATTCTCTGCGATCACTATGCCGTCGCAGCACACATAAGGTCGCCCACCTTACCTTACACACATCTGCAAGACTGCAAAACCAAAATCGGAAACAAGTACCATCGCAGCCTCACGCACACGTGCACAAGCTCTGACATTACTCAGGAATCGCTAACCTCATCGCACACTGATTACACAAGCTGCGTATGGCATCGCAGTGGATAATTTATGCACGCCCATGCAACTGAGTTCAAATGGCCTGGCATGCCTGCGTTTCGCCGACCCCCTTGTCACCACCCCCAAACTGTACTTCCTCTCAATCACTCTGCAATCGCAGTCCCGATCACAGAGGAGTGTTCACATAATGCATACGATCCTTGCTGAATCAAGCCCTTAGTTCCTTGTATCATACATGCCTACTCTCCCGAAAAGGCTGGGAGCCTCCCGAAAATCGGGTGTCAATCCCGGCCCCCAGAAAAGCAGGTATTGCTCACCTCATCATGGCCCCGCCCCCACTTCACAATGCCAGTAATCTCGGCATTGTGTAGTGGTGGCTGGGCTAAAAAATAATGCTCCGCTTCTAGCCTGGTAATATTCCATGCCAAGCCCCCCCCCCCTCCTCCCACTATGCCGACCCGGCTGCACCCACTCGTAGGAAAGCACGTCTTATATCACTAGATCTCAATGCAGAAACGGTCGCAACCAATTGATTAACAATCTGTAGTGAACATTGTATTGTCGATGGTTATCACCGATGGTGATCGATGGAAACCCACTGATGGCCATCCCTAGAACAGAGACATTACAGGACAAGTCTGAACTTTCCAGTTGCATGGTTAGTAAAAGGTTCAACCACAGTACTGAATATTTTTTTACTGCTGTTCCCAAAGGCATCCCAAAATCAAACTTATACCAGAGATTGTATTTAAGTGTATAACATGCTTTATGTACAAAAAAAAAAAATACAAACACTAAGATATGCAAGGTCAAAGGTCACATCATGTGACCTTGAAATGTAAACGCTAATATTTAAATATAAAACTATTTATGAAAACTATGGTCCCTTATGGTGCCCATACACGGTACGAGTTTTTACCGGATATGGACAGTTTCGACGGGTTGTACAGACCAATCGTATGAAAATAGGTATTTTTTTGTGTGTTCTGCGACCCCAATGTGCAATCCCTGCCGTCCTCTAGTTGGATCACAGATCAGATGGTTTTGCAGAGATCTCAACCGATAGTGTACGATGTGACACACATCGTATGTACTTTTGTTCATCTGCGATCCAACGTAGGATCTGATGTCCCTGGCCACTCCCCTCCGCCATTTTGCTGCATAAGTTTCAAATCATGTACAATACATCAAATCGTATGGTCTTATGTGGAACCGTTGCATTTTAAAAATAAATAGTGCAGAATCTGAAGGGAAGAATTAAAGGGAAAATCGTATGAGACTTCAGATCAGATTACAAATCGCATAGTGTATGGCCAGCATGAGCTTCAAAACAAGACAAATATGGAAGTTCTACCACAATTAGAAGCAAAGTTGTGATTCGTTTTAGCTGACCTTGAAAGCATAAATTTAAAATTTTTTGTCTAGGTTGCAACCCTGTTGCATGAACACCGTGTATCTGATGGCTAAAATTTTACATATGAACATTACTTTATGCCATCTATCATCCTACCAAATTTCATAAAAATCTGATACGGTCAGGTTGGAAACTAATGATTTGGCATGGAATGACCCAGTACATAAAAATGTATCAAGAACCTTTGTAGTAAACGTCTCAGATCAAAAAGAGAATGGCTGCTTTCACAGTAAAGGTGACATTTTCTACTGTGATCTATTCCCCCTTATGAATGTTCATGTCAGAAAACAAACAATTTTTTGTCTCCTAAAATATTGTCTTATCAAAACTCAGGTCTTAAACACCACCGATTGATCTTCTCCAGCCGTTGACTAAAAGCATTGATAATTGTCGAGCTCCAGCAAATTTATTGGGATTTTTCTTCACTCTTCTGGAATTTAAAAGACCATTTTACTGAGACAGAAGAGCAATGGCCTCCCATTATCACAGGTTGGAGTCAGACATTACGATCTTCCAGTCCAAAACGGAGAACTGGAGAACCACGTTGAGGATGTTGTTGCCCAGCTACGAAGGGATGGATTGACAAACACACCCCTGTGGACAGTCTGAAGAACTTATTAAGTGCTTGTGATACTTATTTAATTTCAAGGGCTGTTCAAACTGTAATGCCTGCAAATTAAACTCTGCAAACTGCACAAAAAAAATGGATCTCTCTCCAAAGCCCTTCATGAAAATATGAGATATGGTAAGAACTTACCTTTGTTATCTCTATTTCTACGAAGTCCATAGGGTTCCACAGGATACCTTGGGGTATAGGTGATGACGTCAGGCATCGGGCACCATAGAGTTAAGCTTTCAGCCTCCCAGGATGCACTAGGGTCCCCCTCCTATACCCCGCCCCCGAGCCAAGGAATCTTAGTTACGTACCAAGCCATAGGCCGGAGGAGGAGAAGGAATAGAGAGAAGAAAGATCTGGACACACACACAAGAATCACATTCTAACCAGAGGGAGACGGAAAAAAACGGTGACCAGAGTAAAGCCAATCTGCAGCACAGGTGCGACAGGGTGGGAGTCCTGTGGAACCCTATGGACTTCGTAGAAATAGATAACAAAGGTAAGTTCTTAGCATATCTCATTTTCTACATCAGGGTCCATAGGGTATCCACAGGATACCTTGGGGATGTCCCAAAGCAGTATCCTTTAAGGGTGGGGACGCTCCTGTGCAAAAAAAGGAAAATCCGCCACCCGAAGGAAGCATCCTGAGAGGCAAAGGTGTCAAAAGCGTAATACCTCACAAAGGTATGGACAGAGGATCATGTGGCAGCCTTGCAGATCTGGACTGCAGAGGCACCACGTCGAACAGCCCACGAAGGACCCACAGACCTAGTAAAATGTGCCCTCACAGAGGATGGAACCGGAAGGCCTTCATGAAGATAATCTTCAGAATTGTCCTACGAATCCAACCTGCCAAAGTTTGCTTTGAAGCAGGCCAACCCTTTTTACGGCAGCCATAGAGGACAAACACGGCGTCTGACTTCCGAAAAGAAGAAGTGCGGTCAACATAAATCTTTAAGGCCCGCACAACGTCCAAAGTGGCCTCACCCACTGAAAGATCAGGCGAGTTAAAAGCCGGCACAATGATTTTCTCGTTGATATGGAAACTTGAAACCACTTTAGGAAGGAATCCAGGATGAGTGTGCAGCACCGCCCTGTTCCTATGAAAAATCAGAAAAGAGGGTCTACAGGAGAGAGCCCCTAAGTCAGAAACACGTCTGGCCGAAGCAATGGCCAGAAAGAATATTGTTTTAGCTGTAAGCCATTTAAGGTCCACTGAGCCCAGTGGGTCAAACGGCGGTCCCTGGAGAGCTCTCAGGACCACAGCCAAATCCCAAGGAGCCACCGGTGGAACAAAAGGTGGCTGAATGCGAAGAACACCCTGCATAAAGGTGCGCACATCAGGCATTGCAGCAATCCTACGATGGAACCAGATGGACAGGGCAGACACCTGTACCTTCAGAGAAGCAAGGCAAAGCCCATGGTCTAGTCCCGCCTATAGAAAAGCCAACACTCTAGACAGACGTAACTCCCGAGGTGCATAACCTCTCGGCCGACACCACTGGAAGAACGTATGCCACACACGATGGTATATTCTTGCAGAAAAAGGCTTCCGAGCTCTTAGCATAGTCCGTACTACAGAGTTGGAAAACCTCCTGGACTTTAACATGGCCGTCTCAACAGCCATGCAGTCAACGACAGCCGAGTCAGGTCCGGGTGAAGACAAGGACCCTGTGACAGAAGGTCCGGTCGTAGCGGCAACCGCAGAGGACTGACACCACACAGACCCTGAAGGTCTGAGAACCAGTGCTGTCTGGGCCACGCGGGAGCTATCAACAGGAGCGCCCCTCCTTCCTGTTTGAATTTCCGGATTACCTGTGGAAGAAGGGAAAACGGAGGAAAGAGATAAGCAAACCGGAACGTCCACCGGACGGACAGAGCATCCACCAGAGACGCCTTTTCGTCTCTTGTGCGAGACCCGTACAACGGCAACTTGTTGTTGTGCCGTGACACCATGAGGTCGATCTCTGGAAGACCCCACCTGTCCACCAGAAGTTGAAAGACGTCCTGGTGCAAAGGTCATTCCCCCAGATGAACGTCCTGGCGACTGAGAAAGTCCACCTCCCAGTTGAGAACTCCCGGGATGAATACTGCTGATATGGCCGGGAGATTGCACTCCGCGCCCAGACTAGGATGCGGGACACCTCTGCGAGTGCCGCCCGACTTCGGGTTCCTCCTTGTCGATTTATGTAGGCCACGGTGGTGGCGTTGTCCGACTGGACCTGCACGGGGTGACCTTGGAGAAACCGATGTGCCTGCTGGAGAGCATTGAAAACCGCGCGGAGTTTCAAGATATTTATTGGAAGTTCCTTTTCTGCCTGAGTCCACCTGCCCTGGAACAAGTGTGGACCCGTGACAGCTCGCCAGCCCCGGAGACTGGCGTCCTTTGTCAACAGGACCCAGTTCGCCACCCAAAATGGGCAACCCTTGTTGAGGTGGGTCGTCTGCAACCACCAGGCTAGAGACAGGTGAACCTTCGGAGTGAGCACCATCGTCTGGGACCTTAGACTCTGAGGCAGTCTATTCCATTTGGACAGGATCAATTGCTGCAGAGGTCTGGAGAGAAACTGGGCATATTCCACCATGTCGAATACTGACACCATGGAGCCCAGCAACCTCATCGCCGAGTGCAGAGACACTCGGCGACACTGTAGACAACTGCGCACCCTCAACTGCAAAGCAGAGATCTTTTCCACTGTCACAAAGATCCGCTGCTGCCTGGAGTCCAACAAGGCCCCGAGGTGCAGGATCCTCTGAGACGGGGTCAGGGTGGACTTCTGCCAGTTTATCAACCAGCCGTGACATTGCAGCACTGCAATCGTCAGGTCCAGATGGCGTAGAAGGAGCTTTGGAGATCCTGCCACCAATAGAAGGTCGTCCAAGTACGGTAATATTCGGACTCCCTGCATCCGCAGGTGAGCCGCCATGACCGCCATCACCTTGGTGAACACTCGTGGTGCTGTCGCCAGGCCAAAGGGCAGCACCCGGAACTGGAAGTGATCATTGCGGATTGCAAACCTGAGGAATTGCTGATGGCGCTAAAGAATAGGGACATGTAAGTAAGCGTCCTGGATGTCCAATGACACCATGTAATCCCCAGGTTCCAGCGCCAGAATGATGGATAGTAGGGTCTCCATCCGAAACCTCGGCACCCTCAAGGACTTGTTGAGTGCTTTGAGGTTGAGTATTGGACGGTACGACCCATTGGGTTTCTGCACCAAAAATAGTTTGGAATAGAAACCCTGGCCCCTCTGGGAGAATGGAACAGGCACTATAACTCCAGCCTGTAGCATAGTGTGCAAAACCTTCCGCAGTTCCAAGGCTTTGTTCCAGTCTAATGGAAAGCCTGTGGTGAAGAACCTGGATGGGGACCTGTGTCGAAAGGAGAGAGCATACCCGTGAGAAACCACCTTGTGAACCCAATTGTCTGCGGTAGTTATCGACCAACACTGGGCGAACTGAAGCAGGCGGCCTCCCACTTTGGGATCCCCCAAAGGGAGGCCCGGACCATCAGGCCACAGGTTTGTCATCTGACTTAGGGGCCGGACGTCTGGTACTCCAGGCCTGTTTCCTGGGCTTGGCCGATTTCTTGGGCCCAGCCTGTCGGGAAAAGACTGTGCTTTAGGCCTACCCTGGGCCCTGTAAGGCCGAAAGGACGACGTACCAGAACTTGAAGGGACCACAGCAGATGGGAGACATGCAGATTTGGCTGCTGCCAGTGTAGCTACAATTTTGTCCAGATGCGGACCAAATAGGACTTCTCCATTAAAAGGCAAACCTTCTAAGCCCTATTTGGAATCAGCGTCCGCTTTCCAAGATCGCAACCATAAGGTGCGACGAGCAGCAACAGCTGCAGAAGAAATCCTAGAGGTGAGGATACTGATATACAAGGCCGCTTCATTGATGTAAATGGCCGAATCCCGGAGATTGCCCACCAACTCGGCCTGTTCAGCCGAACAGTCAGAGTCCAAAGACGCCTACAAACTATCAGCCCAGCGCTCCATAGCTCTGGCTACCCAACACACGGCCATAGCCAGTCTAGACGCCACCCCCCCCCGCAAGGGAATGAATGGACTTTAGGCAGATTTCCACCTTGCGGTCCGTAGCATCAGGGCAAAGTGGCATATTTGGATTTGGACACCGGTGGTTCAACATCCTCAATAACTAAAGCCGCGCGGACTGCCCGAATAAGGCCAGGAATATAAAACTTTGACTTAGCGTCCGACTCTAGTACTAAGAGATTCCTGGTCAGATAGATCCAGAATCTCCCCATCATCGGACGTCACGTCGTCATCCTCATAAGGAGCAGACAGACGCCACAGGCCGCAACACAGACTCCCCTTGTAATACCTCCAACAAATGCTGTACTGAATTTGTCAGAATTAACCCACGCAGGCTCCTGTGAAACCTGGGGAGGGGAAATAGGGAGACTGTGGGGTACCATCAGTTGTCTCGGGAAACCCTGCATGGGTGACGACACCACTGACTGCTGGGACAATCACATCTGGGAAACGCAGGTGGCGGAGCTAACTGGCCCACTAAGGTTGTAAGCGCCTTAATGAAACAAGCCCAGGGAGGTTCCTGTACCGGAGCAGCGACAGTAATTGGCCGCGCCAATAAATAACACTGCCAACATAGCCCCTCCGCTATTGGTACATTGCACTTAGTACACATAAGCTGGAGAGAAAATTCACTCAGACATGATGGGAAGTATGTGACCCCTCTCACTGATACTTGTTAGTATAGTGGGAGAAACACCCTGCAATCACCGCACGGGCTTTAGCAGAGTAAGAGCTGACAGTAGAAAGTGAAAGTACAGGCAGCAGCGCTAGCAGAAGTCACATACGATGCAGAAGAATCAATTCCCTGCACTATCAGCGCTGTTTCTCAACTACACAGACAGTCTGGTAGGACACAGCGCTGCATACACTGACCTTAAGCCAACGGAGAGGAATGCCGGGGGACCCAGACCGCGATGCCACCGATCACAGCTTCCAGCAGCGTTCACCATGCAAAGATGGCCACCGAGGAGCAGAGAGGAGGCCGGCCTGGGGGAGGAGCGCTGTGTCCAGCGGGGGAGGCGGCGGCTGTATACAGGGAAGTCGCGCTCCCCTGGCATGCAATTAACCCCTGGGACGCCGCAGCGCTTGCAGCACAGCTGCGGTCCGCTGTCCCAGGGGGATAGTGGAAGCGCAGGTTAGTACCTGGCTCCACGCTGCAGCCAGTCCCCAGGGAGCCCCATGCCTGGGGACCGTGGACCATGTTCTCAGCAGGGACCCACCGCGGGACCCCCGCTGCTTACCTGCTCCCCTTGAATCCGGCCATGGTCCGAAGCATCTGGCACGCTAGCCATGCCCCCAGATACTTACCAGCATCCCCGGATCAGTACCGGCGTTCTGGTACCGGCGGGGTATAGGGAAGACGGCATGGACGTCAGCAGTGACTGTCCATGCTGTACTCCCAGATGGGCAGCCACGGCTGCCTTGAAGAAACTTCAGGGGCTATTCTTAGCCCCCCTCTAAATATGTGCTCTGACTTCGAGCTGGGCACCAACGAAACAGATGCCTTGGCTCGGGGGTGGGGTATAGGAGGGGGACCCTAGTGCATCCTGGGAGGCTGAAAACTAACTCTATGGTGCCCGATGCCTGACGTCATCACCTATACCCCAAGGTATCCTGTGGATACCCTATGGACCCTGATGTAGAAAAGGTGTTATCTGTGAGCTAACAGGGCCTTCACAAGGCTGTGTAGTATTCAACCTTTGCTGACCGATGTCATACAGAAGACCTAGGAAGATCATACGCTGTGAAAAAGTCACATTAAATTTCTTGAAATTGAAAAATTTACCAGGAGCCTTCAAATCTGTGCTGTTCACTGAACAGGTCTGCAGAATTTGCCTTTCTAAGCAAATCTTCCAGGTAAGGGAGGATTCATAGCCCTTATGAATCTATAAATGTTAGCCATAACAGACAATCTTCAGTGAATGCATTCGGCGATGTGGCTAGGCCCAACTGTAGGGTCCGATACTGAAAGTGATACAATGGAACCTGAGAAAACAACGGTCTCACACTCATGGTTAAATTTAATAAAGTGAGTTTTTAAAATATGAGATATGGTAAGAACTTACCTTTGTTAACTCTATTTCTACGAAGTCCATAGGGTTCCACAGGATACCTTGGGGTATAGGTGTGACGTCAGTCGCTGGGCACCATAGAGTTAAGCTTTTCAGCCTCCCAGGATGCACTAGGTCCCCCTCCTATACCCCGCCCCCGAGCAAAGGCATCTCAGTTAGTTATCAAGCCATAGGCCGGAGGAGGAGAAGGAAGAGAGAGAACAAAGATCTGGACACATACAAGAATCACATTCTCACCAGAGGGAGACGGAAAACCGGTGACCAGAGCAAAGCCCATCTGCAGCACAGGTGCGACAGGGCGGGAGTCCTGTGGAACCCTATGGACTTCGTAGAAATAGAGATAACAAGGGTAAGTTCTTACCATATCTCATATTTTCTACTTCAGGGTCCATAGGGTATCCACAGGATACCTTGGGGATGTCCCAAAGCAGTATCCTTTAAGGGTGGGGACGCTCCTGTGCAAAAAAAGGAAAATCCGCCGCCCGAAGGAAGCATCCTGAGAGGGGAAGGTGTCAAACATGTAATTCCTCACGAAGGTATGGACAGAGGACCACGTAGCAGCCTTGCAGATCTGGACTGCAGAGGCACCACGTCGAGCTGCCCACGAAGGACCCACAGACCTAGTGGAATGAGCCTTCACAGAAGGAGGAACCGGCAGGCCTTCATGAAGATAAGCTTCAGAAATAGCCATACGGATCCAGGCTGCCAAAGTTTGCTTTGAAGCAGGCCAACCCTTTTTACGGAAGCCATAGAGGACAAACAAAGCGTCCGACTTCCTAAACGAAGAAGTGCGGTCAACATAAGTCCTTAAGGCCCGCACAACATCCAAAGAGGCCTCACCCACGGAAATACCAGGTGAGTTAAAGGCCGAAACAACGATTTCCTCGTTAACATGAAACTGGGAAACAACTTTGGGAAGAAACTCGGGCCGAGTGCGGAGCACTGCCCTGTTCCCATGAAAAACCAAGAAAGGGGGTCTACAAGAAAGAGCCCCTAACTCAGAAACACGTCTGGCCGAAGCAATAGCCAGAAGGAAAAGTCTTAGCTGTTAGCCATTTAAGATCCACTGAGCCCAGTGGTTCAAACGGCGGTCCTTGGAGAGCCCTCAGGACCACAGCCAAATCCCAAGGCGCCACAGGTGGAACAAAGGGCGGCTGAATGCGGACAACACCTTGCATAAAGGTGCGCACATCCGGGATTGTAGCAATCCTACGGTGAAACCAAACAGACAGGGCCGAAACCTGTACCTTCAAAGAAGCAAGGCGAAGCCCATGATCTAGTCCCGCTTGTAGGAAGGCGAGAATCCGAGACAGACGAAACTCCCTCGGTGCATAACCTCTCGGTCGACACCACTGGAAGAACGTATGCCACACGCGATGGTATATCCTCGCGGAATATGGTTTCCGAGCTCGCAACATGCTACGCACCACAGAGCTGGAAAACCCCCGGGACCTCAACATGGCCATCTCAACAGCCACGCCGTCAAAGACAGCGGAGTCAGGTCCGGGTGAAGACAAGGACCCTGAGACAGAAGGTCCGGTCGTAGCGGCAACCGCAGAGGACTGTCCACGGACAGACCCTGAAGGTCTGAGAACCAGTGCCGTCTGGGCCACGCGGGAGCTATCAACAGGAGCGTCCCTCCTTCCTGTTTGAATTTCTGGATTACCCGTGGAAGAAGGGAGACCGGAGGGAACAGGTATGTGAACCGGAACGTCCACCGGACGGACAGAGCATCCACCAGAGACGCCCCTTCGTCTCTTGTGCGAGACCCGTACACCGGCAACTTGTTGTGCCGGGACGCCATGAGGTCGATCTCTGGAAGACCGGGTGCAGGGACCATTCCCCCGGATGAACGTCCTGGCGACTTAGAAAGTCCACCTCCCAATTTAGCACTCCCGGGATGAAGACCGCTGATATGGCTGGAAGATTGCGCTCTGCCCAAACCAGGATCCGAGAGACCTCTACGAGAGCCGCCCGACTGCGGGTTCCTCCTTGCCTGTTTATGTAGGCCACGGTGGTAGCGTTGTCCGACTGGACCTGTACCGGGTGACCCTGGAGAAACCGATGTGCCTGCTGGAGAGCATTGAAGACCGCACGGATTTCCAAGATATTTATGGGAAGCTCCACTTCTGTCGGCGTCCACCTGCCCTGGAACAAGTGTGGACCCAAAACCGCTCCCCAGCCCCGAAGACTGGCGTCCGTTGTCAACAGGACCCAATTTGGAACCCAGAACGGACGTCCCTTGTTGAGGTGGGTCGTTTGTAACCACCAAGCAAGGGACAGGCGAACCTCCGGGGTGAGCACAATCGCCTGGGACTTCAGAGACTGAGGCAGCCCGTTCCACTTGGACAGGATCAGGTGCTGCAGAGGTCTGGAGTGAAACTGGGCGTATTCCACCATGTCGAACACCAACACCATGGAGCCCAGTAACCTCATCGC
Organism: Taudactylus pleione; assembly: GCA_031769625.1. Classification (NCBI taxonomy): domain Eukaryota; kingdom Metazoa; phylum Chordata; class Amphibia; order Anura; family Myobatrachidae; genus Taudactylus; species Taudactylus pleione. Next base: position 1,153,389 of record JAUIMM010000007.1, read on the forward strand.
CGAGTGTAGGGACACCCGGCGGCTGTGCAGACAACTGCGCACCCTTGACTGTAAAGCAGAGATCTTGTCCTCAGTCACGAAGATCCTCTGCTGTCCCGAGTCCAATAAGGCTCCAAGATGCAGAATCCTCCGAGACAGGATTAGAGTGGACTTCTGCCAGTTGATTAGCCAGCCGTGCCGTTGCAGCAGTGCAATCGTCAGGCCCAAGTGGCGTAACAGGAGCTCTGGAGATCCTGCCACCAATAACAGGTCGTCCAAGTACGGCAACATGCGGACTCCCTGCAGCCGCAGAGAAGCCGCCATGACCGCCATCACCTTGGTGAAAACCCGTGGTGCTGTCGCCAGGCCAAAAGGTAACGCCCGAAACTGGAAGTGGTCGCTGCGGATTGCAAACCTGAGGAACTGTGGATGGCGCAAAAGAATAGGGACATGCAGGTAAGCGTCCTGTATGTCCAATGACACCATGTAGTCCCCAGGTTCCAGCGCCAGAATGATGGACCGTAGGGTCTCCATCCGAAACTTCGGTACCCGCAAAGACCTGTTGAGTGCTTTGAGGTTGAGAATCGGACGATACGACCCATTGGGTTTCTGTACCAAAAAAAGATTTGAATAGAAACCCTGGCCCCTCTGGGAGAATGGAACAGGCACTATAACTCCAGCCTGGAGCATAGTGTGCAATACCTTCCGCAGCTCCGTAGCCTTGTTCCGGTCTGATGGTAGACCCGTGGTGAAGAATCGAGCCGGGGGTCTGTGCCGGAAGGAGAGGGCGTACCCGTGGGAGACCACCTCCAGAACCCAAGTGTCTGTCGTAGTGGTCGACCAACACTGGGCGAACTGCAGCAGGCGGCCTCCCACCCTGGGATCCCCCAAAGGGAGGCCCGGACCGTCAGGCCGCAGGCTTGTCATCTGGCTTGGGGACCGGACGTCTGGTACTCCATGCCTGCTTCCGGGGCTTGACCGATTTCTTAGGGCCAGCCTGTCGAGGAAACGACTGTGGTTTGGGCCTGCCCTGGGCCCTAGATGACCGAAAGGACGATGGTCCAGAACCAGAAGGAGCAGCAGCCGACGGGAGACAAGCCGATTTGGCTGCCGCCAGCGTGGCCACAATCTTATCCAGATCCGGACCGGAGAGAACTTCTCCGGTAAACGGCAACGCCTCCAGACCCTTCTTGGAATCTGCGTCCGCCTTCCAGGATCGCAGCCACAAGGTGCGACGAGCAGCTACCGCTGCTGAAGCAATCCTGGACACCAGAGTACTAATGTCTAGGGCCGCCTCGTTGATGTAGGTGGCCGAATCACGGAGATTGCCAATCAACTCCGCCTGTTCGGCCGGACAGTCGGAATCAAAAGAAGCCTCTAATGAACCCGCCCAGCGCTCCATCGCCCTGGCAACCCAGCAAATGGCCATAGCCGGCCGTGCTGCCCCCCCCCCGCAAGGGAATAAGCGGACTTCAGGCAGATCTCCACCTTGCGGTCCGTAGCATCCTTAAGGGAGGACATGGATGGCATCGGCAATGTGGCACTACGGACAAGACGGGTCACGTGAGAATCCACCTGTGGAGGGGATTCCCACTTTGCAAAATAATTATCCACGAACGGATAAGGCGTCTCTGCGGCTGGTATCTTTTGCCAGGCTGTTTCCACGCCTCCTCTAAATGGTCCACCAACTGACCCGAAAGAGGAAAGACTGTGGCATCGCCCTTCACATCTTTGAAAAAGGCATACTTAGATTTAGCCGCTGGGGGAACTTCGTCCTCAATCACCAAGGTTGTGCGGACCGCCCGAATAAGTCCAGGAATATATACTTTGGACTTAGCATCAGCGTCCTTAGCATGGAGAGGTTCCTGATCATAAGGATCCAGAATCTCCCCATCATCAGACGTCCCTTCGTCATCCTCATAAGGAGCAGACAGACGCCACCGGGCGTTTATGTGGCCGCATCACAGTCTCCCCCTGCAACACATCCGACAAGTGCTGTACAGAACTCGTCAGGGAGTTAACCCACGCTGGCTCCTGAGAAATCGGGAGAGGGGAAATAGGGAGACTGTGGGGTACCACCAATTGTCGTGGGAAACCCTGCATGGGTGACGACACCACTGACTGCTGGGACAAACCCATCGGTGTAAACGCGGGCTGCGGAGCTAACTGGCCCACTAAGGCTGTAAGCGCTTGAGCGAAACAAGCCCAGGGCGGCTCCTGTACCGGTGCAGTAACCGTAAGAGGCCGCGCCATAGACAAACACTGCCGGCAGAGGCCCTCCGCGCTACCCTCCCCCTCCGCTAACGGTACTTTACACGTAGTACACTGTAGCCGGAGGGGAAAATCACTTTCAGACATGATGGCACCACGTATGTGACCCCTCTCACCAATTATATATTTAAGAGGCGAGAGACCACCCTGCAGCACCGCACCGCAAGGGCTTAGCAGAAAAAACAGGGACAGTATAAAGCTGACAGTTTAGAAAAAAAGTTACAGGCAGCAGCGCTAGCACAGTCACATACAATGCAGAGAAATAACAATTCCTGCACTAACAGCGCTGATTACTCAACTACACAGACACAGGGCCTGGTAGGACACAGCGCTGCATACACAGACCTGACCACAGTGGAGGAGAGGTATGCGGGGGGACCCAGACCACGATGCTTCCAATGCAGACTTTCAGCAGCGTTCACCATGCTTCAGAAGAGATGGCCACCGAGGAGCAGAGAGAAGGCTGGCCTGGGGGAGGAGCGCTGACACAGGGCCAGTCAGCACAGTGCAGAGAGGGCTGTGTGCAGCGGGGGAGGCGCCGGCTGTGAGACAGGGAAGGCGCGCTCCCCTGGCATGCATTTAACCCCTGGGACGCCGCAGCGCTACCGCTCTGCTGCGGTCCGCTGCCCCAGGGGGTAGTGGAAGCGCAGGTTGGTCGCCTGGCTCCACGCTGCAGCCAGTCCCCAGGGAGCCCCCTGCCTGGGGACTTAGGACCATGTGATCAGCGGGGACCCCCCGCGGGACCCCGCTGCTTACCTCTGTCCCCCTTGAATCCGGCCATGGTCCGGAACATCTGGGGTCACCGCTAGCTGTGACCCCAGACGCCCACCAGCATCCCCGGATCAGTACCGGCGTTCTGGTACCGGCGGGGTGTAGGGAAGACAGCATGGACGTCAGGACTGACTGTCCATGCTGTTCATCCAGATGTGCAGCCACAGCTGCATGAAGAAAAAAGCTTCAGGGGCTCTTCTAAGCCCCCCTCTAGCAGGTGCCTCCGACTCCGGCCGGGCACCAAACGAAACTGAGATGCCTTGGCTCGGGGGCAGGGTATAGGAGGGGGACCTAGTGCATCCTGGGAGGCTGAAAGCTTAACTCTTTGGTGCCCGATGACTGACGTCACACCTATACCCCAAAGTATCCTGTGGATACCCTATGGACCCTGAAGTAGAAATATACCTTGGACCTAGCGTCAGCGTCCTTAGTATGGAGAGGTTCCTGATCGTAAGGATCCAGAATCTCCCCATCATCAGACGTCCCTTCGTCATCCTCATAAGGAGCAGACAGAGACGCCACCGGGCGTTTATGTGGCCACATCACAGTCTCCCCCTGCAACACATCCGACAAGTGCTGTACCGAACTCGTCAGGGAGTTAACCCACGCCGGCTCCTGAGAAACCGGGAGAGGGGAAATAGGGAGACTGCGGGGTACCACCAATTGTCTTGGGAAACCCTGCATGGGTGACGACACCACTGACTGCTGGGACAAACCCATCTGTGTAAACGCGGGCTGCGGAGCTAACTGGCCCACTAAGGTTGTAAGCGCCTGAGCGAAACAAGCCCAGGGCGGCTCCTGTACCGGTGCTGCAAACCGTAATAGGCCGCGCCATCGACAAACACTGCCGGCAGAAGCCCTCCGCGTTACCCTCCCCCTCCGCTAAAGGTACTTTACATGTAGCACACTGTAGCCGGAGAGGAAAATCACTTTCAGACATGATGGTACTAAGTATGTGACCCCTCTCACCAATTGTATTTTAAAGAGGTGAGAGACCACCCTGCAGCACCGCACCGCAAGGGCTTAGCATAAAGATCAGGGACAGTAATAAAGCTGACAGTCAGAATAGAAGATACAGGCAGCAGCGCTAGCACAGTCACATACAATGCAAAGAAAATCAATTCCTGCTCTAACCAGCGCTGATCACTCAACTACGCAGACACAGGGTCTGGTAGGACACAGCGCTGCATACACAGACCTGACCACAAGCGGAGGAGAGGTATGCGGGGGGACCCAGACCAAGAGGCTTCCTTCCAGGCATCCAGCAGCGTTCACCATGCGTTCAGGAAGATGGCCGCCGAGGAGCAGAGAGGAGGCTGGCCTGGGGGAGGAGGGCTGTGTGCAGTGGGGGAGGCGCCGGCTGTGAGACAGGGAAGGCGCGCTCCCCTGGCATGCATTTAACCCCTGGGACGCCGCAGCGCTACCGCTCTGCTGCGGTCCGCTGTCCCAGGGGGGTAGTGGAAGCGCAGGTTCTTACCTGGCTCCACGCTGCAGCCAGTCCCCAGGGAGCCCCCTGCCTGGGGACTCTGGACCATGTAACAGCGGGGTCCCACCGCGGGACCCTGCTGCTTACCTTGCTGTCCCCCTTGGATCCGGCCATGGTCCGGAAAATCTGGGGTCACCGCTAGCTGTGACCCCAGATGCTCACCAGCATCCCCGGATCGGTACCGGCGTTCTGGTACCGGCGGGAGTGTAAGGAAGACAGCATGGACGTCAGGACTGACTGCCAATGCTGTACAACCAGATGTGCAGCCACAGCTGCATGCAGAAAAGCTTCAGGGGCTCTTCTTAGCCCCCACTCCAACAGGTGCACCCGACTCCGGCCGGGCACCAAACTAAACTGAGGTGCCTTGGCTCGGGGGCGGGGTATAGGAGGGGGACCCTAGTGCATCCTGGGAGGCTGAAAGCTTAACTCTATGGTGCCCGATGACTGACGTCACACCTATACCCCAAGGTATCCTGTGGATACCCTATGGACCCTGAAGTAGAAAAGTGGAGATGTTGCCTATAGCAACCAGATTCTACTTAACTTTTAGTCAAGGAAAGGGGAAAAGGAAATACCACTGCACTAGCTTAAATAACCATAAACCCCATCAAATAATAAAACTATCAAATTAAGTATTATATTGGGGGTGCTGCCAAGAACAGTAGCAAAATTCTAACAAATTCCACAAGAGGGAAAGAAAAGAATGTCCTATATTGGCGCACAACAGTACTGGAATGTGAATAAAATATAACCTTTAGTAATATTATTTAAGACCTTATTGTGGTGAAATATCAATAAAATCAAATGATAGAAACAGAATTGTGACCAAAGTTGGAAGAGTGTGAATAAAATAAATAAGCTGACACTTAGGGCAACTGTTAATCCTATTTATAAATAGTTACATTTTGTTTAGTGTATTCATGCCTCTTATAATTCATACGACTGTTCAAAATTACTATCAGGGACACTACTTTGTCCTATAGATAAATTAATACACTTACACTGTGTTCATATATCATATAGTTGTCACTGCCCGAATGTTAAATAAATATTTGAAAATATACTAGTCACAACATCACCTTAATCAATACATTATAACCTTTACCACATGGCATTATAGATCATAATAAAGGAGAAACCAGACTAAATAAGTCTGCTTAAGTTGTATGGTTTGCACGCTTCGGACTTTGTGTCAATATTAGTAGGAGAGATACCGTATTAACTTTTAGTATTGAAACAAGTGTTATTAATCACCGGCAGACCAATTCTAGTGAGGGAAATGTTGTCAATCCCTCCTATTAAACCTAAAATAATTTATAATTAGCAAAGTGTCTATATATACATATATAAGGGTACAACAACTTGAGGTTCCACTGATGTACTCGTTTAATGTGGAGCTTCCCCTTGGCCATTACATGAAGGTGCCAATTAAATAATCATTCAATATATGTGTCCATTCAGATCATCTATTATTTGTAGCACTTCTATTGATTTAAATGTTAATACATATAGTTTATAGACTCGTCCTGTTATCCCTTTCCTGGGACATCGTTTGCTATATTACTATCTTCCTGAAAAATGCTCAAATTCTCCTACCTCATTGCACAATCATATCCATATACATATTGATGAGGTAACGAGGAAATAATTTCATTACTATTCAGTCTGTAGTTTGTACGACAGACTCAAAGTTGAATATAGAACTTCATTAAACTGTTAATAAATGTTAACAATAAAAATATGTTTTGAGTGATGTCAATCTGTAAACTGCATCTGTATATTGTTGACCACAAACACGGCGCTGTATAATATAGACCTGTGTTTGAATCAACCCGTCGAGCCGTACCCCTATGTAGAACTATGCTTGCATTCTGTTGCCGCTGCGGATAACAATCTAAATGCACGTGATCCCGAGCATACTGTAACCACGTCTCAGTATCCTCCTTAATATTAATATAGTCCTCCTGACACTCATTCATAAAAGAGTGTCCAAGATTAGTATTTTGTCTCCTAAACTGTGCCCTAGTATAGGGTTGCACTCGTGATCAGCATATTAGTACTGCTGGTATGAGACTTAACTCATGGACCAGAGTGTGCTGTAGCCGCGTCTCAGGTACATTTGGTAACTCAATATCGCATCTAACATTGGCAGTGTAGTTCACATAACATTTATATTTTGACAGTCATATATAGGAACAGTGCCCAAGGTCAGCTTTTCAGAGCGCCGACGTACGTTTCACTAAAAGGTTTTGTCAAGAGCCTTGACATTGTATTAATGTATTAATTTATCTATAGGATTAGTGTATTAATTTATCTATAGGACAAAGTAGTGTCCCTGATAGTAATTTTGAACAGTCATATGAATTATAAGAGGCATGAATACTCTGAACAAAATGTAACTATTTATAAATAGGATTAACAGTTGCCCTAAGTGTCAGCTTATTTATTTTATTCACACTCTTCCAACTTTGGTCACAGTCTGTTTCGATCATTTGATTTTATTGATATTTCACTACAATAAGGTCTTAAATAATATTTATAAAGGTTATATTTTATTCACATTATAGTACTCTCTTGTGCGCCAATATAGGACATTATTTTCTTTCCCTCTACTTAACTTTTAACTAGCACCTTCTTGAAGAGAATAACTAGAACTTGATTGGTTGCTATGGGTAACATCACTTCTAAAAACAAACACTCACTTTAATAAGTTTACCCCTCAGACTGGAACATGCATGTATTTGTCACTGAAGTCCATGAACACCATGAACTAGTCCTGTTCCATACTGTTGATGACTGTCCGTAAAACTTCATTGTGAATCTGTACAGCCTCAAAATGACATTTAGGGATTTCATGTTAAGAATGTGTCGGAAGGAACAAACCGGTTTCTGAACCAAAGAGATTTGATTAGAAAGCAAACATTTCAGCTGTTCTGGGACTGAATTGGCATAGGAAGCACAGAATGTTTTTCCTCAGGGCAAAATGTTCTGCATAACCTTTGGGAAGACCTGATGTTAAATAGTGCCTACGAGGGGGACTTCATGAGTTCTATACTGTACCCTCGACTGAAAAGACTCACTTGGTATCTGTGGTGAAAACTACTGGCCCTGGAAGAGAAGCAGACAGCTTCTCACCACAAGAGTACCCAGGCTGGGCCACCTGAATGTCACTATCAGAGGGATTAAGAGCTAGCCAACTAGTAACGTGATTCTGCCCACCTGGAGATATGACTCCTTATAGTCCTGTAGAAACAGAGGAACCTGGGGCAATGATGAAGGATATAATAAAGAAAAGAAAAACAAACACCACAACACCTCCGCATGTAACCTGGGAAACCATTTTAACCAGTTTGGGACCAAACAATCAACCCAGAAACCAGAAGGAACTCCAGGATGCCAAGAAATTCTAGCACCAAGTCGTCCCATGTCAATGGTAGCTTACCCCAGATGATCCGAGGCCTCAGGGATATTCTTCACTAGCTGCAAAAAATCTGGTCTGCAGAACAAGACCACCGCCCCACAGCCTTACTGATGCAAGCTGGGTCTAAGGGAATCCCCAAGGACTGTTAAGAGTTAAGGGTGACCTCAAATTTCCTAGCCGTGCTATCACAGAGTATGAGCCTACTATAACAAGTTAGTATACAATGTTACAATATATATTCACAGTGGTTAAGATTTTGAGCCCTGTGGTTCATTAAGACAAATCCCAGGATAACTTACCCCATCTTTGTAGAACTGTCTTTGAACAACATCAAAGTGGACTCCGTAGCCATTGGTCTTGGCACAGAAATTGTTACTTCATTTATACCACTTTCCTTTAACTCTTCTTCAGGCTGATCATTCTTATTACCATGTTCAACTAGATCATAAACCAAAGACTATGGAGTACACAAAAAAAAAAAAATCTATTATATATATATATATAAAAAAAAAAAAAAGATTGAGATAGATAGATTATATATATATATATATATAGATATATACACACACACACATATATACATACACACACTATATATATATATATATATATATATATTATACACACATACATACAATCGTCAATTATTAATTTTACAGTATTATGTATTTTCATAACTTATCTGGGATAAGCACCGGTATTTCTGCACTAGCACCTATTGAATCAGCATGTAATACAGCCGGCCGCAAGTTCGAATCCCGGCAGCGCTGGAAATCCTGAACGTTCCCAGGCAAGTTCTAACTAACCTAACCTATCTCCACCCCCCCTTAGGGGTGCCTAACCCTAATCCCCCCACTAAGTGCCTAAAACCTAACCCCCCCTTCCCCGCTGCCTAAACATAAGTCTCCTGGGGGGGGGGTGCCTGACCCTAACCCCCCCCCCCCTTCCCCTAGCCCAACCCTCCCGGGGGATGCATAACCATAAGTCCCCCCCGGGAGCCCTAAACCTATCCCTATCCCTCCCCCCGCACCGCGCCTGTCCGCTCGCGGCATCCCTTCGATCGGGATGCCATGTGCTGGTTTCCCGGCGTGGAGGTAATGATAGGCATCGGGAAGCCGGCTGTTAGTATTGCGGCTGCCGGAATTCCTAGACTTCTACCACACCTATATACTGCCAAGAGTCTCCTAAGATATATTTTAACACTTAAAGGGGACATAGAAAACATCAGGAAAGTAATATTTAAATGACCATTTAAGAAACAGGTTTCTAGGGTTAGCAGTATACATGTAGTTCTACTTCTAGAATTACCTCTGTATTATCCTCATCGTCATCTGACTCCGTCATATCTTCCTCCTCCTCCTCTTCCTCTTCATAACCATCCTCATTGTCTAAATCATAAATGGCTTGGCGCCTTTGACGCACTTTAATGCGTTCCTGCATCATTGCTACTTGCAGTTTTGCCTTCAATACTTGCAGTTTCTCACCTGGAAAACAGACATTTTGCCATTGATGGAGTTCATAAGAACATGTGACCATGAATGTGTATAAATGGTTCATATTACCAGGCTTGCCATGAACTGCCTCGTCAAAGTTTTCTACATCAATAGTGACTGGTACAACATCTGCTTTTAGTTCCTCATTACCATCAGCGGTGGTCTCTTTTCGAATAATATTAACAATAACTTTTCTCTCAGTCACAGCCTTCGTTTTATGCAAACCGTGTTTCAGGAATCGCTCCTTGAGAGCTTCAATTTCTTATTCAAAACAGAAAAAGGATCAAGTTCAGTGTTACGATGTCAAAACAAAAAACCTTTTTTAAAAGAAAAAAAGTAATTATTCAGAGTATGCCAGCAATTCACCTTCCTCATGTTCTCAATCCCCACAGAACTGAGTGTGGAATTTAAGCAGCTGGAAGGTTTCAGAGTAGACAGGCTCTAAAATATCTTGCGAAAGCTAGATTTACTACTTTATGCTAATGCAAGTATCTGTTCAAATTAGGGGTGAGCGGGTTCGGTTTTACCCGGATCTTTTTATTGGCTATCGCCGAACATGTGTTTTGGATAGCGAATAAAAATCGAGCCAAATTTGCAGTAAAGTGGCGATAAGAACCGAGTAAAACCGAACCCGCTCACCCCTAGTTCAAATAATGTGGGTGTTCGTGCAAGTGGAAACCAGTGCCGCCCACTGGTTTTACATCAGTCGCAATAGTTATTCATATCTGCACTTGCATCAGCCCCGTGATAGGCGTAAGATTTGTCAAAAACAGACTTCCCTTCCCCATACACAACACAGAATCGCACAAAGCATTTGATACACTCCCATAAGTCAGGGTAATTCCGTACGATTTCATTGTCACCACCCAGTTTTCACCCCCGAAACGTTCCATTTCACAGAAAGACCGATCCGCCTAAGCTCCATCCGACTCAATAGTATGGATATAGACAAAAATAAATCCATCCGCTTTTGTGCATGCCCTGTATTCAAAAACTTGCCATTTGCTCCCATGCTGCAAGATCTGCCCTCTATTAAGTGAATCTACACTGACAAAAGGTTCAATAGACTGTTGTAATGCACAATCTGTAATTGCCCTTTTCTATCAGAGAGACGATAAAAGTATAGAAGTGTACAATACAACAGTGTAAAGAAAAGTGGTCTTCCATTTAAGAACGACAACACTCCTAATGAAAAGTGTTGTAAGGCTTTTAAAACTAGTTCCCAAGGAACCGTAAGTGCTGGACACGCCCCCAAAAGTGATGAAAAGGTGGTGCCCATGGTCCAGAGCCCTGCCCCGCACAGGACCTAGATTGAACACTAAAGTGTTGTCTCAGCTACCCAATAGCATACATTAACCACAGAAAGAGCAGCCTTAATGTAGACAAAGCCCAATGCCCATGCTTGTATACATTTAAAAAACAAAAAACAGAATATTTCCCTGAGCGAGTTACACAATGTTGACTATAATATATACTTCTATGAAATTATATATGGTGTTAAATACAGAAATATAGAGTAGTGTGTAAAGCAAATACCATAAAAAATAAAAATACCTTTATTTGGTTTTGGCTCTTCCAAGTTAACAAAAGAACCATCATCTGGACAGAGGCGAGGTTTTATAGACAGGTTGACTCCTAGGGCAAGCAGCTTTTCTCGTTTTGACAACTTGGGCTTTGCTTGTGAAACAGCAGAATTTGTACAGCTCTCCCCACTGGGCTGACTATGCTCAGAGGTTGCACCCTTGGGTTTTGACTCAGGGATATCCAGCGGCATTTCATCAGTCATTTTTTGAACGCTTTTTTCACTTTCCTGAAGGGAACCGGTCAGACTTGAGCACACTTCAGAGGAAGGCTCAGATGTATATTCTGGATTGCAAGCGTGGTTTACTTCGTGCTCGGAATTAGCAGGCTGACATTCTCCATTAGCAGTGGTCTCTGCCACAGATTCATTCAGTGCAGCAGACCGTGTAACCTGGGTGTTCTGGAGACAAACTTCTAAATTGGTTTTACATTCTGGTGTTGAAACAGAGTCACAAGCTGTATGCTCTGTGGATTTTGCTGCAGTCTCAATACAGTCTTCTGTGTTGAACAGATGGTACTTTGAAGATCTACAAATAAATATTTGAAAATGATAATGAAAAGTCATCTAGAGCCCTTCTATAAAGGATTCTATTTGTAAAGTGAAAAAGCCCTGTTTCACTGATAACATGGCTTTTCCATCTCTTCGCCCTATTCAGTGAAGGTGTTTATGTGAAGTAATCTAAGATTTGTCCAGCATTGTTCCAGATCAGAGTAAAAATTATATGGGGAGAGCGATTCAGAGAAGAACTGAAATGTATTGTTTTCGCTTCGCAGTTTAATTTCACTATCAGGAGATGACAAAATGCACTGAAAAGTTAACTCGCTGGTAGGAGAGGAGCAGTGAAGTTTACTGCTCCTGCTCCTCTATAGCTCCCTCCCCCTTGTGCTCAGCCTCCGCCCTGTGATGTGAGCAGACGTTGGCAGGCCACTGCTGTCACATGTGCAGTCTGAAGACATTTAAGTCATTGCTAAATATTTTAGTCTCTGTGCTGCTTGGCGGTATCGCAGAGGTACTGCTTATCGGAGGACGTCGCCAATGAGGTAAGTTTTCCTGAATGGATGCAATATATAGTGACATGCAGTAGTAACTTAAATTTGTACATGAATAGAACCCAAAGTGTGAATTTCAAAGGAACAGTTAACAAATCATCCAATGTTATTCATTGGCTTCAGTAAACCTAACAAGCGGAATAGCAAACTCCTCTCAACAGCCAAGCCATGCCACGTAATTCAAACTTACATAGATACAATGAGGTGTATTATTAATGCCTTACCTGAATGGGCAGCAGTCTAAGTAGGTACCACATTATTTACATACACAGTCGTAATCGTAATTAAATGGTGGCTCTGGTTGAGAGATTTCATTTAGCCAAAATTATTAGTTTAAGTTATCTGCCATTTTGAGCAAAACATACAAATACTTACATTTAAAATGCTATTTAAAAACAGTATTTGTATTAGTGACCTAAAAAGGTTATGGCCTATTGCAGTGGTTCCCAAGCTTTTTTGAATCACGGCACCCCAGAGTATCAGCATTGTTTTCGCGGCACCTCCAAGTAAAAAATTTGTTATTGAGAAATTCATTAAAGAATATAGTAAAGTTAAGTAAATTGTGCTTCCTTAGGCTCAGTTATGTGGTGGTGGGTAGGTTTGTGCTTATGTTTGTCCACATATTTACATTACATTGACCATAAATAAATTTGATTTGATTCTGGACCCATCAACCTGAGGCACCCCAGTTTATTTTAGAGGGACAAAGGCTGTACAAGGTCTAAATTACCTACATACCACTTAGTGGTTTATCCTGAATTATTAATAGGGAGCACTGTGACTACCCTACATCCTAGTCATTCATAATAAATACATTATTTTTTTCCCAGCTTAGGCTACTCATTTATGAATACTGTGACCATTCACCTAATCCATCAGGGGTTTTCATTTATCTACTACTACCCTGAAGCGCAAGCATTTATATGTAATTGAGGTTATTGATATAGGCATTTGGGATTAACTCCATAGTGCCAGCAGCCATCACATTTAGACCACTAGAGTGAGCACAGGTTCAATACTAATCGATTTATACTCAGAATGCTGATGGCCGGCAGATCTGCGTTCGATGTTTCCATTTCGTGCGTAACCTCCTTTCAGAGGACGTCTTAGCCCTGGATGTAGAGTGGGCCATTACCATATTTTCGCAATTGCGGTCCATGAGAAATCGCAGCTGCGATGGCATTTGCGTGAAGATCTGGATCAGGCCCTAGGTCCATTTGTAGGCTTGTACAAAGTTTCCCCTCAGAATGTTTATTGTACTAACCAACATTAACAGTGGCTCATCCCGCAAACATGAGCCTGTGCTGGGAAAGTGTGCAGAAGCATATTGTGCAACACTACGTGACCTTGCGCATAATTGAATCCACCATCGGAATGGCGCCTGAAAAAATCATCAGAACGTTGGGCTGTAGCATCCCATTATCTTCTAAACCCAAACCTGGTAGCTGTTCAAACACCAGTATTATGTCACACTCACATTTACACCATGCTTACTTAATAAGTTGCATTGCATTTCCTTGACAAATTGGTCTTGACCGTCGCTTGAAAAAGTCATGGATAGTTTTGGGTTCAGGTAAGTGATATGGTAGAGATACAGCAGACTCTAAGATGGAGAAAATCATTGCAGAATTACAACATATTGGAGAATATGCTTTTTTGGGAAATACTAAAGCAAGAGTTCTGTACAGGTAGCACAAGACCGACTACAAGCTCACCTCGCAGCAGCCTTTGTGTTTCACTGTGTAACTGCTTTATGGCTTCTTTGCCCAATCGTGCTGCTTTTCTCTCCTTCAACAAGAAACATCATCAGGTACACAATGCAGAGAAATCAAACGGAGACAATTTGCAACCTTGTTCACCTCACAACTTGTACAATAGGATAAAAGAGTAGGTACACATCTGCGTGTAGCAGCATAGATGTAGACAGTATTGACAATAGTGAAGTGCTCAGTTTTGCATTTCAGATATGGATAAAAAGCAAATAAAATTTTTAGCTAAAGTGGCAACATGATTTTTGTACTGAAGGTAAACATTTCCCTTATAATACATTGGAGAAACTAGAACAATGGGGTATAGGGGGGGGGGGGGGGGGGGCAGGGGGTGGAGCTAGGACACATTAAAGAAAAAAAGTCTAAAGCTGGGTACACGCAAGATGACCTATTTATTTATGAGAGAATGTAATTTTTTAGAGGCTTGGATCTAATTCTTATGGTCATACCACAGATCCCATTTTATATTTTGTTATATATATATATATATATATATACACACACACATACATATATATATACACACACATATATATATATATATATATATATACACACACATACATATATATATATATATATACACACACACACACACACACATACATACATACACACACCCCTAAGTATCCACTGCTTCATATATGATATATTACCCAGTATTGCCCTTTTTCCAATCTTCTTATTCATGTGGAACCTGGTTTGGAGGAGTTGGGGACAAGTATACAGTACAGCTTGGAATTGTTCCAGTATGACCACTTCAGGTTTCTCAGCAAAACCAGAAGTACACGCGGATACCTACTTCCGGTCTCAATAATTAGGCTGCACAGCCCACCAACACTGCCTGAGCAGGTGCTATAAAGTCCAGGGAGACAGGATGCTTCATCCAGGGACGCAGAGGCTTTGAAGCCTCTAAAAGACCCGGAACTCGCTGCTAGCCGAGAACCGGAAGTGGCGGTCTGCGTCACTTCAGGTTGCGGACCATTCAGAACGAAGACACTAGGAACTTCCCCCATTAGGGTATTTAAACCCTGGATATTTACCCCAGTCTGCACCAACCTTCTGAGGAAGAGCACTAGATGCTAGAAATGCATTAAGGACTGCAGATTGTGGCTACAAACAAGGAACCCTATACCTGCTACCAATGCTGCTTGTGATAAACTGTGGGCAAATACAGATGGTCTGCAGTGCATTCCAACGCTGAGGGGTCTATTTACTAAGCAGTGTTAGGAGAGAGAGTGAAAAGTGATAAGGTGCTAGCCAATCCGCTCCTAACTGCCATCTCACAGGCTGTGTTTGATAAATGACAGTTGGGAGGTGATTGGCTGGCACCTTATCACTTTTCACTCTGTCTCCTAACACTACTCAGTAAATAGACCACTGAATCTCTGCCACCATCTGGTGCGCATGCCTCTAGCCTCATTTTTGCTGCCTTATTAACTTATGCATTTATATGCTAATTTTGTGTTCAACGTTTTATCTGATGATTGTTTTAAATGTATGGTCAATGCGGACCTAATAAATTGTTACCTTTAATTATATGCAGGATTATGCTATGTTCTGTAGCTTTTCTCTATTTTATGTATTTGGAATATGACAAAAACTGACACTCGAGAGAAAGTAATCAGTTTTTATCTATTTATTGATTTTTTTTCCATCCTCATTACCAAATTCACTGGGCTAGCGCCACAGGCTTTTACACATCACGTTGTTGCCACTTACAAGACAACCTGTGTACCCAGTCGACGGCAGATGCGACGGAACGATATATCGTGCGGTCCGTACACACTACATGATCTGGTGAACGACAGCACAATTTTGTTACCCGCCACATCCAAATACATGGGGTTGTCAGTCAGATCTGCAGAATGAGCAGCATGTACAGCAAATCTGAAGATGCGACAGACGACTAACAATCTGTCGTTCCAATCCGGAAATCGGCAAATCGTTTTTAAAAATAGTCTAGTGCTGAAGCTCTTCCCCTCTATATCCCCCAGCCATAGAACCTTCAGTTGCTTGACTAACAGAACCAAAGACCGAGGAACCATAGAGGGGAAAAAAACAAAAAGCAGCAAGATACCAACAAGAATACCAACAGAGCTTCATGTATAATGGGTGTCCATAGTGCCACAATGGACAAGAAAAGGATTTAATTTTAGTGCAATACTGCTGTTTTCTCTGGCATACTTTGGGGTACACAAACAATTGGGAGATACCAATTGAAAAGGCTGTATCCCTGGAAGGACAAAAACATTGAACATACAAGTTAATGAAAATTTGGACAGATAAGCAGGTAACAGCTCAGCATAGCTGCTCTACAGAGATCCCATATCGCACCGTAAAGTCACATTTTATGGAACAAGAGGGCCTGCACCGATGTATGTTTGCAGAATTAGCATATGCCAATAGTTTTATTGCTGACCAACCCCCTTTATAGAGCATCATGCAGGACACAGATTATCGATCCAACAGAACACAAATTCTATTAAAAAAAAAATGTAAGCGCTCTGCAACAGGAGTTTACTGGATGTTGTCAGAGACCTTTAAGACTATATTTATGTTTAACTTTGTGATGAAAAGGCAGCTTCATTGGCAAAACTAATCAATTGTTAGGAAAAACAACATAGGTGAATCTGCAAGAAAGAGCTCACAATTCTGAAACGCTTCGAGCAAATGGAATTCATGTAAGCTTTAGTTTATTAATGAACAATCTGCCAGGTCATAAGTTTTCAATATTATGACTTTAGTAGCCATGGCACTAATGAAAGTTGTACATCTTCTATCTTTACCTTTTGAGTACTCTTGGAAAGATTTGAATTGGAGGGAGTGGTGGGGTAAAGGGTAAACTAAATGAAAGTTCCAAGTATAACTGGCATCTATTAGTACTGCTTTTTAATCTATGGTGCTCACACAATAGTTTCAATTGTGGGTTAACATATAGGCCATATCAGGTTTACTCCACATCGGGACAATTTGGCGCAAACCATTTGAATGAACTGACTGTTCCCTGAAGAGTATATTTGGGCTGAAGAGTAGTGTTTTTGCTGATTAAGTTTGCATCCCAGTAATCTACTCATGAAAGACACAAGATATTATTGAAACATTTTTCTCAGTCTATTGCATTTATTAATTAATTGATGGTCATTTATATTGTGAAGGTATATTCTGTTGCGCTTTTATAATGTATTGTTTTCTTTTTACCTCCTTCATCACCTGGAATGTTTTTAACTGGAATTCATTTTTATTGTTCTTTCCCTTTAAAGAGATTGAGCCTTTACAAAAGCATTAAATGACAATGCATTTCCAGTACCATGGTTTATAACATTCATTCCCGACATGTCCAAAGTCCTTGAACAAGGTGATGATGAATTTTTATCTGCCCACATGAATAGCTTCAGACGACTATTCTGGTAATCCAACAAGTCATTCAGTATAGGTCTAAAGCTAGGTACAAGCTATGCAATAATCGGGACAAATGGACGATATTTTTGACTGCTAGGTCCAAATATTACACAATGTGTACACAACGCCCAGCGCCAATTGTCATTTATAAAACCTGTCAGAACTGCTCTGGCCTGCTGCATAACACTTTCAGAAACTAGGAGCAATCATCATGCACATTTTGCACTGTATACATAATATTCTACCCAACATGTTAATTTAAAAAAAGTCACCTTTGATGAACTTTAGGACATATTCAAACTGGAACAAATACTTGGGTAGTGAGTACATTGGAAATCAGATATTACCAAGATCGTTTCAACTCTAAGAAAATCATGTATTGAGAGTAAAATCCTTCAGGTGTGTACCTAGCCTAAGTACCTGCTACAATTAAAACATTTGTTTGGAATAGTGTTGCATTTCTTATGTGAACCATTCATTAATGAAACAAAGTTTAAAATTGGAATGTTTGTGATCTTAGAAAAATCAATAGGCGCATCCAGATTAGGAGGGGCCTACCACTTTTCTCCATCTTCTACTGAAGAGAGATAAGCAATAGCCAAAAGGCTGCCATAATTCAGAGATGTATTGGGCCAATTCACTGTTCCCCAGGCACTGGTGTATTAGTGAAATCAAACATGTAAGATGTCACAGATTTGCAGATCATAAACAAAATATTATCGTGATCTGCAAATCTGGGATTTTAGAATATCCCAGAATTTCCTGGATCGACAGTCTCGGACCAGCGGTTCCAGTCCGATGGGGAAGTCGATGAATCGGCCGGAAGATGTATAGGGCCCATTGGGTACATTTTAGACAGTCTGACAGACAGTTAAATATTTCTCTAAGTCAATAAACCAGAAAGGAGGACAGAAACAATTGTTCTCTGCTTTCTTTTGATAATGACAACCTCTGGTGACAGGATATAAGCTACTTGGACTGAGGTTTTACCAAGAGCTGTAAATCGTACTCTCAATGCCCTGTTTCATAGAAGAATCCTCCTCAATATTCCTCTGTATAGGACTCTTCTGCAACTTCACCCTCAACTTATAATAAAAAAATATGGGTTTAGAACCTTCATGATTTTGCACCTTGCAACAGCTAGATCATTTTGGCTAGTCCCACACAAATAAACATCTAAAAAGATAGAATGAAGAAAATTTTGATAGAGACTTAAATGACCAAGACTTCGGTTGATCCAAAGGAAACTGGTGAAAAAAAGTATATAATGCATCCTTGATAATATTTACAAGTAGAAATTGAAGGTACATTTTTTTCAGAGAAGCCTGAAAGGTGACCAATTCAATTACTGTGTGACATGGGGCCATATTCACTTAGAGGCGAAAAGTCCAGCAATGTCATGTCATCGGAGCTTGGGGATAAAGTATCGGGCGCTTGCCCGCGTATCCCCGTATTCAATTTGAAATCGGCGAAGACAGGACCCGGCGGAAAGGTAAATAGCGAAAAGTCCTGTCACTTTTGGGGAAATCAGCCTGTAACCCCCCAAAAGATGCACTAACATGGGGGATCACTATGGGTACCCCTGAAAAGCCCTGCTAAAGGTATTTGGGATTTTTAAACGGTCTCTACAGGTGCTTTAATGCATCTTTAACAAAGTGTTGAATAGTATTTAACAACATTTAAAAAAAAAAACCAACTAGTCCCATCAAATTTGGGGTACATGAAAATGGGTGTAAGCAAAAGGAGCCTATTTTGTTGCAGTTTAAATATTGTTCTCCCTACAGTCATCTATGAATAGGAGGTGTAGCTATTAAATATTGAGACTCTACTTGTAAAAAATAAACCATACTGCGCAATTTAAAAAGGATTGGGGAAACCTTGTCCTAGAACGGTTTTGCAAGTTTTGTCTCTCTCACAGATTGAATGCTGTGAGACAGCAAACTAACAAGTTTTCCCCGTGCATCGTACAAATGCTTAGCTCAAAAGTAAAGCAACATGTCAACTTAAAATTTTTAGTTAAATTGAACAAAACCACCCACCAAATTTTCTGTATGCTAACAGGCAGATTATATGCCATGTGCACGTGTTTGAGTAGCACCAAAGGTTTAGTGATGGTTGTGAAGATGTGGAAGATGAACATCCCGGAAAGAATGCACATCAGAAACAAAAGAAAAAGAAACACTGAAAAACTGTAAGTGCAGTGGATGTCAACCTGTCTGCGGTTGTGTATTCCCTTCTTCAAATTTTGTATAGGTAACAGAAAATGTGGAACAAAAATTGTTCGAATTGACAGTTTCCAAATAATTCAACATTACTACAAAAATGTTCTAGCAACTATGCAGGAAAGAATCATAAGAAAGAGGCCCGAGTTGTGGAAAATAGGATTTTGGTACTTACCAGTAAAATCTCTCTCTCAGATTCCATAGGGGACAATGGCATTGGTATGCAGTCGGGAAGCCGAGGTACCCATTCCAAACAGCCAGCTTCCTGACTGCTTAATCCCGGCGAGGGTTAAATGACAGGTGTCTAAATCTAGACGCCTGTCATTTTACAGACGCCGGCAGACCGGCACCTGGCACCCCGATTGAAGTGGGGGCCGAGCGCGGACAGCCATGGGGGGGTTTCGGTTAGGGCTCCCGGGGGGACTTAGGGTTAGGCACCCACCCCCTTGGGACTTAGGTTTAGGCACTTAGAGGGGGGGGGGGGGATTAGGGTTAGGCACTGGGGGGGGGAAGGTTAGGGGGAGGGGATTAGGTTAGTGAATACTTACCTGGGGACGATCTGGATTGTCATTCTTGTCGGGCTGCCGCCGTCAGGATTTGAACCACCGGCCAGAGGTCCGGCGGTAAATCATACAGATTCCCTGGAGTTACACAGGGGTATAAATAGGTGATCAGTGTAGCCTGGCACTTTAAAATTCTTTCAAGATCAGAAACTGGCTCTTCCCCCTCCATACCCCACCCGACTCAGTTAAGACTAGCCAAGCCCGAGTGGAGACGAAAAACAGAGAGAAAAAAAAGAGAAAGAACCACCAAGAAGGAACGATCCAAAGACAACAGACTGCAACCAACAACTTGCAGACACCATCCAGCGTCCCCAGAATCGGAGAAAGATTTTACTGGTAAGTACCAAAATCCTACTACTTTATCCTTCAACTAGGGGAAACTGGTGTTACACTGGGATTGTCCCAAAGCTCCCCTCTTGGACGGGAGAGAACTTAGGTACCTGCAAAACGCTACCGCTTTAAAACTTATCAAAGCGATAGAAACGAACGAAACTATGAACAGAGGACCAAGTGGCCGCCAAGCAAAGCTGCAATGGCTAAACACCTCTGCGAGCTGGCCACAAAGTGCCAACCGAATACCCTTGGTAACAGAGAAAAAGGAGGAAAGAACCAGCTTGTACTGCCACGGAACGGCTAGAGCGTCCACTGCCTCTGCTGCTGGATCACGTGTCCTGGTGCATTACCGTGGAAACTGGCGATTCCAGCGAAAGGCCATGAGATCTATTTCTGGTCTCTCCCAGCGAAGGACTAGCATCCGAAACACATGATCTGGATTAAACGCTCACTCTGGGGCGGAGGGCTTGACATCTGAGAGACTGCCTTCCAGTTCTCTACCCCTGCTATGAAAACTGCAGAGACGGCGACCGTGTGAAAATGCCCACCTTAGAACACAACTGGCTCCTGCATGGCAGTCCGACTGTAGGTTCCCCCTTGCCGATTTTTGTAGGCCACGGCCGTGGTGTTGTCACACTGTAACCAGACTGGTAAACCCTTCAGCAGTGGGGCAGACTCAAGCAGGTAATTGTAAATGGCCCCAAGTTCCATCAAATTGATGGGTAGTATGGTCTCCTGTTAAGACAAAGGACCCTGAAACTGATTGTGCAGCACCACAACTCACCAGTCGCGTTTAGCTGGCGTCCATGGTTAGGAGAGTCCAATTCCAGATGTCAAAGCGGCGACTGGTCCGAAAGATTGGCTGATTGGAGCCACCAGAGGAGTGACAGGCGAGTGTTGGGAGACATGCAAACCATTCTGTGAAGCTGGAGATGGGACCTGGACAACCGGGATAGTAGGTCCAACTGAAAACGTCTGGAATGGAACCTGCCGAACTGAATGGCCATGAAAGAGGCCACCAACATCCTCAGTAGACAAATGCACAGGTGAACGGATACCTTCCTTGGTCTGAGAACCAATCTGACCAGTTCATGAAATCCCCGAATCTTGCCTTCCGGGAGAGAAATTCTCTGTCTCACTGTGTCCATAATCATGCCTAGGAACTGAAGACATTGGGTTGGCACCAGGTTCGATATCTGGAAATCGACAATACATCTTTGTTGAATGAGCACTTTTTGTCAGTGCCACTTGCTCCCAAAGTTTGTCCTCAGACAAAGCCTTGATGAGAATATCGTCCAGATAAGGCACAATGGACACTTCCAGTGACCGGAGATGGGAGACGATCACTGCCAGTACTTTGGTGTATACGCGTGGGGTGGATGACAGGCCAAAGGGAAGAGCCAGGAACTGGTAATGCAATTCCTGGATCGCATACCGGAGAAAAGCCTGATTAGGTTCCCAAATTGGGATGTGCAGGTAAGCATCCTTGATGTCGAGGGACACCAAAAAATCCTTTGCCTCCAGGCCTGCAATCACCCAGTGCAAGGACTCCATCTTGAATCTGTGAGGAACTAGATAACCATTCAATGATTTTAGATTTAAAATGGGCTTGGGAAGTACAAAAAGATTAGAATAAAAACCCTGAGTGCGTGGATTTATCGGAACCGGAAACAATCACCTCTGAAGAAGCTTTTGGATTGCCAGTTGTAAGGTCCTTCGCTTCTGTAGAGAAACCGGTAAACCTGCGGTAAAGAATCAAACTGGGTGAGGAAAAACAAACTCAATCTTATAACGGTGAGACACAAGATTGCAAACCCAGACATCTGAACAAGTCTTAAACCAAATTTCCTTGAAAAGCAAGAGGCGCACACCCACCGTGGGAGCCCCAGGTGGGCCAGGAGACAGTCATGCGCAGGCTTCTCAGCAACCTTGGGCTCTGGTCGCCGGGCAGGCAGTGTCTTCATCCTCGAGCTGCAGATGCTGCTCCCCTAGAGCTGACCCGAAAGCAGGCAGGGGCTCGAAAGGAATAAAATAGCCCCGAAAAGGTTAGACAGGGAGCTGCCGCCGTAGAAGGAAGAAATGGGCCAAGGCAATCCAATAGTCTAGCTAAGGTCCAAATAAAACCTCTCCATGAACCTCTGGGGAGACGTAGGGAAGGTGACTGCCAATCGTTTTTCCTTGCTGAAAGAGAAACATCCTGCGAGTCAGCAACCTCTGAATCTGAAATCTTAAGAACTTGACGCACTGCTAAAATATGCACCTCAATACTCTTCTTCGCTCAAGTATCCTCCAAGGATACCAGCTCCTCTAAGTCTGACTCAGCGTACACCTCTCCTTAATCTTCTTGCGAGTAACAGTCCTCCTTACAATCTAGCCTATAGTCTGCCTGTTGGAGCCTTGATAGAAGAGACCGCAAACAAAGCTAAAGGGGGAGGAGCCAATATCTTATATTGAAAGAATTAAATGTGCAAGGCTCCACTGATCACCAGTCTATACCCCAGTGTCCCCTAGTGGAAGGAGAAAGGATTTAATTCTCCATCAGGACAACGCACCAGTCCACACTGCTGTGAAGCAGATTCTAGCCAATAAACAGATTGCAGTGCTAGAACATCCTCCATACATGGCAGACCTAGCACCATGTGACTTTCTTTTCCCTAAAGACAAATCTTCATTAGACGGAACCCCCAGTTACTGAGGGAAAGAAGAAAACCATGGAGCTGACACATTGATACAGCACGGCCTTGACCAATGGAAAATAAAAATGCAGCAGTTTGTGGATGCAGAAGAGAAGTACAAATAAGGAAGAGTTTTAATGGGTTTAATATAATTACACAGATTATAGCATAAGTTTCTTTATTTAAGAGCCACACCTCGTGTTCATCAACACCAACCAGGGCAAGAAAACACCAGCAGTTTATTAACAAACCTTTTTCTCAGACTTTCTTGTGTGTCCTTCACATTGTGGGATATCCTCATCACATAAGTGCTGGTAAAAAGGAAATAAAAAAAAAAAATTAAGTTTCTCAAATGCTCTAAGAATTCCTTAGGAAGGGGGAAGAGTGAGCGTTGAAGAAATATTGGGGATGGGGTGGGACATCCAAAAAACCTCGGAATACAATGCAATAGGAGGGATGGATGTGAATGGTCCTTAAAAAATGTGGCAGATATAACTTCCCCCATCCCTGACCCCCAACATTTTTCTGTAGTGCAGGGGTTAATGCCTGGTGATCACCAGGTATACATTTAAATTGTTGTGCCCTCATTGAAAAGATGGGATTCCCCTCTGACATACAAAGGGTGCTCCCAATTTTGTTTATTATCAGGTATGGGAAATAGAGGTGCAAGCAGACCTCACTTCCTGGCTGCCATCAAGTCCCCCACTGGTCTGGATGGGAAAGATCAGTATTTAGGGGGTGGTGTATTATCAGAAGGGTCAGGTCACTATGGGTAGCCTAAGCTAAACAACTGCCAGTTCACCATTGGGTTTTGAACTCAGGGAGGCTGAATGTTACTTCTTGAAAGGCAACATTCCTGATAAACATTACATATGCTAGGATGGTGGTGTTACTGAGACACACATGAAAAGTCCTGAACGTCACGAGAGTATATTATTCAATAATTCTAAATCTTATGCTATTACAACCTAGGGAAGTGAACTGGCACACCATGTGGTGAAGGCTATTTACTACAAGGCTTTTGAATAGGATTGATACTCTGTGTGGTCCTTTAAGGAAAAACATAAATTATAGGGACAATAGCATGTAGGATCTATGCTCAAATGGTAGGGCTTAATCATTGTGGTGCAGGGTCCTGCCCTTTCAAGTTACTACATACTTGATCAGTACTCAACTGCAAGGACTGTATGGGGGCCATTTGGGCCCCTATTCACATGTGCATTACATCTACAAGATCATTGTGGCAGCTACAGAAGATGCCTGGTTTGGCTGTTGAGTCTTGCAACCTGCTAGAAAGCATGCAATATTGAAACTTGTGTTCATTCCTCAATCCATTATAAACTGCTTTATGCAATACTAAGTCCCCCAATAAAACAAGCAAGATTTTTTTTGTAATCTAAACTAATTTTTCTCTTCACGTTCATTGGGTGCACACGCAGTCAAACATTTATGTTACAATAGTCAGTTATTCTTCTCTTGGAGTTCAGTTTGTTGATTAAGTTCTTCCAGCAAATGGGAGTTTGCAATACTGGTAGGATCATTAAAAATAACATCATTTCCATTTTTTAAAACTCAGGTCAAAACCTATTGTCCGCATGTGTAATATACTGTTCCTCGTCAGCAATACTTACAGAACTCTTAAATTTGTCTTTCACACTGGCACGAATAGTATCCAAGGACTCCTCTTCGCCATCATCACTCTCCGAATCCTTATCAAAGAGATCCCGATCTGCTAGTAGACAACCACTGTCATTTAAAGGAGGTAACTCTTCCATCTGGAAAATAAAAAATAGCAAATTTTTGGTAGAACACAGTTTAGTACATTATTTTTTGCAAAAGCCTTCAGATTCTGTTACAGGAAAATATTTTTACTACGGTGTCTCCAATTAAAATAATTTACATTTGCTAGTAAAACTAAATTAATTTCTTTTGTGCTCAACCCTGAGTTCCAGAGAGGACAGGCCACTTATCCATTTACTCTATGGGTGACAAGAGGAATTCGATCAATAGGGTGCTTAATAGATGACGATATGAAGCGACCTCTCACGTTCCAACAGACGGTGGAGAAATATGATTTTCTCTCATCTTATCCATTCGCAGATTATCAAGCCCAACATTATATTAGTGAAATCATTAAATCTTTCTCTGTACAAGATTGGTCCAACCCTCTGGACCCTTTACTGGCTATTCCTCCGCCCACGACTAAAGCTATATCCATACATTACAATTCCCTAAGAATAAAGTTTGACTATGAAGGGATCCAAACGGGGTTGCCTAGATGATTGGACCATTTCCCAGATTCGACAGTGGACAGACTACTAACTGAGTTAGAAAAATCTTGTCATCTTATACCAGCTAGTTCTTATAAAGAATTATTTATGAATATATTTCATAGAACGTATATAAGTCCTCATAGAAGTTTCCTGATGGGAGCTTCTTCTTCGCATAGATGTTACAGATGCCAGGAAGAACATGCAGACATATATCATTGCCTCTGGGCATGCCCTTTAGTGAGAATTTTCTGGTTGAAAGTTAGGAAGTTTACAACTGATCATTTGGTGAATTTCTTGCCCTTCACTGCGGAATGGGCCAAATTGGGTATGCTTCCAAATGATCAGAGGGTGTCTAAGGAAGGACGGAAGCTACTCCTAGCTATAAGCGCAGCAGCAAGGAAAACTATTCTTCAGATGTGGATTCATCCAGAAGTTCCTTCTCTTTTTTTCGGGAAAAATTGTTTTATATTTTCAGGATGGAACCTTGGAGAGGGAGACTAGAGTTGGCAAATTTTTTGAAATGTGGGAGAGTTATGTAAATACTTTACCAATGAATACTAAGAAGCTACTTCACAAATGTTTCGCTCCTACATCATGGTTTGACTTCGAAGTGGTGGATAATGACCCACCGATATTGATGTAGTATGGGGAGCTACTATCCGCATGGTAGGGGAAATCTTTGGAAATCTCAAACACAATCTTGAAGTCACTTACTTAAACTGTGTCATAACATACTGTTGATTATTTGACTGACATCAATATAATATTATGTATTGTATCCTGAATTGTTACGGATCATTATGTACATTTGCATATTATTTCTTGTTCACATGCTAGAGTCATAATAAAAAAAAAAACATATTTGAAAAAAAATTTACATTTCCTAGGCTCTCTTTTTGGAATATAAGGGGTCTAATTCAGCAACAGTGACGATGTTGCCCCGAATATTATTGGGCAACATCGTCACGATTGTTTATCAATTTATTAAATTTTATGTCAGCTATTCAGCGTTAACACACTGTCCCTGCGATGTTGCAGAAGGCATTGTTTTCGGGTTACTGAAAACAAAGCCGTTTCTGCACATTCTCAGTCATGCGCTTGCGAATATGCTCCATCCCTACTTTGTGGTGACCACTGAGGGCAAGTTCAACTACAACCTGTCAAAAGTGTCCAAATTTAATGAAATGTGTACACAGGCTTTATATTAGTCTGTATACTTCTAATGTGCTTTTATAATATAGATATATATATATATATATATATATATATATATATATTATACATTATACACACACACACACACACACACACAGGTTGAGTCTC